>VZTG01010512.1:849606-1026947 GCA_013397845.1 Melanocharis versteri | reverse complement strand
CTGGGCTGACACACGGAGGAGGATTGGATGGCAGCCGTCGCGGGACTGCACGGTGTTTCTGTTTGCGAGGGGAAATGCTGAGGTAACTCAAAGGGGCAGTAAGAACTTCAGAGGGGAGGAATGCTGGAATTCCCTGGCGTCACCTGTGGGGCAGGGAATGAACATTTTGGGGTAAAATTGAGCAATGTGAAAACAAAAACTGCGGTTGCATGTGGAGGACTTGTAGCAGACATTTTTGTCGGGAGAATCTGAGGAGGTCTCTAGGGGAGAAAATTGTTTTTGGGGAAAATTCTGATGAATTTGGGCAGGAGGGGCAGACAAAATTCTGTGATAAAACCTGAGGTTTTTTTTAAGGGCCAGAATGAACAATTTTTGTTCTATTTTTTGGGGTGAAATCTCAGGTAATCTGCAAGGGAAAGAATGAAGGTAAAATCTGAAGTAATCTGTATGGTATAGAACATTTTAGGAGCAAAATCTGAGTTAATCTGTAGGAGATATTCTGGAGGGAAAATCTGAAAAAGTCTGTGGGGGGAGAACAAACATTTTTGTAATAAAATGTTAGGTGACCTATAGGATAAATCTAGGGAGTGTTTAGGAGGGAAAAACAGAGGCCGGCTTTTCAGGGCTCCAAAGTCAATTTCTTGTCAGAAAACTTGAGGTAATTTACATGAAACAAGCTAGCACTTTTTTGATGGGTGAATTTGGGGTAATTCAGAGAGGAAAAATGAGCATATCTGAGGGAGAGTCTGTTGTAACGTAGCAATCAGAGGCAGCATCTTTGACAGAAAATCTGGGATAGCGTTGAAGGGAAAGAGGCGACATTTTTATCTGAAAACCTGGGATGCTTTATAAGGGTACTGTTGTGGGCCGAGTGGGAGCTGCAGACAAAATCTGTTAGAATAGCCTGCCTATTGAGTCATGATGTGCAAAAACGACCACCTTGCTTTCTAAACTCCTCAGAGAGAAACCTGGGTGTGGCGTAATCCAGTCTTAGCACCAGACATTGTCAACAGTTTATGCCTAAATAATGTCATAGAGGTAACTGAACCTTTATAAAATTTTGTCCTTCAGGATAAAGGAATTCAAACCAAATATATTCATATAAATTTCTATGATTAATTAGAATAACAACTAGACAAAAATACCTCAATCAGAATTTTACTACACAATATATGAGCTATAAAAATCAGTAAAGTATAATGCACTGTGATGAACCAAAATTGAAGCGAATATAACAAAGCTAGTAAAACACGTTTATTCAGTAAAAGTTATTGTAACATAGCCATACCAAATATGGCAGCAAATATCCTTTCCTTATCTTTGAGAAGTAAATGAGGAGTGTCCACACTCAGGGCAGGATTATTACACACCATGCCAAAAAGGAATATGTTTTAACACCTACTGTTAAAATTTACAACTGGCTGGATCGAGGCTCAGCCTGTGGGGCTGTTGGGTCATGGTTCCCTTCAGGCACAGGAGCTGGAGCTTCTCAGGCCTAAGTGTGTTTNGCAGGGGCAGGTCTGATGCTTTCCTCTCCCACTCAGCGGTAGGGATGGCTCCCCAGCAGGTTGGCTGCACAGAGCTTGCTCCCTCTTCTGGGACTGTCGTCCCCTCCCCTGTCTTTCCCTTAGTCGGTGTGAGTGAGCAAGTGCGTTTGTGCTTTAGCCCCCCTTTAGAAATAGAGCAGTGTAGCTTAGACTTCCCAGGAGGGAAAGAGGAGCTCTGTGCAGCCACAGGGAGGTCCCCAAAAATGCACGGGTGGAGAAAGTGTCCGGCCTTGGCCCTGCTTTCTGCGGCTGGCGTGAAGCCGCTTAGCGGTAGCGTGGGCACCGTGACCCGCCTGTAGCCAGGGCCTGGGCCTGGGCCTATGCTGCCAGTCGTGCCGGCCCTGTACTCGGGGCACGTGTCACGACCTTGAGGAGCCCTTTGTCCCCAGGAGCAGCCCCAGGTCCCTGTAAGCGGGGCCGGGGAGGCTGCTTTAGCTGGGTGACAGGAACGAGCGCTCCCGGGCCCTCGCCAGGGTGCAAGTTGAAGAAGTGCTGCGCCGCAGGGCGCGGCCCCGCCCTTGGCGCCGCTTTGGCCTGGTGCGACCTCCCTGCCGGCCTTGTTGAGAAGGCTCCCGGGGCTCCTGCAGACGGCTGCGTTGCTGTGCTGCGCTGCGGCCGGGCTCTGGCCGGCCCCTAAGTGGGGCGCAGGCCGGAGCCTGTGCTCCGTGGTGCTTGCTTCGTGGGGCAGGGTACATTTGGTCAGTACTCACTACAGGAAATACTACCCATCACTACTACTCCAATGTACTGCTTAAGGCTGCCTGGTTCTTGGTAGCACGTTTCCTTAAGACTTGTAATCCTAGTGCAGTGATTAAAGTTGAGTCCTCTTAGATGAGCCCTTTAAAAATTTCATTCAGTAGATTTGCATGGGCCTCCTGACACTTGGGAATGGCTCTGATTGCATACTGTCTGGAATGCAAAAAGTATAGAGAGTGCTGGCATTCCTCCACAGGAATTTCAGCACTCTGTACGCTCTTATATCCCCTCTTTAGCCTGGGTGACTTCAGTAACATTAATTGCCATTCAGACATCTTAACAGTGACCTCAATAATGCAACAACTGATCTCTGAGTTGAGAAGAGTAGCAGATAGTGACAACCACAGGTAAAATTTTCCCTTGGCATTTACAGATTGTCCTGCATAGATTTATCAAAAAGTTTTTAGTAAATTCTGTTTTATGAGGATGCAAAGGCCTTGCAGTGCACAGGCAAATATTGCTTCAATGAGTGTTAACTAGCCCACAGAATGCTAGAGATCAGTTACTACTTAGTGCTCAGTGTAATACTTACAAGACTTCTGTTGCTGAACAAGGAAGCATGATAGTCTGTGCAATAACCAAATAATTGTAATTAAGGCATTTTAGGGTTTATGGTACTCAATTACATTAAAGTGGTTTTTAAAGTCGCAGAAAGGTTTCGTTGTTCCACATTTCTCTTCTTCATTTCCCTATAGGGCAGAGTTAAAACTTCTTTCTGCATTTCTTATCCTAATGGGATTTGACTTCTTTTAAGGGTTATTCTCACCCTGAGCTACTTACCCCATGCAGAAGTTGGTTCTGAGATAATTGTAACACTCTGTTGATGTTCATGCTGTTCCACTTACAGTAACAATGGAGTTGTGCTAAAAGTATTTGCTGTAGAATCACTATACTTCATTTTTCAAGCATATTCTAGATCTGCTACCCCTACATCCGAATCACGTGTCACATCAGGATACTCACAACTCACCCCACTACTGCCCCTGACCTAGCACCAAGTCTTGTCTATTTGTCAGTGAAAGCCACCTCCACATCTAGACCTGATGAAATTTCCTGGACATTTTCATCGACATTCATAATTTGCCAAATATGCAGGAGACCAAACAAATATTGAAACAGGTGGTTGCAAGAGGGCTGATTTCAGGTGGTCCTTCAACCAGTTATTACAAATTTTGAGGAAAAACTTGCTGTCCCATAGACTTACCTGTAGAAACATGACCAGGCAGCACTCTACCACTGTCACACACACACTGGCTGTATCAGGCCTAGAAAATTTGAAGACTGCAGCATGCTGACATTTGTGCCTTAACTCTGCAGTCTGAGTCATCCTTTTGGTACTCACACAGTATGTGTTTCTTCCCATGATTTATGTCATTTGGGAAAAATTCTCTAGAGCTAGAGAAGGACCAAAATTTTCTCAACCAATTATTGTTGTACAGCAAATCATTCCTGATGAGAACTTTTATCAGGATGAGATTGCAACCCACTTCTATTCATCTGCCTTTTATATTCTCCCAAATTACAGCTCCCTGAAGATGAGGAGAAGCTTGGCTTAGGAACACATTTAACATGCTGACTTCCATTCACACATGCACACTCTGGACCTGTTCTATGTGATTCAAAACAGATGTTGCTGAAGCAACTGTTGACGATTCAAGAGAGCTGATGTTAGGCACAAGGAGATGAGCCTGTCAAATCCATGTGCAGCCAGTCTACAGCTGGCCTCTTCTTATACCAAAGCCAGGCTGATGTCGGGAGTATTGAAGCCATTAGTGCAGCTTCCCAGGCTGCAAAGTGAGTGCCCTTGCCGCCTCTAGAACAGGGAGCATCTGCTCTTGGCAAAGACAAGCTGCATGAAAAGGCTAAAGAGGAGACAATTTGCAAGCTATTCAAGATGCTTACCAGGTAAATGAAAACACAGGTAGTGACCTTCTTTCACAGCTCTTAATCACCTTTACTATGGTTCAGTAAAGCTGTATTCACAGTTAACAGGAATCGAAGCCTTGCTGTCCACATATCCAAATCACAGCTTATTTCTAAAGAGTGTGCAGAAGGAAGAGGAAAGAAGTAGTATACTTTTGTTGACAATTGACCTTTCCTCAGTCCTCAGGAAAAATAAAGATAGGCACAGCTCACCTTTGCTCCATATTTTGATGTGAAAATATTGGCGTGTCTTGGCCTGTTTTCAGTGTATATTTCTGTAAGCACAGAAAGATTAGTATTTGACTTATCAAGTCATGCACTTGGAGGTCAGAAGGGAAGACCAGGCAGGTCATCTGTGCAGACATAATGCAGACTTCCTTGTATGCGTGCATCATGAGCTTACATCTAATTACTGCATTTTCCACAGGCAATTACCTCACTCACTATGGAAGTTAGGCTGAACCATGGCAGGGTTGGGGCGGGGACATGTGTCAGCACTCTGTAGGGAAGGGGGCTGTTTGCTACAGGAAGATTTGCTCATTTAGCAACATAATTCAAAAGAAGAGTCATTAGCTTAGTAGTGTCCTATAGGAAGAAGAAAGCTGATCATGTAATTAAAGGAAGACTGGTAAAAACCTGTCTTCTACTCCAGATTCTTCCTAATGATGCTAGCAAGTCTCTAGCACCAAGATTTTGGCATATAGCAGTTCCTCATGTTCCTCAATCTCTGGCTGTCCAGTGCAGCACACATGGGACTTCACTCCTGCAGTGCTATCCAGTTCCAGTGCACTGGAAATCAGGGATCTGTCTGCTCATGGATGTATTTGGTGGTATGAACAAAAAAGCCTTCATGCCCATAATGTCCTTCGTGTTCTTCCTGGCACTGCTCTGACCCAGTCTGTGTGTTCAGGATGCTGCTCTGCCTGTGTGGCTGCTCAGCCTTTCTGTATGTGAGGTAAGATATTCAATCTCTTCATCAGGTCAAGGAGGAGCAGAAGGGAGAGGGAGTTATCAATTTAGCTCCTTCAATTATGCTAAAATATTAAAGAGGCTGATTTTTCACAGTTTCTCCATCACCACCAGGGACACAAATGGCACTTGAATTGATTACACTATAATCTCAGCCTTCGTTTACTACAAATACTCACTTTTTTACCATACAGGCTGATTGTGAAGGTAAATCCTGAAGTATACCTCATGCACTGATCTTCCAGAGAGTGTAGGGGCAAGGTTAGGAAAGAAGACAGCAAAGAAGGAAAACGAGTGAATATATTGACCAGTCATGGCAGATCTTCCTCCTCACCTATTCCGTACGTTTTGCCTGCCTTACTATAAAAAAACATCAGGAATTAGGAAACACTGCACCATAACACATGTTCACAGTGGGGCTGGATAAAGGCACCAGCACCAGCCTGGGAAGTCCAACCTTCACTTTGCAAACAAAATAGCTTCTTAAAAGGCATGCATACATTTTTATGCAGATTCAGGGAGGAAGGAAGTGGAAGAATAGAGATATTAATATTCTTGCATGTCAGTGAAGAACAAAAATACTGCAACATACTCACCTGTTTGAAGCCCGAGTATTTTTTATGTCATCATACTAAAAATACAACGTTATTATTAAGCTACACTGCTCTTTGGCATAATCAAGGCGGTTTTATTTGCTAGATAATATTTGTGAAATACAGTGTATTATGTCAAATTCAGTATCTAAAATAAAATTTTAAATACAAAAGTTTTCCCATGACAAATACTACAAAATCTCATCATCTATGTGCATATCTGTCAGTTTCTCTAACAATTTTGGGATCCAATGTCTAACTTAAATTATACTTGACTGCAGGATCAGTCCAACAACTCACTTAAGATTCAGTCCCCTAACAGAGGCTTCCAGTGTCTCTGATTCTCTCATGCTCTGAAGGGTAATTTTTCTCTCCATAAAAAGCAAGAACTCTTGGCTATTTCTTCCTACCCATCCACAGACCAGCAGCAGATTCTTCCCCAGTCGTCACCAACTAGGAGCTTAGACGAATTTCTTGAGAAAGAAAGAAAAAGACAAAGAAAACCATGTTTAAGAGGAAGACACAAATAGGATCAAGGCTTTTTCTGTATGTGCAGCAATTAGGAGGATGCAATATTTTGGGGTGTACATTATCTTTAAAGTTAAAATTGAAGACCCATGTTAGAGAATAGTCAAAGTTTGGTACTTCGAAGACTGAGCTTAGAATTGGGTCCAAATTTTCCTGGAGTTCAGTGGGTTAGTTGTGGACAATTTAACCAGATCAGAAGCTCTTACCCTTCTCTGAGGTTCTATGGATGTTAAATAATCTGCTGTCCAGATTCAGAATTCAGACTTGTTAGCACGATGTCATGGCTTCAGCCAATGAAATCTCTGCTGCATGCAGTGCCACCAACACTAGTGAAACTAACCCTCACCCCAAATGTTCCCCCTTTTAATGCACATCAACATCACACTAACCGCTCTAAAGCTAAGCATGCAGAATGCAGGAACATTTTATCAACTATCAATATTTCAACACTTTCGGAGAAAGAGACAGTAACTGTTTTACAGTACATCATAACATCCTGGAGTAGGAGATAACAAATATTACAGCCAGATGACTGCGGGGGAGGGGGGGGGGGCTTGAATAAACTAAAATACTGCTGGCTTTGCAAACTGAGAGGAGTTGAACAACAAAGTTCAAACGTTTGGCCAAAAACTTCCTGTTCACATTTTAAGGAGGTAGTATCTCCAGCAACTCCTAGGATAGGAGTTATTTCCGTGTTGCAGAGATGGTGTAGCAGCTACTGACTTCTACAACTATTCTGGCCACAACCTGCTATTGCTCCTGGCTTGTCTCCTGCCTGTCCAGTGAACATCCTTCATTAATGCACCTAGCCAGGCCAGCTACTTGCAGGGCTGCGTTTGGCTATAAGAGGTCCGGCTGAGCTCCCACAACGCCCAAACCAAAGGAATAGCAGGAGCCCAGCCCCAGCCCGGCCCCCGGGGCCCCTGCCGGGCAGCAACAGCGATGGCCCTACCTGGACACAGCCAGTGCCGTCACCGCCGGGCTCGTCCTGCTCGCTCTGCCACTCAGGGCAATGCTGGGATTCAGCTCCCGACAGAGAACAAGATGTTTTCCGCACTTGTTACCTGTTGTGTGGTTTAAAAATAAATATTTAGAAAGTGTCTGGGGGGTAGCATGGATGGGATTGTTATTATTTACGGTCAGCAAGTTGTTAAGTTGAGAACAAATATATTTAATCTTGGCCTGTGCTGTTGCAAAATAGGCCCATCCCAATTTAATTTGTGGCTATGATAGTTACATGTGCTGACGTGTGGCTGTATCAATTGTGTGCTAAATTGGATTTGTGTATTATTGCTTTCTAAATTGCATGCCTAGTTCAGCAAAATTGTTCATCAGTTTTCACTGGCTCTGTGCTTAATAAGATGCCCCACAATACTTTGCTGCCAGGATATAATACAGCCCATAATTGCCTAGTAAAAAGAAATTACATAAAGCCCTGGTATTATCAACTTATCTAAATCTGCTCATAACAGAACCAATAATTAAATGCTGTGAACATTTCACATACACACACATACATACACATGCATACCTAACAACATAACTCAATCACAGTTACTCTGGTCTTTTTAATGACTGTCTTTTGTATTAATTTTATTTTCTTTAATGCACAGAATGAGATGTGGGAATATTTGGTCATTTAAAATAATTCTGAAGTCATCTGAATAGGTTAAGGGAGTATGACCCTGCTTTGATTACACCTTTCAACTCTTTATTAAAGAATGCTCTTCCCATATCCATCTGAAAACACACAGCCTTATGCTCATGTGCAAACAAGTGTTGTCTGTACAGATCACCAGATACCTGGGGTGGGCACAAATCTTTTATGGTCCTCTTGGAAAAAAACCACAAACAAGACTGTTCTGCTGTGCTCCCATGGATGGCTTTTAAGTCCTCATTTAGAAAACTGCTTAAGATATACATTTTACAAATAGCTGAAATATCAGTCTGTTCAAAAACATGCGTATTCAATTTTGCCTGGAAAGATCAGCCATGGGAAGTCATGGATAAGAACTTCAGAAATTCTTAAATCAAAGGAGACTTTTCTTTAGGTAAAGAGAATCCACAAATGACTACAGAATACCACAGAGATTTTGGAAAGAATGTTAAGTCTTCTGCTTTGACTTATTGACAAAGCAATCTTGGATTAGAGATGAGAACAAAAACAAATATGAAGCTATCACAGCCAGACTATCTCACACCTGGCATCTCGGGTGTTCTTGCACCTTCCCAAGACGCATCTGGCTCTGGCTACTCTGAGGCATGACAAAAGGTTTGATAAGCATCTGGTTAGGCTGTTACACATACAGAGGCATATTGGAAATATTTTCACATAGCAATCTAAGTAATGTTGATGCCAAGTTCCATGAACAGCACTTCTGAAGATCTCTGTGGTAATGCCCAATTACTGTATAATTTTTTTTTTTTTTGGCAGATGTTACATCTATAGCTCTATATTTATGCAAATTGTGTGCCTAAAATTGAAGTAATAGAGAATGTCTGTAATGAGGACCACAGCAAATAAGTGGAGTAAATTATACATAATAACAGCACAATTCCTTTCTCTTAGAAAAAGCGCTGGGAAAAGATGAAAGCTGTGCTATTTAGGATGTGCCCTTAAAGCTTTCTGACAGGTTTCACGTCCTGTATTTGTTAGAACAGAGAAGTGAGCTTGAGTTGTTTTTAGTACCAGTCTGCACCATACTCCTATGATCTTATTAACCTCAGCTCTGTGAGAACTCCATGGTATCAGCTTTAGCTGCACACAGCCTTGAATAAACAGCTCCAAGCACTAGGGCCTGCTGCTGGCCTCCCACCAGTCTGAAGGGCCTCTGACTTCTTTTGAGGTGGCAAAGACAACAATCTTCTCTGTTCCATCCCAGAGCAGGATCTGGCACTGCCCACTCTGACATGATGCCAGGATAGTTTAGTACAGGCCATCAACAGAGGTACCAAGGCAGTGGGTTTTCTGGAGCCAGGACTATTTCCAGCCATTGGTTTCATAGGTTCATGCAGAAAGGTGGTCTTCTGAGGTTGACAGAATCCATGGGAGACCCTATGAAGAAGCTTTCAGCTTCATCCAGGCAGGATGTGCCCATGAGATGGCTGGCTCAGGTGTGCTCTCTGTCTCTGAGGTGGGGCAGTTGCTACCCACCACTGCAACAGTTGCCCACATCATCTCCCCTTCAAACCACTGTGCTCACACCCCGTCTTCTTCCTCACAACCAAGCAAGGCTTGCAGCACTGGGTCACACTGCAGTTCACAGCCCACCCCGTGGCCATACCTGTTTGGCCTGGCTCTTCCCTCGTGCCACTTTGCGCTCGTAGTCCGGCACCTTGCTCTGGGGTATTGCTGTATTTGGTCTTCCACAGCTGTGCCATTGAGGGGGTAAAAAAGGAAAAAGCATGGATTATAACAATGAGAGAGAGAGATTCAGCTCCTGCTTCCCAGCAAGCAGTGGGAATTGGACTTCTAATACCGGAACAGGATTTTGCAGTTGTCTCTCTGTCACTGTGCTGCAGGGTGTCACACGCGAGGAAGGTGTGCAGGGAACTGGTGGGGTTGCAAGGCTGACATGCTATCAGAAATCCCAGTAACCTAGGAAATTCACCTACCATACTGGAGGCAGAATCATCAGTGAATTCCTACTCATGAGAAAGTAGGACTTAATATACTGAGCTGTGAACTCTCAGAAACCATATTCAAACATATTTCTGAGGAGTGATAGAATTTTTGCTTTCAGAATCACCCCAGAATGGACAGTACATTTTCAAAATTCTCCCTGAATGGCAAGAAATCCTTTTCTCAGGAGGATAAAAGTTGATAGGAAGCAAATATTTTACTATGATTTTCATTTTCTGCCCTCTGCTGCACTGTTAAGAAAGTGGCATGGGCTTTTAGTACCTGTCGCTCCATTTAGAATAAAAGAACTCCACCTCTGCTCTACAATGAATCAGGATTCCTTTTCCTCTCTCCCATCCACCTACCCTCACCACTCCATCTGTGCTTCCCGTGATGATGATGCTGCGTGTGTCCCAGTCCATCACTTCAGCAAAGCAGCAGCAAACAATGTGGCAGGTGGGGCTGCAGGCAGTGCTGATGCTTGCAAGAAGCTGGCCATTGACTGTCCACAGGTACAGGTAAGATCCAGCACAAGAGATAATGTCACCCTGTAAAAGCAAGAGGCGATGTCTCAAAGTCCTACACTCATCCTCCTCCTAACTTTCAAATGCCGATTAGACATTGCTGAATTGCTCTCTTTAAATTCTGACCATTGTTTTTCTTCTAGGCAGATGATATAAAGCAGACAAAGTAAAAATTACTTTTTTTCACATGAAAAATTCTGACATTTTTACATCACAGAAACCTGAAACAACTGTCTCAGATTTAGCAAGACAATGCAGAAACAAGATTTTTTTTTCACATTTTAAAATGAAAATATTTAATTAAACGTTCCCTTTCTGTTTTCCATAAAATCTAGGCTTTTAGTAAAAAAGCAGACAGACTGACCTAGCTACTGTCAGGGACACGGGCTGTACACAAGCAGTGCCTAGCATAGGTTATGGGCCAGGACTAATGCTCTTGTAAGTTTTCCAAATAAGCATTCTCTGAAACAAGGACTTAGCTGCAAAGCCTTTGGTGATTTCACAATCCTCCTCTGCCCCTCACAGGGAGCTCACTGTCATCGCATTTCTACACCGTGTTCTGCGTTTGACCAATGACCAGCTCCGCATCCAGTGACCCGCACTTGTGATGCAGAAACATCCTTTGCACAGCACCTCTCCCCTCCATTCCATGCAGGTGCAGCCTTACCAGAGACTGCTTGTAAGGAGCAAATACACAGGTGTGTCCTTAGGGAAACACATGGAACCAAGAGCCAATGCTGTAATTGTAAATTATCTAATCAAAAGTACATTTTGATCAAGTTATTAATTGAAATTCTATGTAACTTTTCCACTCTTGATCCATACTAAGCATCAGCTAAATAGAACCTCATCAGCAAAGTCATCTGATTCTGGGAAAGGACAGCGTGCCCTTAAATTAGCAGCATGCATCTGGTTTAAGTCAACTAACACCTTACTTCATCCCTGCCTCATTTGGGGCCAGGGCTCTTCACACTGCTGGGCAGAATTCTGGAGATAAAAAATGATAGCATGTTCAAAAAAGAGCTGCCAATAATTTAAGAGATTAAATTTCAGCTACTTTATCTGCATGAGAGTACTTGATGTCCAGGCATTTGGCAATGATCTACAGTGCTTTTCAGGTCTGGACCAGGGATTTAAAACTAAGTGAAATAATCAGTTACAGCAAGCTTTTACAATCCTCCTTAGTTTATGAACTTTTTGGGACAGTTCTTATTTTGTGTCTATGCAACACAAATACCATGAGGTTTGGATCTATAGATGGAACTTCTAGATACTCAAGCAACTCCAACAATCATGTAATGAAGAGCTGTGTATGGTTCTTATTTCACAGAAAGTTTTTCCTTCAAAACTGTGCTTTGAACCATTCTGAATTTTTCAGGAAAAGAACCCTTGCTACCAATCATGTAATTTTGTGTCACTCAAAATACTGTAGCACAATGGAAACGCTTTGTTTCTATTTTCATGTAGCTTTGCATATATATATAGAGAAGAATTAAACAAAAATTACATCTCAGAATTACGTGTTCTGTTTTGCTAACATCAAACAGAAATTTTTCACCCACAAGATATGGACCTTTCAATTTTTTTCCTTGAAGCTTCAGTCATACTTTTCTAAGGTTTTTTCTCTATTAAATGAACCTTTCTATATACTATTATCCAAACAGCTTAACCATTTGCACTCCAGTAAAGTGGAGATCAGTCACCAGACTGTTCCTGGCACCGACCGTCTCATTTTTGGACAGTTCCAGGAGAGCAGATACTGACTGAAAAGGTTCCTGTACTGGCTGGTACATGGAACAGAGAGAATTCTGTCCCCTTGGGATCTCGAGCAGCTCTGTGCCAGCCCACCCCCTCATTTCTGGATGCTTGGCACTGCTTCAGCTCACATCATAAGGGACCACCAAGATATTCTGGACTGGCCTGCTGAGGCCACTGGCCATTTTACACTAACCAGGACTGCTAGGACTGGAACTGAACTGGCACTGAACAGACTACTTAATTCCCATTCTCAAATTGCTAGCCATCAGACTGCATGGTTAATAAAGCTCTGATGTGAGATGACTGTTTTGGCACAGACTAAGTAGAGAATATCTGCCTGGTTTCTTACTGCTATGAACTCAATTTTGCCTTTGTATTATATCCAGGACTGGATTCAACCTTGAATTGTCTGAGCAGCTGAAACCCTGTTCTAGTATATTAGCACAGAGAGAAAATACAAATATGAAAGCAACATTTTTGGGAGGCAAAAGGATGGGAAAAAAAATCTCATCCAGAGTGCTTACAGTAAAATCCAATACAGAATATTTTCCTATCAACATGCATGCAATTCTGGCCAGGCACAGATCTCAACAGATTTATACCCACTGCCATCAGAAGCTCTCCCTGCACTTGGGTATAGAAAGGAAAGGAAAAAGCCAACATTATCACTGCAAAAGTGTAAGGCTGTTGTCAGCTGAGGTGGCAGACTGCAGTCCAACATGTCTCAGTTGCATGAATGTGCAGCTCAGATGTGGCTCTGCTGCATGAATGTCAGGAGAAATTAATGAAATAACAGGAGCAACAAGGTTATGGGTGAGCCAAATCCATGAGGTACTAGGGTAATACTTCACGCTCCATAAACTAAAAGTTGTTTAATCCTGCTATCTGTCTATCCAAAGATACTTCTACTTAGATACTCAATCTAAGATATTGCTTTTAGTGCTCGCCTCTCATCATTAAGAGCACTATTAGCAATCTCTGTAGAAAGAAAAAAATCAATGTATCAGACTCTCAGGATGTTTTTATGTTGGGAAAAGCACGCATTAAATTATCATTAAATGTTCATGGATGCATCAGAAGAAAAATGATAAATGAAGATCTTACTGTTGAATTGTTGATGGCAACAGAAGCAAGGCTTTCCTCGTGGGCAGGAAGGTGGTTTATGAACGTCAGCTGGTTCAGGTCCCAGATGATGCAGGTTCTGTCATCGGATCCACTCACAAAGACACTGTAGGTTACAGATGCAGCAAGGCAGGTCACTGCCTGAGTGTGTCCATACAAAGCCTGGTGGGGGAAAACCAACCAACAAACCACAGCAGATGGTGGGTGATTTGCTAGGGAACCACGGTACTACCTCATTTGCTTAGTAAGAAAAAGCAACCCAGTCATTCTTTGGAGAACTGAAGAGGGAATGAGGGGGAAATACCAAAGCATATTACAGAGAAGCATCCTTGTCCTCAACTCATAGTTGAAGAAAGCTGAGGGTCCAAGAGATTGTATGACTTGCTCAAATTAGTGATTCAGGCTCCTTGGCCTACTCTTCAGACTGTAAGACAGTGCTTCGTGCACAGCAAGAAAAAAATCATGTTTCACTTCAGTCCATGCAGTTTTAGGTAAAATTTATGCTTGGAAATGTCTCAATATTTAAAAAAACTTTTTGAAATAAAATTTATCAGGATGTATTTCAGTGACCTTCTCAGTCTTATCTTTCTGTGTATCTGAACAAGTACTAATACATTTCTAATATTGTTTAAGAAGAGAAACAGCACTAAAGGAGCATTCTTGCTTTAAAGCCATGTAGGAATTCCTTTCTCTTTGATCATTACACAACATTCTTTTTTTGTTGTTGTTTTTTAGGTTCAGAGGCATAAGGAGTGTCCAGTTAAACTTAGCCTTATTTAAACAGTTTCTTTAAAAAAGAAACACACTTTTGGCAATTTAATAGCACAGATAGAAGGCATGGATTGAAGTATGCTGCTGACAATTTTTTAATGCAGCATTCTCAAGTGACAGCACTTG
The DNA here is from genome assembly GCA_013397845.1 of Melanocharis versteri. Lineage (NCBI taxonomy): Eukaryota > Metazoa > Chordata > Aves > Passeriformes > Melanocharitidae > Melanocharis > Melanocharis versteri. Next base: position 1,012,708 of record VZTG01010512.1, on the reverse strand, counting down.
TACATTTCTGCTACATAACCACAGTAAATGACAGTAAAACCCGTTGGGCAACAGAGAAAGTCCTTCACAGCTTTCCTAAAAAGCCTTTCAGGGCTCATTTTTAGCTGCCTTACTGTGAAAAATCAAAGCCACCAGCTTCATTTCTGGTTTTCAAAGGAAATGTATATTCTTTGCTGGATTTGTTTCCATGACATTATTAGCATATTTGTAGGTTCTATCTCAGTTCAGCATGAAGCAGGGGAGCCACATGTCCCAGATGGCTTTTGTGGACACACTTCGTATTTTCCAGCATGTGACTGTGAGACTGAACTTTTGCTGGCTAACATGTGCTGCCTCTTGCCAAGGTCACCAAGACAACAACAATCAAACATTAATCCACTGGTGAAGAAGCTGAGCTGCAGCAGGCTCTGTATTACTGATGGTGACCCACAACTGCGAGGGATGACTTTCAGCTTGGGACTTACTCCATTCACAAGAACTGTCAACTATAAATACGGGCACAAAATTAGGTCTCTAACTGTAGTTTTCAAAAGTCAGAAACACTCACCCTAAGCATGGAAAAGGAGGCTCAGTGATAGCTTTGGACTGGCTGTAGAACATTGTCTTTACAAAGGACTGGGCATAACCAAGTGCCCATACTTGAGAACTGCGCAAGACTGCTACAAAAAAGGCTGAGACAAGGCAAGTTCAAGGGGTCAAAATTTCCTCTCCTTCTTCCAAAGCATGAAAGAAAACATATCCACTGTGAAAGCATCCAATCTGCTAAGTCAAGCCAAGCTAAGCTCCTGCATAAGTTTCAGTAAAACCTTTTTTAACTTTTATTTTAACCCATGAAGATCCTACTTGGCAGCAAAACACTTGAAATACAACTGAGTGTGGAAGAGAGGGATAGACCTGCACACAACTACAATAATACCAGCTTGAACCCAGCAGTGTCAATGTACATTCATGAAAAAAAGTCTCATGCTTTTGGCTCTCTACATCTTTTCATTATCACTCTGCAAAGACTGACAGGTTTTTCCTTAATGGGAAATATCCTGCAGCATATTTGCCTGAGGCCTATCTCCAAGGTATTTTAACAAATATCAAAAGACAAAAAAGAAGGCCAGCTTCACTGCAGGAATGCTTAGTCCATGAAAACTTAAACCAAGTTTGACCATTCAACTTAACTGGCTGACAAGAACACAGACACTTTACTGATGCGCTTCACACCTTCCTGAGAGGTCTGTGAGGCAGACAGCATGCCTTGCTCAAGTGTTTCATTTGGTCCAGAAATTCTGGGGACTGGATCACACAGATCCCTCTGCTAGTAAATTGCATGGATCAATACTGAGGCAATTACGCTCAATCTTTAGTGTTCTACAAAACTGTGGAAGCAGATCCCGCTAGAGATGCAAAAGCTACTTTTCCTGCAGAAATATAGTTTCTGTACTTTACTACATTCCAAACCAGAACGTGTCAGTCCCATGAGACAACTAGTAAGTGAATAGCATCCACTTTATAGCACATAAGCTGTTCTTAAGCAAAGCTCACTCTCTCAGGAAATTTTTTTGTTCAGCAGAAAAAGCAGCCACCATGAAACAGTGAATTACATTAAAGCAGCAAGTAATTCACTGGAAGACATTGAGAACCATAGTTCAAGTTTACATCTAGTCCAGACAGTCATAAAGAAAAAATGCCTCCACTAGCAAAGTAGAGGAAAAAACACAGAATTTGTCATTGCATGATCTCATACCACTTTGTGGATTTTAGGTAATACCAAATTAATCACAGTGGAACACATCAGCAAAGCTGATTTTAGATTGTTAAAGAGAAAGGCATTATATTGCAGAGAAAAGACAGCCTCTTTGGTTGCCTGAAACTCAAACTGACCCCCTGACTGGTATTGTTTAGATGCTGATGAAAATTACTGCTTATGCTTTTCACTACTGCTTCCATTTCTATGTTCATGTCATGCTTTGGAATAATAAACAGCTGGATTAAAAGGTCATCAGTTTTTGTCTCATATTTCTGTCTTCTACAGCATTAAACATCATATACCTCAGAAGAGAGNCCCCCCTCAGTTTCAACACGAATTCCAACAGGAATTTCTGATAAATGAAGACCTAAATACTTCTCTGGCATCCCAAAAGACAATGAAGTTTTCACTTCATTTAATGACAAATAAAATATATTTTGGCTTAGGGTACGGAGAACACTGAAATATCATCTGAATACCCCTCCAGAACAAACGAACAGAAGAAGCTTCTAACACTTGGAGACCTTGGTGATCAATGAACCCTTTGTCTGCCTAAAAGTAGCAGAGTTTTTTAATCAAGAGCCTCTTGATTTCTTTAGGGGAGAAGGGCCCCATGCTACCTTCCAGATATGATAGTGGTGTACTCCACTTTTATTTGTAAAGCTGAGAACTCGCCATAGCTGAACCACACAAATCTTGCATGAGAATTCCATTTTGTAAATGAAATAGCATGTATACAGGTGACCAATGACTATAGATGAGCTCTAAATCAACAACCACTGAAGGGCTTTGGATAATGAGGACAAAAACTATAGCATTCTTATTGGATGCATACCTCTCTCAGAGAGTGACAGATAAACCTTTTATGTTCTGAATTCAGGCTGAGAAAAAAGAATCAAGAACTTTGCCTAGCTGAGCCTTCATCTCCACCAGCTAAGTTTGCAGGATGTTTTAGAGATCCTGTCCATTGCTGTAGCAGCCTAGAACAAATTATAAGCATTTCCAAGTGATACTAGTTTTTGAAAATAACCCAAGGGCTGCACTTCAAGAGAGGAGAATATGCTTTATCTTCATTATTTCTTTTATCATGATAAACTTTGAAAATGCTACTAAAGGGAAAAAATCCACCAAGCAGCACTCATCGCTATAAGTTGTTGGTATAAGGCATATTATCAGCTCCTGCCCTGATAACAGGCTGTCACATGATACTGCTTATTACTGTTTTTTTCCTGCCTTCTTGATTCAACAAAGGTGCTTCTTCTGACAACCATCTGAGAGATAAAAAGCTTATCTTCAGGGTTTCATTAAGTTTCCATAGCAGAAGAGCTACAGTACTTACCTGTCTCAGGTTTAGACATTTCACTTTATCCTTGATGAGGGAGAATTCCCAGACACACACAACTGAGCTTGTTCCAGATGTGATTATGGTAGTTGCTGAAGGACACACTGCACAGAGGCACCTTCCCCAGTCTGCCATGCACTCAAATGTAGTCACATTCTGAATAAGAAAGCATCTTTAAGTCAAATGCTCATCTGGTAATACCATGCATTTACTAATACCAAAACTCATATTTTAAACTAAGTTTTCATATATGTTTCATGTTCATATATGAAAACTCATATTTTAAATCTAAGAAAGAAAAGATCATCATAACCAGTCTCTATGTGAGCACAGCTGTGAACATATGGACATGCAGAGTCTGTGGCTGCATGCAGCTGTACCATCTTCCAGGGGCCAAACAGGAAGGCTGAACAAAGCTCAATATCTTATGTCTTAGGAGATCTGGGTCCCAATTCCTCTTGTGCCACACTCCTACACAACTTCAGGAAAGCTCATTCTGCCGCCATATTGTAACAGAAGGCAAACATTCTGTGTAGATTAAAAAGAAGTCTCAGGCTGTGATGGCCACTGCTAACAGAGTTACTGCCAAGCCCTGCAACTCTCCTCTTACTTGGATTGAAAAGCCAAAAGACAAAGCACTAAATTCCATTCCGTGCTCTGTTAGCAGCACCCAAATCAGTCTAAAGCAGTGTCAGATCTATTACACACTGCTACAAGTATAGCACAAGCATCCTCCTGCACATTCGGCATTAGCTCTCCCCCACACAACTGGGACAACACTCTGGTGCCAATCATTCTCGTGGAGTTGGATGGCACAGCTACAAAACCCCTAGCACAGACAGAACAAACCTTTACCTACTCCACTGGCATTGTTGACCCAGAGAAAATTCAAGTTGGACTCCCAACTATTACTTGTAATGATTGTGTAATCACACTCACTATGCTCAACATCACTGAGTTTTGAAGTGACAAACTGAATAATTTATGCCTGCAGCAACACTATGAACTGCTAAGCACTGATTTTATTAGACAGGGAGCAGAAATTAAAATATATCTCATGGCTTTTTCATTTCCACTGACTTTGGGTATGTCTATAAAAACATAATGAATGCCACTTGCACAAATATCCAAGTCAGTATCTTGCTGAATTACATGTTATGCTATTCTGGTACCCAAGCTAACTCAGAATTCTTTGCATAACATTACCCCAAATACATCCAAAGATCAGTGTATTTATGGCAGAGGAAGAAACTAGATCTGTCAAGTGCCCTAACAAGCAGTGTGATGATGTAAACCATTTATTTTTAACAGCAAAGAAGTAAGAGTATTAACTTCATTATTTTGAATGAATGCACTGGGCTATGCTGGAACCAGAGGGGAATTGACAGATGGTTCTGTCTTAATTCCAGCAGAAATTTCTGCGCAATGAAATTTCTAATCAGTGACCAGGAGACCTTGTGTTGTCCTTATGATCTATGGACAGCACAATCACTGGATGGAAAAGCTGGGATAATTTAGAGGCAAATGCCATGGTTTTGAGCAGTGTAAAATGATTTTGCACTATCTTGGATATCCAACTAGAGATTCCTCAAGAAGCTTGACTGTGAGAGAGTCCTGTACAGCATCCTCTGAAATCAGCTCCCCAACAGCCTCTGAAATGGGTGCCCAAACCAGTCAAAGATCACAATATATAAATAATTCCTTGAATTCTTAGAGTTTTTCTTATTTACCTTCTCAGATCCATAGCTGCCAAAGCAGCAGGTGAAGTCCTCAAATCCCCAGCAGAATGTTTTGCTCCAAAGAGGAGGAATCAAAATTTTATTTTTTTCGACAGCCAGAATGCCTTTCTCTGTATGAACAATGTGCCCAATAGCTCCCTTGGGATAGTCTGACAAGACAGAGAAAATATTTAATTCTGTTGGGTTTAGAGCACTTATGTTAACTTTTCTCCTTGCACAGCTAGTATGGTGAGGCTGGCAAGTCTCACATATGGGTTCAGTGTTGTGGCCAGGCCCACAGACAGAAATCCACACTGAAACTAAGATTCCACACACAGTAGTGGAAACACTCCTCTCTGGTGGACCACATAAATCCATGCAGAGAGGGTGACGTCTCCTAAAAAAAATTGTTCCGAATTCTACAACAGAAGTTTGAACAAGTTTTCAATGCCCAGTCCTAATACAAAGATACATAAATCACAATTGGCAGAAGGGATCTTGATTGAACCACCTCATCCAAAGCTGTGTGACTACTTTTGTGCTCTTGAAAACCCAGATTCATCCTATCCAAGAACTGTGTACTTTTTATCTCAGAAAATGGAACACAGCCCCTGCAGCACCTTTTATGTTAATTGGTGAGAGCTTCAGATTTTGCAGGCTGCTCACAAAAGGAGGAAGAATTCCACTTGAGTGAAGGAGCAGCCCAGTCTCTCTTCCTGCTGAACTTCTCCCTTGAGCATTCCTAGATGGATGTGGTTTTGTGAAGAGCTAGAACAAAGAAATGTCATTGAAAAACAAATCTCTATTTTCAAGACCATGCAGGCGTAACACCTGTTTAAATCCTTAATCACAGACTCCAGGACTACCATACATGAACCTCTTAACTAAAATAAAATCTTACACATATTACATTTTCATCAGATTACATCCCTCCCTCAGAGAGACAGAAAGCTAATCCCAGCAATTCCAGACAAGAAAGAAAAGCACAGGTGAGACTTTGAGCTGGGTTTTAGTTGACTATACCCATTCCCAGACTAGTGATTACTTGTGTGACTGTACTGAAGGAGCAGAACCCAGGGCTGATGCTGCAGCACTATGGCATACAACAGGAGCAGCATGGTTAGAAAGTGGGGGTGCATACTGACGTCGTATACAATCTGGAAAAGCCTAAAGCTCATCTTTCAGCAGATTGAAATCAGAAGATGTTTCTGATTTAAGTTACTACTACTGTTTTCCAGTCAAAATACTGTAAGATCAAAATAGATTATGTTCTTTACTCTCATGATAAAGTGGTACCTGCTTTGGTATCTGTCCAAAGTTGCTGATAAATCCCAGGACAGTGCTCTTAATCAGAGGATCTTTAATGTTGTTGAGGTTCATCTTGTCTCCATAGAAGTAAGGGTGATAGGTGTTAACTGCCTCCACTGCAGCTGAGCCATGCTGCTTGTGGCCAAAAATAAGGTCTATCCAGCGATGAAGGTGTGCACTGACATAGTCACTTTCCAGTGCCTGAAACCAAAACAACATTACTTAATTCACCAGACTGTATCCACTACAATGCATTAGTGCTTTCCAATCCTTGCTGGAAACAAATTCTCTGCAACTCAATCATCATTTCTATTCCTCCAGTACCACCATTCTCAGCACATCCTCTCATAAAACACCGAAAGAGACTAAAGTGGGTCCCCACAGGAAATGGAAGGACAGAGTGCCACATGTTTGACTTAACAGACACCAGGAGCAGTATCCTCAGAGACAACACAGGTAGGTTCCACAAAGCAAAATGAAAGCATTCCACAGATCTTGGCACCCACAGTGATTGGCGCATGGATTAATAGGATCAGAATGAACAATTAATACTGGAGAAGACTGGCAGAGATGCCACAAGGTAATATATCCACCTAAATGTGGGCTCCATAGGAATCTCAATGCAATCACAGAGGAAAATTTGTGCTTGGAAGATCCAAACATAAGTTCATAAGCAAGGGACAACAAGTTCAAGCTGAACCTGTTCCCACCACCAGGTTAGCCATTCTTACCCATGAGGCTTCACTAAACACTACTGCTCCTGCCATCACCTGCCTCACCAAATTTGTGTGTTCCCCAACCGCCTTGCCCAATGATTCAAGCAGCAGTGTTAAGCATTATTAAAAGTACTTTCCTATCTCCAAATCATTTGACTGAGTAATCCCTGATGTTCAGTGAAAGGTCTTCCAAGCAGACCAGCCCACCCAAAGCACAGCAGAAATAAACAAACTAATGGGATCCAGAACAACGGCTCATTTCACAGAGCAGACAGTTGCCCAGTGCAGCTGGTTTAAATGACCCTGCCTACAGCTATAATGATCACAGGGCAGCTCACAAAACAAGCACAGTGTACAATCTGTCCCTGAACAGACTCAGAACTCATTCTTATTAATACAAGCAGTTAGTCCATGAATTACAAACTGTAAATTTTGACTGGCATTACTGCCAAAGCAAAACAAAGCAACTAACAGAGCGGTAACTGTGCAGCCTCACAGTATTTCACTGAGCACTATGGCAAGGCCAGCCAGGGAGGGAGAACTTGTGGTCTAGGGAGGAAGTAAATACATTTATTTAGTGGACTAGATTCCTAACTTATTAAACAGGAAGCTGTTCAGAGTTTTATGTCAATTCTTTGCCCTCATATTGTCAAAAGCAACAGCCAAACCTCAGAACAGTGTCAACCTCAATCTATTTTATGCACCAAACTCATTGTGAAGCCTCCTAAAAATGGCCACAATACCAGTAATTAGTACCTCCAGCCTTGTCTCTTTCAAAGGTGACAGAAACCCTCATGTTTCAGAATTCAAGACCACTGACTCTTCACTTCAAGGTTAGACAAAGTCTCCCAGGCAGGTTAATTAAGATTTCTTGCACTCCCCTGTGTAGTACCTAGTATCAGCTATGGTTGAACAGACAATATTGCACTGACTGTACAGGAAATCTGATCAGGTCTGACAAATTATTAAGAACACAAGTCTATAAACATGATCTTTCATTTGCTAGGCTGCTCCTATTTGAGATTTGAATTAATCTATAAGCTGTGCCAATGTTATTAGATAGTGCAGCCCAGTGGAAGTAGTTATTTAGACAAATGGTAGAGAGCACCCAGTATCCACATTAAATGCACTCTGGGGGCTTTACTTCCAGCTAAACCCAGACTGCTCCTGCTGGTTGAAAGCTACCAGCATCTGGAACACAAAACCAGAGTGCAGCTTTTCTTTCATTTCATCCAAAACACATCTAGTTCACACAATCCAAGATCATTCTACAGTGACAGCAAACCCATGCTGTGCAGGGATAACTGTAGATTCATTTCCAAACTGCGCCATTACTCTAAAGTACAAGGTAAAAGCAGATTTCTCCATTGTATCCAAGTGCCTTTGGAGTGTTCACCATTACAAAAGCAGTAAGGAGCTCAGTACTTTACAGTCCGAACAAACCACAATAGAATAGACAGAATGTCTCCCTATGTTTTTCCTTAACAAGCACCAGTGTAAAATTGCAACATCTTTCAGTCATACATGGCAGCACAGCTGGTAGGGAAGGACAGTGTTGCCTTTTCCATATTTGGGAAACTGGAAAACAGATTGAGCACCTTGGAAGGTCACAGAGAGAGCATAAGACAGAGCAGTGAAAGGAACCAGACAGCCTCAAAACCTCCATGCCTTCCATGGAGCCACTGAGAAATACGAAAGAGCTGTTGCATATTTGACCTCAGTGGCCAAAACAAATTGGCAGTATATAGGAGATTGGGCATTCCCTGGACTGAACTCTTCATTTTAGCAAAGACTCTACATCCAGTAGCAAGTCTGCAGTGCATACAAAACTTAGATGAAGATCTCCTTCCTCCTTGTAACTGTATCATCATGTGGTCATGGGCACTGACAAAAGCTCAGGTCTCTCTTCCCCTTCCATCACTTTTCAGTGAGAACAGGGCTCTGACCCTCTAAGTCACTCTCTACACAGCTTCAGAGATGTCTGTCTCAGTAATACCTATTATTGTGTACGCACAGGAAATTAAGCATTCTGGACATCGCTCTTAATTTCAGTTCTTTGGCAAAAAAAAATTATGGTAGATGGCTGCATTTTCAAAATGATTGAAGACAAAATTTTTAGTAGGTTATCCATAACAAGAGGTTATCCATAACATATACATTTCAAAATAGGTAAAGCAGCAAGATAGAAATTTAACTTCCTTTAAATATTTTTTAGCATTATTGTTCTGACACACATTTAAAGTGAAGTGTTCAGGTCATAAATCCAAAATAGAAACTAAAGAGAGCCTCTTAATCTTTTAAATGAAAAGATGAAATATCTCTCTATATAATCAACAGTCACACTATATAACCAACAGTCATTTAAAAAAAACCAAAGGCAGGATAACTGCACAAAAAAAATAGGCAAGCACAGGCTCAGATCATATCCATGTTACTGACAGGAGTAACCTGAGCATGTGTGAATGAAACCAGAGTTGAACAGGCTCTCTCATACTCAGTCATTCCCAAGCCAAAGAATTCGCAGCATCAGGAACCTTCCAGTACCTAAGTGGAGGCCTACAAGAAAGCCAGAGAGGAAATTTTTACAAGGGAATGTAGTGACAGGAAAAAGGGGAATGGCTTTAAATAGGGTGGATTTACATTAGATATTAGGAAGGGATTGTCCACTGTGAGGGTGCTTAGAATTTAGAACAGGTTGCCCAGAGAAAATTGTGGATGCCCCATTCCTGAAAATATTAAAGGTCAGATTGGACGGGGCTTTGAGCAACCTGGTCTAGTGAAAGGTGTCCTAGCCCATGTCAGAGGGGCTGCAACTAGGAGATCTTTAAGGTCCCTTCCAACCTAAACCATTTTATGATTCTATGAAAGTAATGGTAACTTAGTTGGAGCACTGTGGTTGCTGTTAACAGTTCAGAGAACAGTGAAGAAAAGTATTTACAAAATAAGAGTGTGATCCTGGTTTTGTTTAAAAGAAGAAGTAGTTACGGTAGTAAGGAGGTCAGAGACAGGATTTAAGCCATCATTTGGAGAGGTCAACTGAGGAAAGGCTTATTTGGAGATACCAAAATAGAAAAGATGGTTGTATCCACAGGTTTGGATATAATCACCTACGAAGTGATTATCGAGACAGAAAGTTGAAATCCCAAGGGCAGGACCTGCAGAGCAGAGGTGAAAAGAACCCACTGAGGCATAGACTGAAGCAGCATGACAAACCAGGATAATGTAATGCCTTGAAAATCATGGGCTGTTTGTTTAGTCCCACCAATGGTAACACATGTGTTCATCACAGCTGTATACAGCAACAATCTGTGCACTCACACATGCAGCTCACCCAAGGAAATCTGATGGGGTAATGCAGGAGAACTATAGAGACCTGCACCAAGATATTATGCTGCAAAGTCCGAGTTCAATGCAACAATCTTCATACAGAATTGCATTTGCATTCACTTTTATGTAGCAGATGACATCACACAGAAGACCTTCTAACTATTAATAGAAAGCACTAATTGCAGTGAATCTCGGATCTTAGAGCTATTTGCTTTCAAATTGCCAAGGCTGACTCCATTAAAGGCAGAGAATTACATTAGGTTTCCCCCATGCCAACCCTCAAAAATAAAAACTTCAGTTCTGGCATGACTCAGAGATGGAAATAAATAATTTAAATAAACACACAGGTTGTTAGCAACAACATGGAACCATATGCATATAAGTTCCTGTGCATTATATTGTGTTCTGTAACACTTGTGGGCTGAGATATGTTCATGCCACAAACCTACATGTAATCCATATCTGGTCTGTAAAGTTTGCCTTGATTCAAGGTGAATTGTTAGGCAGAGAAACAGACATGAAAAGTTCAGAACCAACACAAACTCCACAAAGGCAGGTTGCATTTGGATCCAGCATTTTCATTCGTGACTCTGGCCCTCAGAGCTTCATTTTCAGTGGGATCCAGGTAGCATTTTGTCACAAATCTTAATATTCACTGACCTGTCTGTGCAGGAGAATGAATTTATGGGGGTCCCCATCTGCCCAAGGAGGAAGCTGCACATCTCCCAGCACTGTTCCATCCTGCATGCAGCCTGCAGGAATTACAAAGGGAGAATCAAAACCAAGAATCAGACACATTGAAAATAGGAACAACTTTACTGAAACACCGAAGTCAAAGGAAATTGAGGTGATTTTCCCACATGCAGTTTCAGATTTGTCAAATTTAGTGCTATAGAATACTGAAGAACCAGTGTTCTGGGATTTCTGATCCAGTAATAAAGCAGTGAGAAGATGTTCTAATAATTGCCACTAACGCAGTAAAAATATGCATGTCCTCAGCACAAACCATTTTAGTACAAAATGCAAACACAAACAAGACAAATGTGTTTGCACAACTTTCTTTTTATACATAATCCTGTGGGCCTAACTGCCAAATATTCCTACCAAAGCAGCCACTGAGAGGGATTTTGTTCTCAAGTCCTTTGCAACCTGATTCCTTTCAGAAGGTGAGCATATGTTCTTAATTCAGAGCACAGTATTGTGCAACTGGATGAATTCAAATCTAAATTGAGATTCAGGTCTGGGACCACAAGTTTCCCTACAATTTAGCAGTAAACAGATTCGGGTTCTTGGCTTCGCCTATTTTAAAATCTTCCTGTATATTTTCTCTTTACTGGCAAGATTCTGGCATCCTTTGGGTCCTCCCACTCAATTCCACTCAGATCAGCCTCTGTTTCTTGATTTCAGCCAGGCTTTGTTTCTTGGCCTCCTCTCAGGAGGAAACGACCCCAATTCTTTCTTATCTTTTAACAAACTTCTAACAGATTTTTTTTCTTTATTTTTATATATAAATATAAAAACGACTATCTTTTAGCATGCCTCTTTTCACTGGTATCTTAAATACAATTATAGCTAGATTTCAATGGGTTAAGTTGCCTTTGCTGTCACAAATTTAGGATGATTTTTGAGTATTTTTCCTCTGCCTTAATTGTTAACCAACCAGACTCTATTATAGAAAGCAGCTTAGCACCGCAAATGGCGTGAAAGTCCTGTAAAGTGAAGTGAATCAGAACTGCCACGCCTATTTCTGAATAGTGTTTTTTCTGGATTCTGTCTGAGCCTTCAACATGGGTGCAGAAATCTAGAGACAGTGTACATTCAGAGGGGATAGTGATGCTGCTTGAGGACAGGGAAAACATATCAAGTTCATGTGAGTTGTGCGTAATCTTTGAAGATGAGAATGAGGACATTTGGAAACTTTAATCACCTTGTGATCTTATGGAGATTAAAAAAGACAAAAACAAAACCACCTTTCACCAACACCATTTAACAATTGACACATCTCCAAAAGAATAACACATTTTCGGTAGTTACATAGATGTGATAATACAGGCCAAATTTTGAAAAGCAGTCAACAAGATTGGTTATATAAAACTCCACTTTTGTGTGACAAACCATGTAATTCTTTTGCGCAGTAATTAACAGGAACTACTTGCTCCTTCCTGAGCTGGAAACTTGCTTCTTCTGACATAATTCAGTTTTCAGAAGCTTGTATTCTGTAATGTTACTTGAATAAAAATTGAACTCATCGTTAGAAAGACTCATCAGTCCACATAGTCCAGAGACCAACTTTCAACACATAATCTGGATCTTTTCTTTTGGTAGAATGTTGGAAGGAACACTTATGTCCCTTCTAGAACTTACCAAGTTCAAAGTGATTTGCATTAGTTAGGAACTCTGGCAAGTAAAAGAACTCAGGAATGAGCTCTCTGACATCACTCATGTTATCCCTCGAAGCTGATTCCCATGTGCTCTTGACACTGTGAAACATCCTGTCTGCAACATCAAAACTGCCACCCTGTGAAATGGAGACAGACAAAAAGACTTCAGTGCGAGTATTCTGTTAAATTAAAAGGATCTTAGCCAATTTTGCAATGATCCCCTTATCATATGGTTGATAAGGGGATGTCTCAAGATCTGTCCCAGCTCTATATTCTGTGATCTTATGTTAGGAGCTGTCTTAGTCCTGGTTGGTAGATATGTAGAGAGGCCGTAAATCTTACAGTCTTAGCATAGCCTGAAATAACAGAGGCAAGCAGGAGCCATCATGGGCAGCTCAAGAATATCCCTATGCCCATTATTAAGGCTTCTGAAAAAAATTAATTTATTTCATCCCAGAGTGATTTGCAAGCAATGGACCACTTCACTTGTGACCCAAACAGTTGTAAACAACTTTATGTGCAATTCTCCTGCGAAAAAAATCCTTGGAGAAGGGGAGGTTACCACTGAAGTGCCATTCATTAGATCCAGGAAAACAGGAAAGGCCAGTGGGCAGGAGTGTGCAGGGACTGGTCATTTTGTGTGGGAAGGAGGGACAGAATAAAGAGGGGAGAATAAAAGGATTTCTGGGACCCAAGCTGAACTGAAGGAGATAAAAACTACCTCACATCTTGAGAATATTTGAACATGCTTGGATTAATGAGAGTCAAACACTAGACAAAAGCAGCCTTAGTATCCCAGGACATCATTCTGAACTAAGGCCTCAAGAGCAAATTTTTAAAAAAGTCACTTACTGAATGAAAGATATATGCTTTCTAATGAAACTGTATTTCCTACAGAATTTCCTAGTGGGATTTCAGATACTGTAGACATTTGTGAAAATCCAGATTTACCTCTAAGTATGAATCCCTACATTGAGCATGAAAGAATTTACTGTAACATAAAATTTCTATAATAAGGGAAATAACCAAATAAAAACCAGTTTTGTATTTCACCTGAATGAGTTTGTCAGAAACACCAAACTGTTTTAGAGGAAAACTGACATTTTAACTATATTAAAGTGACAGAACTGAATTGTGTCTTAATACCTAGTTCAGGTGCTGGCAGCAGTGCTCCCAGGCTAATAGAGGTATTTCTCATTGGGATTAATTAATTTGGACTATATGGCGCGGGACATAACTCTACATCCCACTTCTAGGGCTCAAGAGAGATTGTCAGAGATAGAACGAGTACCTTTAAATAGTTCTGCAGTACAGTGAACATGTATGAATGATTGCTCACCCTCAGCTATTCAATCCTCAAAGTTGCTTCCCTAGCCATAAAGAATAAACCAGTGGGATTGTAAAATGAATACACTAAAACACAGATGAGGTGCAAGAGTCAATCTGTTAAAGATATGAGAAGCAGTCAGGTTCTTTCTATGGCTGACCTCTTGGGAAAACAAAACCTTTGGTTAGTTTTCTCTCTGCCTGTAGACTGTTGCATGTGACAGATGACAAGGATGTTGTACTTCTGCACAGTAACAATCAGCTGAAGTTTTAACTTGCAATCTATTATGTAGGCAAAAAACATTTAAGCACTCATGCTGTGAGGGTGGGATCCCACTCCCACGGATCAGATGAACCCCAGCAGCAGTTCCCAGATGGGTTTCTGATCCTAAGAACCACAGCCCTTTTGGCTCCCCTAGAGTACTTGCACACTTAGGTTTCAACTCCTTTAGATCTGCTCGGCTTAGTCTGGCAACTGCAAGTCAAGAAGTAATTTTTGCCATATCTTTTGTTAGGGAGAAAATACCTTCATGGATAAGTTATCAGAAGACAGTAGTTAATAAACCCCAAGTGCTGAAGCCCCATTCCTTACTTGTCTTTTGAGACAGACTCACACCAAAACTTAACATATATTCCAGATGGAGAGATCCCACCTCTCTTCCTCCTAAGGTGAATTCTGGTCAGGCTTCTAAATGACAGCATAGTTCTGCTTTAGCTCCTTGTCCTTCTGCCTTATACCAGTGACAATTGTGAAGCCTTCCCACACCCACTCAAGGGACAGAGTGAAAAAGTGGCTAATCACATGAGCAAGCCTATCTGGAGTTAATCTGATGCACAAGGTCATTTTGCTCTTGATCATTATTAGGCAGGGACCCTTGGAGTTAAATTCAAATTGAAATTAAAACAGAGTAGAAGGAGAACTATAAATAAATCAACAGCTAACAAGTATCTCATTGAAGCATATTAAAGGGCTTTGTATATTTAATCTGCACACAGTGTGCTGTGTCTGGTGGTGATTGATGCTTTTTCATCTTTTTTGCAGCTTTTATGAGAGCTGGTGGTAATCTCCTGAGAAACAATATGATTTGTAATAAAAAGATTACCTGTATTAAATAAAAATAATATATACATAGGAAATGCTGTTAGTGCGACAAATCTGGTTAAAGATATTACCACCAGGAAAAAATGTGATTTTTTCCCTGGCTGTCTAATTCATTTTAGGGAAAAGTAATATCTTTAAAACTTAAGCCTGTATTATTTATAAAGGAAGCAATAACTGATTTTCCCATTTCCTATATTAATAAATTTATTTGCATATATTTATATCAGAATTAATGAGTTTTCTCTCTATGAATGCAAAAACAGCACTGAAAGGGAAAAAGAGAATCAAGAATTGCTTTATGCTTTTAGATTGCAAGACAACGAACTCTTATGACTTTTCTATAGCTAGATAGACACAGTAAGTCTCTGGTTTCTTTCCTTTCAATAGAGGCCTTACTGTCATCAGAAATACTGGAAAAATATGCTTTTTAAAACTACAGTCCAGCAGGGTATATAAAAAGTAGGTAGGCAAAATGCTCTCTAGAGAGAAGTCAGAACTTCATAAATTTGTAACACTAAGCAACACCTTAGTGGTGCTCTAGACCTAAAGACCTCAAAGTGTTTCTAAGAGTTGCTTATGAAGGTGCAAAGACTTACAACATGCCCAGAGATGCTGAGAAGTCATTATCTGCTAGCAGTGCTTAAATGACTGCTCAGGAGTAACACAAAGAAGAGTAAAGACCCTCTCTCTTTAAGTATTTTTGAGAGGGAAATGTCAGGAAAAGTCCATCTGATAGCTGAAATGCAAGAATGGGATAAGAATAAAAGGGGATAAAAAAGCTGAGTTGATCAAAACCAAATCTCAATACTGAGGGCACAAAGTCCTAGCCTTTCCATTAAGGACACTAAACACAGAAACCTTTACTGCTCTTTTGTAGTGCTGAGACCAGTTCCTGAAAAGAATCCCAGGAGGTACTTGACCACAGTCAAGTGGAAAGTACCAACCAATACCTGTTTGATAAGCCAATTTTTCCTCCATTCCAGTACAATATGCACAGCACATACAAACTTCTATCCAGAGTCAGATTTCAATACACTTAAAAAGAAGTGCATTGTAAAGTGAGAAGTGAGCAATGCTTCCTCACTGCCACCTTCTGTGGTCAGGTGCAAATCAACTGTTTGACTTGAGAGACAAGATGTTATGCCAACATCAATTTTTCAGAGAGTGCACCCAAGTTGTTGCATTTCCTTTTCACGTATTCAGACTGTCCATTTGCAGACATAAAAGTAGTTTTTTCACTTTTTAAGATGCTGAGCAGCTTTCACAGCTCCCAAAGGCAGCAGCACCCTTCCAAGGTCTTAAGTGTAGGAGTTCTCTTTTTGCAACCTGCCATTGACTTGATCATACAGTTCTCAGATCTGCTGTTTGCCTGACAACATCTCACAGTTAGCAATTCCTAAGCTGCCATAGGACCAGTCACCTAGGGGAAATGACAACAATGAGCTCAGCTGAGCATGTACCAACACAAAAGCAAAAGAGTAAGAATGAAACAAGTTCAACAATTTCTTTCAGTGGATCCACATCCAGAAAAAATTTTTGCGTGTTTCAGATCTCAGCAGCCTTTGAAGATAACTACTCTCACAAAACTGCTGGTTACCTGCTAATCACACAAACACAACCACAACGCATTCATTCAGACTGTAAACTCATTATGCATGAAAAGTGTGCCAGGGACATACAGCAGCCTTTGTTGTTTACAACAAGAAATAACTGCTCCACAGTCATTCATGACTGCAGCTAACATATGGCTCACAGAGTGTGATGGCAACCATTGCCTCAGGTGGTTCACTAACCCATCAGCTACTGCTGGTAACAGCTGATATCATAGGGCTTATTACTTAATTAACACAGCACTTTATTTGTATTAGTTCACTGAAAAAAACCCCAAACCACAACAGCATAGCACTTGGAAAGCTGCAGGAGACAGGGCCATCCCTCACTATCCATACAGCAGTCTCCAAGAGTGGAATATTCTGCCCTATCTTCCTGCATTTCTCCACAAGGATAGGTAGATTTCAGCAAGATACTCCTTAAAACATATACCTTGGAGGATCTGTGCTCCTGGTAGACTCTGTTATAACACAACACATTACAGAAATGAGGGTAACAACTCCGCTACAGCCCAAGCGTATTTGCTTGAGCATTACCAACTGCCTGCTGAAAAGGGCAATCAGGAAATTTGATGGCCTTGTATGCTGGGCAAATGGGAAAGGTACACACACCATTCAATTTCTATAAATTCAATTCCATGGTGAAAGCCAGCTTGGCACTGTATAAACAGTAACAAGTTCAGAACAAGATTACACAAAATATTCCTTCTGGAGCATTAGATGTAATTTCATCCCACTTCTTTAGGAAGTTGATTCCATGATCCCAACATTTCACACCTACCAGAACTTATATGACCTCACCTGGCCCAGGAATGCTCTTTATGCCACCACAGCAGGCCCCAAGTACTTACCAGCAGCCACATGACTGTACTTGACCTTAAAAGACCTGCCATCTCTCAGAATACCATACCAAGTCTCATCTGCCCCAAAAGGCAGAAGCTTATGGTCAGACAGGTAATAAAACATTATCTGTTTACATGCCTCAGCTCTCACAAAACTAAATAATCCTTTTCTCTCACATCAATCATGGTCCCATTAAGATGTTTCCTCTGAAATCAACATTCACGGCATAAACATTGCCTCAAGTTCACATATACAGTACAGCAAATGTCAGAAGAACTAATCCCCCTTCATTACACAGCCACTGTAACATACTACATAGTTCATAACCAAGTGTATGAGGGAAGTTATCTTGCCCCCTTACCTGCAGAGAACAGAAGGTCTGGGTAAATGGCTCCATCCGGACCAGGTAAGATGCCACTATAATTGCTGATGAGTAGTGAGTACAGTAATGACACTGGGCTGACAGGTCTCCTGGAAAATGCACACGAATCAGATTCCAGTACAAAATACCACCACTTCAAGCCCATAGCATCCAGTTACCACAATACAACTAAATAGGGAACAGGTGTTTTAAGCAGATGTGTTCAAAGACCTGCGAGCTACAGCACACCTTGCACTGAATATGTGCGTTGAATGCGCACAGCTACTACTGAGCTATGTTCATTTTTTTGCCTTCCACACTTCATTTTCTGAAGAATAAGGCCTTTAACTTTCCAGACCATCCCTTTCTCCAGTAGTGCCAAAAAAGGTCTTGATCTCCAGCGGTCAACAGCCTCAAAATTCTGTTTCCTTTTCTTAAGGTAGCTGTTAGTTAACCTGTCTGCAGCAGTCTTCTACATGTAGCTTAGCTAACAAATAAGACCAATGTGTGCAGCTTTGCTAACAACAATCTTTTCCAGGGAACATTGCTTTTTGCTGTAGTTTTTTTTCCTGTCCAAGGGAAGAAAACAGAATGCAGCAGTACACGGCACATAAAGCAGTACTTACAGGAGACATTTCTCTTTGAATTGTCAGTCAGTTTGTACACAGCAGCGAGAGAGGCTCTCCTTGGCATGGTGTTTCCCTTAGCGACAGCTCTGCAAAGTTTTTGGGTGTTCTGAGGGGACTCAAGCCTTTATTATTTATTAGCTTCCTAAAACACTCACCCTCACTTTTTTCCACTTCATTGAAGCGCTGGATGAACTTGTGTTTCCTCTCCTCAGTCTGTGCTCCCATGGGCTTTGACAGGTCCCGAAAAGTATGAGGATTAGTGAGATTTAGAGTCTGAAAAGAAACCCAGCAGAGATGGAGATTTTTAGATCTTAGACATCATAACTATCCCAGTGACACTGGATAGTGGCAAGACTGTGTTGGAAGCTTCACCCATACAAGGTCACAGGTTTACCCACCTCTGGAACTTCACAAATAAAGGACCTGGCAGGTTACAAATTGCTCTCAAGGCTTTTCTCTCCAAAACTCCTTCTCTGTGGTCACAGAAACCTGTCCATGCCTGTCTGCTGAGCTGATGCAACCTGTCCTTAACTAGGTCTCTATTAAACAGATGTTCATCCACCTTTGTGAGACAGAACATGATCCTCAGTACGCTGACTTGAAGATAAGGCTAATCTATATAGAATCAGTACAGTCCAAACTAACATCTTTCAAATTTTAAACCCTTGGTTTAGACCCCTCTGCTTCAATGGCATCATTCACCAATCCTTCGTGCAGTTGCTACCGTAGAAAGCATGGAATTCTGAAGGAAGAACTGACCTCAGACTGATAGTCAGCGAGGACCCATGGAAACACAGGATACTGCATGTAATCATTGTAGCTGCGGCCAGCCAGAGTGTTCAGGTACATGAGGTAATCAAAGTTGCTGACCTCCCTCTTCTGCAGGGAAAGGAAACAAGCATTAAAATCTCCAGAATCTGCCTCTAAAAAACCATGCAAAGGCACCTTCAGAGGCCTGTGGTTCCCAGGTCCACCAGGAAAAGAATTATAAATAGTGAAATCAATCATCCTTTACCATTCAGATCAACACAATACCTCTTATACAACAATCCATTCAACAGAACCTGTCTTCATTCTGTCTCTTCTTCAGACAGGCCATTTGCATTTGTCTATAATCACGCAGTGCTTTTATGCTGTGTTTGCATAACAGAGCACTTTTTAAAAGTGAGCCAAATGCATGCAATCTGGATATTGGAAAATCCTGGATAACTGCCTATACAGAAAAGGCTGCACAAAGTGCTACATATAAACAACAAGGTATGGATTTTTTCATTTGTCTTGAGTCACCAAGACCACAGCTACAGAAAAGTAAACACGTATCCCAGCTCAGCAAAGCACCGGTACATTGATTTAGATGTAAAGATGATCTGTGAACAGGCATTCAACTAGGTGGCTCTCTTTGGTCTCAATTTAAAAACGTGCACAAAATCACACTTAATCTGCCAGACAGTAGCACCATATGTTTCATAGCAGGAGAAGCAAAAACTCTGCAATAACCAGATGTAAATACTGTGCTCCTCTTGCCAACAACCTCACCTCCAGCAGTGAGAGAACAGCTTAGGCCTTGAGGTACATATGTACACACACACATAATTATGTGCAGATGTATCTGTGTGAAATTCTTTGCCCAATCATGTGCAGCCAAGATTTAGCTTACCTGCCACTTCTGGAGCATTGTCTTTTCCCCTCCTGAGTGCTTCCTGTATGGAACAAACATTTAATTGAAACAGCCTGCTTCAGAACAATAAGAGAAAGTCAACACATTAACATCTGTGCTCCCTGTGCCCCCTGCTCTCATCCCACAGAAATGAGAGAACGCCAACACTAGAAGAAGGTTGAGGTTTCATCATTGACCAAATAATTCCAAAATCAGAGTGCCATTGATTAGGTTAATGCTGTTCTGAGTTGAGCCACACTGCTCATCGTCTGTACTCTCAGTCTCATGCCACTGTAGAGCTAGAGAGTGCTAATGATAGGCACCATTAAGCCTATCTGCTTCCATTCTGAAGCCTTATTCTCAAAAGCTCATGCTTTTCTGAAGCATTCAGAAAACACTGGCTTAAAAACAGAAGTCTCTCAGTCTCCATATCAAAGACTGTTGTTGCACAAAGCACTTTGAAACTAATGTAGTTCTTAAAAAGTGGATTGTCATTTAAATATTTTTTAAAGTAATAAATATGTCTTTTCCACTCTTTTGTTCTCAAAATGCAACTTGTTATTACAACTTTAAATAAAAAAACACAGATCAACTAAAAGCAGAGGAATTCACTTGAAAATAAGAAAGAGTCAAAGGTTCTGAGGAAACAAAAGTTGCATTTCAACTGCACTGAACCAGAATGTATGTCGGTATCTGAAGACCACGGACTTGCTCTTGTCAGCATCTAGAGACCAAACTCCAACAAGTGACAGGTTTGGACGGTCATAGTTTAATCCCAGCTGGTAAATGAGCCCAACATAGTCACTTACGTACTCTCCCTGCATAGGTATGGAGGAACTGGGGGAGGAAAAGTGAGAAAACTTGTGGGTTAAGATAGTTTAACAGATAAAGTATAGGATGTACATGCAAGCAAAGCAAAACAAAAGAAGGAATTCACTCACTACTTCCCGTTGGCAGGCCACTATTAAGCCATCTCCATGGCTCCATCACATGTAACTATGACTTACGAAAACAAACACCATCAATCGGAATGTCCCTACCCCTTCCTTCTCCCCCCCGGTTTATAGGCTGAGTGTGGTATAGTTTGGTAGGGAACATGCCTTTGGCCCGTTGGGATCAGCTGTCCTGGCTGTGTGCCCTCCCAGCTTCTTGTGCACCCCAGGCCTCCTAATGGTCCTGGTGGGACAATTTGAGGAATAGAAAAGGCCTTAATTCTGTGTAAGCACTGCTCAGTAATAACTAAAACATCCCTGAATTATCAACACTGCTTCCAGCACAAATCCAAATGCAGTTTTCTTCTACAATGAGGAAACTTAACTCTATTCCAGCCAAAACCAGTACACAGATTGAAGAAACTTTTCATCTGCCAAAGTAAACAGGCTTACTGACACAATACGATACTGCTGGTAAGAGAGGCTCTTCCTTTTGTGTGTAAAACAAAACCTAAGGTGCCAGCTCAGAGTCAGGACATTTAGCTTCATGAAGTGTAAGGAAATCAGTTCAAGCATAGATTATAAAACTACTGCTGGAATAACTAACTGCTATTTTTCACTCCTGTGCTCTGTATTGGATAACACTAGAAATCCACAAAGCAAGGCTTAAAGCAGCTTCAAAGATCTAAATAAAACACTAGAATGGTCTATGATCATTACCATTGTATTGAATTTGCAGTAGTAAATTCCTGTCAACCACCTCTCATGCTTACGAATCATTGTTATACTGCATATTCAATCTTGGACCAGTTAAAAGTGTACATAAAGGAAAAACACCACAGTTTACACATTATTTTATTCTTTGCTTAGGACTCTCTTCAGAGAAAAGTGCGTATCTGAGAGAAGGATTTTGAATGCATTAAACATGAAAGCCAGGATGAATTCTAGCACATGGTCTACAATTCCTCGGTTTTGCTTCGTTCTCCTGCTAAGCATATGAAACCCAATAATGATAGGCTATGCTTATGGAAACCAGTACACACAAAGGTATAGAGTTCATGTCCAGTACAGAAAAATATGATCTCCACTCTTTGTCCAAAAAAATAATATATTATACAATGATCTAATTCACAGTGTAAATCAGAAGAAATTGTATTGACTAGAGTAGTTGTGTTGCTCCCCCCATTTGAGCAACACATGGTTCATGAATGTGGGAACTTCAAAGCACAACACAGGTATCATGAACATTTACCCTTTAAAATTAAGCCCTCTCAAACTCTATGTACATTTCACAGAGCTTTGCCCCAGTGGCCTTTGTAAGACCTCCAAGACACATTTGGAACTCAGAGAGGGTATCTTAAAGGGATGTAACAAGATCCCGATTCCTGGCACTATTTGAAGTGTGGTTGGATTAGGCTGTTTGTTACAGAGCAATCAAGTTAGGTTCTTCCCTTTCCACAGGAGCATACATACCATCCAGGTTTATTTTGGATTTCTGGCTGAGTTAGAAAGCAGGGGAGAACATTATAAAATGCTTCACACAGGACTAAACTGGGCCAGTCTTGTGTGGATGCTATGCGAACGTACATACATTGACTTGTGGGTGCCACAACCCCCTAGTGAAACACCTACTCTGCTTGTCACAAGCCCTAAACAGCTAATAAGACCCTACAAGGGTCAAAATAATTCTCTCTGCTGACTTTGGAAGCCACTACATAACTCAAAGAGGTTGACAAGTTCACCATGTCATGAAAATAAGCAAGGCTAAATGTAGTCTCTCCCCTGTAAAAGCCATCCTTCTGAGTCTTCAGAGGATGAGGCAGGATGCTCCTTTTAATTCCCCAGAGATCTGAAATTCTCCATTATCCTCTGTTGACCCAGGGTCTCAGAACAAGAATTGCATTAAAGGCAGCTCAAGCCTATTCCTACCTTTTCCTTGATGATCAATTAGCATTTCTCCAGCCAACACCTCTCTAGACAGCACAGCAAAAGTTAAGTGTAGATGTATCCAACCACAGTAAGTACGTTTAAAAACAAATAAATAATCAAAGGCTGGTTTGTAAAAGAAACTGAAATGCTTTCTAAATACAAATAACTAAACTTCCAGAGGGAATGAAATGATAAGAACTCAATATAAGTACCTACATATCTATCTATATCTTAATTTATAAGGTATTTGTTGGGTACCAGCCATGGCAGAATGTAAACATGATGCATACTAATGATGATCCACCTTTGGCTACTCTATACATAAGTGATTTATTAATCCCCCTTCCATTAACACCAGACTATGATCTCACTCCTGCAATAGCCAGTGTGCCATTTGCTAGAGACAGGTGGACCTCAACCCATCTGGAGATTCACTGCAGATGAGATAATCTCAAAGGACAAGATTTTGCCCTCACTAAAATTAATACTAAAATTCCAATAAACTTAATAGATTCTTAGATTTCATAAAACTGCTTTAATTCTCTTTTTTTTCTTCCATCCTCCAGACTACAGTCCGAAAAACTGCACCAATGCTCTCCTAAACCCACTTTTCTTTAAGAATCTTTGCAATTACCAAAGATATTGTAAGGAAAATCTCCTTTCTGGTAAGTTACAACTTAGGTCCTAGTCATACGATTAGAAGAGGAAAGAAGACTTCAAAAGAAATATCAGCTTTTCCTTGTGAAACAAGTCTCTCTCAAACTCAGAAAAGTGTTAGGTTAGAATAAAGGTACAGCATCTTCCTTGTTTGACCGTATCAGTCCACCTTCCGGGTATGTTTAATCTGTGATAAAGAATAGAGATATAATTCAAAATTAAAAAAAATGTAATAATAAAAAATAATTAAATTTAAAAAAAAATTCAAGTAGGGCACTTTGAAGGGCCTAAGGAGGGAGAAAGGAATCTCCCTCAGTTATGGAACACTGTTTGCACCATGTGCATTCACAGTGCTTAAACCAAAGGGATAACATTTCCACTGTGGAGATGCTGCACTCTGGCATACTTCAGGTCGTGAAGAAACACATAGAGTAAATTCAGTTAATTTGTTTAGGTGAGCAGAATGCAATCTTCAACCCTGGAATCAGACAAGTACATTTACATCATCAGCTTCTTTATGCCAATAATATCTTGGACCTATTATCAACGAGAAAAGCCTCAATGTTGCATCTCCTGTGAATAATACCTAAACAAACCACTCAGCTACTTCTCTTCCATAGTAGGATTTCTTTCAGATATTATTTTGAAATTATTGCAATCAGTTACTAAAAGCTTGAGCTTGGTAACCTCAGTCATAGGGACAAATTTCAATAAATTCACATGCTCCAGAGGGAAATCATAATACCAAGTGCATTTTGAAGGGTCACAGATAGCTAGATAGTGCAGATAGATATGACAGATGGATAGATATGCACAGATAGATAAATTGCAGCTCATATACTCTCTGCTCCACCATTGAATGAGCCTCTCTCCTGTGTCCACATCTATCCCATTTGGTATGTCTATTGGTGCTAAGGATGATATCACAAACGTGAACTTTAACACACAGAGAAAAGTATCTCTCACTCTGCTACAGCCAAGTAAAATGAAATAGTCACGTAACTAAAATGGACAGTTAAGGCAATGTTAGAAGCTGACTAACAGCATCGAACGAGCCCCAGCTGCTTTTTCTTTCAGCATAATTTCAAAGGTAACATTTCCAGGCACTGCATGCCATTCAGCTCTTTTCCTTCCAGCTCTATCTTGCATTCTGGAACCAACCATTATGCTAATGATCTCCAAGGGTGTAGCACTCCTGTTGCTTAGAAACACAACTTTCACAAGCTGCAGAAGGAGTGCTGAATAGCAAGACCCCCGAGTTGGGGAAGCCCTTTTGCCACTCCTCACTGGCACGCTCACACAAGCTTCTTGAAGAGCTGCCATTTTCCATCAAGGAAGTACAATTCAGAATTCACAGGACTGTGGAAAGGAAACTGTCCTGTGTTTCCTGCTCATGGGTTTACTTACAGACTGAAAGACTAATTCATTATTCAAAGAAGAGCAGACAGAGGACAACAGCACAGTAACAGACTATGAATGCTCAGCCCACACTACTGAGAAAAATCGAGCAGTTTGTGACATCTGCACCTCGCCCTCTCGGCCCTTCTAGCTACTTAGCCGGTAAGATCGTATGCAGGGGGGGCAGCCTGGCAGAATTGTTAAGATGAAACAATATTTTCTCTTATTCTTGGGGGGCCTTGGTTTCTCAAGTGACCTTGTACTGTGTGAAAGTATGGTGGCCCTGAAGTCATCCGGAAAAGTAAGAATAATAAGGAAGAAAACTTTTCTCAAACTATTTACTGATGGTGGAATTTAGTCTAAACCTGCCTGTTAGCAAGAGACTGCATTTAAGACAGTCAATGAATTAATCTCTTCCACAACAGATCATATCCAACAACAAGAAATGGTAACATAACAGGCTTGTAAGCAGGGAAGCGGAATTGCTTGGCTTCATGCAAAATCATTTGCTGTACAAATGCTGGTTTTAAACTCTGCATGCAAATATTTCACTATAGATGATAGTATCACCTATTCCATGGGTGAATTAGCACATCTCACCTCACAGCCTTGCTGCCACCAGAGAGGTGCAGGGAATTCAAAGCTCTGCTGGCCTTGCCAGTCCTGCTCTGCAGTATGCAGAATTCCAAGAGGAAAGACAGGAAATTTCTCCCAGACTAGTTCAAGATGGGCTCAAGATGGTTCTGTGCAGCTTTGGGTGCAGTGTCTTAGGAAACACCAACCCTAGAAGGAAATAACAGGCAGAACCACAGAAGAGGAGGTCCTGAAGCACCGGGCAGTGCTACAGGCAGAAGGCCAGTTCTGCTCCTGCCTGGGCTGGGAAAGGAAGAAGAAATGTTCAGGGTCCAAATATGCAGTCTTTTAGGATTAGATCTTAGGACAGGCTTAAGATACAATGGGTCATGACTGACCTCTGTGCAAGTGCTTAAATGCAGATAAGGAATAATCCCAAATGCTTCCTTGCCTCAGAGAGACACTGACAGTCTTAGTACTGATGCTCAGGTCCATTCTGTCCCTGCAGCTCCCAGCAACACTGAGTATCACAGACAGCATGATATCCTTAAAACACATTTTCTATTAATTTCTGCATCAGATCAACCTCTAAACTCTGGGCCTCTTAAACACTCCTAAAGCTCTGGGCTTTCGAAAGCCCATCCAGGCCAAAGATTCTAACAAGTGTGGACAGAAATGGATAGGGTTTTCTAGTCAAGATCCATTTTAGTGAGACCTTATCACAGAAATACAGTACCCTCCACCCCAGGAAAAGGCTTGCCAACAACTCAGAGGGTGAATGTGGCAGTGGGGTGCAGGATTAGAGAAAGAAGGTGGAAAGTCGCATCATCATTTCTTAGATGGTAGGGCAGCACATGTACCTCTCCCTCTGCCATTCCGGGTGATGCACTGTGAGTGTAAGATTGAAAAGGCATAATTAACATTTAAGCAAGGAAGACTCTTGTGATTCCTGAATTTTCAATACCAGTGGCTACAGAACTGGGGCCCTCTTACACAGAGCCAAAGACAATGAGACACGGCTAAGCAAGCTCCGCTATCTCCAGCTACAGCCCTGTAAAACACTGATAATTAGTTTACAACCATGCAGAGGCAGGAGAGCTATTCATCCCCTTCAAGTTGTCAAGCACACTAAAATGTTTCTGCAATCCTCTAGTACTAATCTCTATTTTTGGAATTGCGAATCATATTTTTCTAAGTTTGAAATATGGCTCCAACTTTTAACCCAAACTTAATAGCACTTAGAAAGAGTGAGCACTCCCTAGGGACTTCATCGATGCGTCTGAGAGTTTCACAGTTGGATTTAAAACATCTGACTAAAGAAGGCTGTGTGAAGAAACTTTTTGGAGTCCGGACATTATGCAGTTCACCATACAAAGAGATCTGTCTTGAGAAAAATCACACTGATCTGTTTGTTTGGACTTCTGAAAAACCTGAAAGGTCCAGGTTCAAACTTTGTAACAAGTTGGAAGGGGCTATTGACAGAGAAATACGCAAACGAAGCAAGCTGAATTGCAGCATTACTCCTGCCAAGCCTCCAGCACTCAACCTTGTACGCCAGGCTCCCTCTAGTGCTGCCAGGCACGCACAGCGCAGAGGGACCCCGGCCCCGGGAACCAGTTACCAGAACGGCAGCACAGCTGAATGATTCTTTGCCAAGATGGTGTTTCTTACAATAGGAAAGGAAAATATTTTGGCTCAGTGTTTCCCTCTTGAATCTTAAATGAAAAGTAATAGAAAATATTAATAGGAACTAAATACAATACTTTCTGAATTTAAAATCTGTTTTTAGAAAGCATTTTAACAGAGATGATATTTTTGAAATTAGGAAAAAATTACAAGTTTTTCCTTGAGGCTCCCATTCATTTTTGAAAAGGCATACTTGGTTGAGAAGCTTCACTTATCAAAAAGCACTGAATGTCTTGGTCAACTCATCCAACACAAAATTCAAACAAAGAAAGTTGGACCCAAGGGCCACCTGGTTCATGTCAATTACAGGAAGCAGAAAGTCTCTTTCCATCCTGCCAACACATAAGAAAGCTCCCCTACAGATATTTTTCTGAAGCATGGTAGTCACCCCGCCTCTGTGCACCAGAAAGAACTCAGGGTGTCCTGCACGAGCAGTGGGGCCCTGGAATTCCCCATGCTGCTCAACTTTATCTTCACAGAATTGCCAACAAGAATACTGCATAAAATCATTAAAATGAGTGAGCTGTGATTAGAAAACCCTCCTGTTTTGATCTCCAGAACTTTCTACTTGCTCCTGCAGAAATTATTTATGCTAACATTAACAAAGGTGGAAAGAATACTTATTTACACTGTAGAGTACATTGCTTCAGTTACCAGTCAATGTATAAATAGAATAGCATTGTCATTGCCCCTTGGTAATATGGTTCTGTAAGTACTCATGAGAGACAGAAACATGGCAGTGACACATAGAAAGATGTAACTGTATTTAAATATTTTCAAATAAAATAACAAAAAACCTATTTTGGAATATACCCTCAGGGCACAACTGAATCCACTGTGCTGCTTCCAGTATTTTCTGAAGCATCTGCCTCATTACAGAGCTCTTGGGAGAGTGGATGGTAGCTGGGTTAATGCTTTTGCATTGTTTTGGGCTATGGCATGTAATTGAAAAGAAGCTGAAATGCCTTAGTTGTAGCTTGAGCTTCCCCTTCATGTATTCACACATGATTAATGAGTAGCCAAAAAGCCTGAAGGGTTTGTAATGAAGTCTTTCTAATAGGGACATGTATTGTAGACAAATCCATATTTTGTCCCAAACAATCATTCATCAAAGCTGCAATTTGACTCTTCACAATTAAATGCCAGAGCACCCAGACCTGAGATCACTCAGCTGTAACCTGTGCTCCTCTCTGAACTCTCACTGAGAGGGACATTGTTATCTATTTCCAGGGAATCGGCCTATTTCCTTTGCCACTAGCCATAATTAGCAGCTGTATTTGATGACCTTTGATTAGAGAGAGTTCACCAAATCTCAGAGTAAGTCCACTATACTCTTACAGGCCTCACTTCCAGGAAGCATGTAACGCATGCTGAGCATCAGTATGAGTCAAAAGTCTGACTACATCACCTACATGCATTTTTCTACGGGCAGGACACCTTTGCAGTGGGAGACTATCCCACAGCATGAACAAAATAACAAGGTTAGAGTATCCAGAGGAGAAGACACTTAGCAAGGCCTGGTTTAACATGTCATTAAGCAGCACTGACACCAATCCCTGTTGCAGTTTGCCCTGTAGGTGATGTATGAATTGCCAACAGTTCTGGCAAGTCTGGGAGCCCACCATGTTCCTGAGTCCGGGTCAAAACAAAATTCTTAATAATTTGCTTTAAACATTTAATCTTCCAATAATATCCAGAGCTCAGATCTCAAGTCCATTACACAGGAAATTTAACCAACCTGTTAGCAAATGCCAGGCCTGTAAAGACGGCAACTGTTGATCTGGTAGAATGAGACAATTTTGGATATCTTCTTTCAATGCAGTCTCTAAGGACTGGGTTGAGGCCCACAATATATTTTTCTCCAGTCCTCAACTGGCTGATGGATAACGTATTTCATTCAGTTTCATTATAACCTAAGCTCAAATCAGTATTTAGCAATGAAAGACAGCAAATGCCTCTCACTTGTAATTTCACCCTGTAATGTAATATAGATGTTTCATTGCAATGAAATAGTATTGTAAATTATTAGAATTTCTCCTACTCAAAATACTTTCAGGAAGAATTTTCAGAGCTGCAAGCTTTGCAGTTGAAAAGTTCTGACCTCAAAAAAAAAAAACTTCTGAAGAGTCTAGCAGTAATATTAACCTGTAGCTGTGTGATTAACAGCCATGGCTTTCAAAGGCTTTATTGGAGTTCTCACATTTTATCCACAGAGTCTGGTGTGTCTGTCTGTCAGCAGAGAGATGCCCAAGGGAAAAGGTCCTCAAGGGAAAAGGATCACCTTGAAAGTGGCCAAAAATTCAATCCGGGTAGCTTTTAATGGAAGGCGCCGTCTTGACTTAAGCAAAATGGGCATTGCCACCTTCCCTAAGTGCATTCTGGAGCTGGCTGATGTAGAGGAACTTGATTTGAGCAGAAACCTGTTAAGAAAGATTCCAAACACCATTGAGAAGTTCCAGAACCTGATGTGGCTGGACCTGCATAGCAATCAGCTTGATGAGCTGCCCGCAGCAATAGGCACACTTCAGAACCTTACTTTCCTGAATTTATGCAACAACAAGTTGACCACGAAAGGTCTTCCAGAAGAGTTGACCCTTCTCAAGAACCTGCGTACTCTCAACCTTGGCTTAAACTGTCTTGAGACTATTCCCACCACTCTTGGAGCCCTGAGGGAACTTATTGAGCTAGGTCTCTTTGACAACTCCTTGACCATCATCCCAAAGAGTGTGAAAAATCTCCCGAAGCTTGAGAGACTGAATGTAAAAAGAAACCCTTTACCAGAATTTGCAGAAGAAGATGAGCCAATTGACACCATTAAACGCATAGAATCACTTTACTTAGTAGAAAAGAAAGACCTGTGCGGTTCCTGCCTGCAGACATGTCAGGGTGAGAGGGATGAGCTGCATAAGCTAGAGGACATGACACCTGGCCCCTCAAATAAGCCAAGTTTCCCTTCACTCACTACACCTAATTCCACTGCAAGGGATAATGAAGAAGAATGGAGAATAAAAGATGATAATCCTTGAAATATACAAGGCACTCTACAGACCATGTTCCATGAAGTCCAGCCCAAGCCAATAAAAAGCTGACCTCCCTCCTCCTCCGTTTTCCTGCAGTTCTGCTTCTTTAAAGATTGACTTCACTTTAGAAACAGATCTCTGTGGTCTCCAAAATGAAAACCAGAACAACTAAACCAGACGTGTATTTGGAAAAGACTACTTCCATCTGGGCCTGTCCCTACAACATGTTCTCCATGTTTGGGCTTTTTAGGGTCTTTTGTGTGTGCAGTGTCCAACGAAGGGATCTTTTAAAAAATTGGTTTTTATAGTAAATCCATTTACCCCACTAAGTTCCAAATATTATTTCTGTTCATTTTCATAGGGTGAGACACAGTTGAACTAGTCTCAGTAAATACCATTTGGAGGAAAAGGCACAGAGCTGGGAACCTTTTGCTGCTGGTGGCTGCCACCAAGCTCTCAGAGTCTCAAATAGGTACTGTCAGTGTAGGAACTGTAAGCCTGTTCCAATTCAGCAGAGGCAGCAAACACAAGTGTTATGCTCAGGAGTAACTAAGCAGTACAAACACAATGCTTAGAGATAGACAACCAATGATCCTGGTTGCCATCAAGGGGCCAGATCCTGCAAGTTCTTTGGGATTTTGGGTGCTATGCCTCGGTGCAGCAATCTCCAAGTTGTACAACACAATCAGCACGACTGCACATACTCAGTGTTTTGTCGGCCTCTGAGACTCTCTCCAAGGAAGATGTAGAAGGGGTAAGAAAAATATGTCTCTTTTTAAGGGTCCCAGCCTTAAGTCACTTAAGCAGTGACTAAAGTGATTAAGCGAAGAAGAGTCACCGTCTTCCATGATCCAAGAGTCAGCTTGTGATTTGATGAAGTCAGGTCTGGTATCCCCACAGCACTTTTAGCTTTCTGTTGACATGTACATATGCACATGTGCACCTGAGCACACACATCCACTTGCTCAAATCACATCCTTAGGGCAGAGAGTGCTGACATCCTGCAAACAGCAATATACAGGAACAAGCAACGAGCAGATTATAAAAGCACTCAAGCATGACATGAGAAGGGCTGGCAGGGGCCCTAATAACCTATGGTGACAGCAAACATTTAAGTATATTTGAATGAAGAATAAAGTGCCAGGAGCACTTTATTTTTTAAATTACTACAGTAGAGCCTAGGAGTCGGAACTCATGTGTATTTCCTATGGACTAGGTGGAAAAACTGATATGGGATTTCCCAGAAATTCTATTACCTAAATGTCATATGAGGCATCAAACTAGTCATTTCTTCTTTCCATGCTTCAACTGTGCAATTATTAATAGAGTGTCTGGGCAAAGAATTTAGTCTGGCCTGCCTCCTTGTCTTAGGTATGGCAGGAAAAGCTGGAATGCTGCGGAAGTTGGCCATTGTCCCCCTAAATGGGGAAGGAGCTGCTTTTGAAATTTTCTAACTCTGAAGCAGCTCCACAATTCAAACAAGGGAAAAGTAAACTCATCAAGCCCTCAGTCTGTTTGTTCTGACTGGAGCTTGGTAAAGGGAAGCACACCTACTGAGATAATTTTCTCTAACTTTCCACTTAAACACAAGTTTTCTGGCTCAGTACTCGAGCAGTAGTACTATGTTACATTTACTTTATTTCAGTTCATGCTCTAACATGGTCCAGCCAAAGCTATGCCAAAGGCCCTTTACGTTCTCAGAGAGAGTAAGTTGTGTAGGGGCTTCTCTCAGCCAGTGGAGCAAAACTGAAGGCAGAGCCTTACTGGGATTCAGGACAGGCCACTTCAGGCCTAGGCAAGCAGCCTGTCTCAAATTCTGAGATAAACTATGAATCAAGTGTTTCTTCCAATAATCACCAGCCCAGTTAATGCCCAAATTTCTTGATGCTCTGATGCATCTTCTCTCAAGACATTCACACCTCTTGAGCTCCCAGCAAGCAAGGGGAAAGGAAATCTGAGGGTGAATTACTGTTTACACAGAACAGACATCGTGCTCCACAGTCAGCCATCACCTCTGGCATAGGTTAGGCTATAGCTGGAAATGGTTTCATATTGCACTGATACATTTAGCCAGTTGATGACTGGAGCTCAGGGGTGAAAATGCTGACTTACAAGATAGGTAATGATCAACAACAGGTAGACTGAAAAAATGTGTACAGCTGACACAGAGTACAACTCAGGGGCAACATGCATCTCTGGTCTCAACACAATTCCAGCCTCAGCAATCATTTCAGATGACACCAATTAGGCACTTAGGGCTGTGTTCCTCAGATACCCAAATTAAGAAAAGTTACAGTAACTCATGGCATGCATGAAACATTCTCTCAAGCACCTCCCACTAGGAGAAACCTTTTTTCCTTCAACGGTAAATCTGAGTTAGAATTTCCACTGTGCAGCTAATACAACATGCCAAAACATCCATGGGTACATCTCTCACTGCCTGCCCTAAGCACGCAATGAAGAGGTTGTTATGCAAAGGCATTATGGATTAGCTCTGTCCTCACCTCACTGTCTCTTCTCACAGTAACCATCTGTGTAGAGTTCACCAATAAAATGATATTAAGGAGGTAATAATTATTAATCATTTATGCCCAGTTAGCTTTTCAACACTCATCTTAATACTGTGATGATGTATGTTAGAATGCTTTTCAAAGTTCTGGCAACACCTTTGAATCTTTAAAAGGGAGGATACAAATAGATACATTTCTACATGCTTTTTTTAGAGTGCAACTTACTTACACAATTGCACTTATTACAGTTACCCGATGTTTCCTGTTTTACCTTATATTTAGGGATTCTTCTGTTATCCCCTTCGACTTCAAAGCAGGTTGGAAAGAGTAAAATCTATAGGAGATATGAAAGGTCACATCATAGTTATACAAATGGTTACTAGGACACATTACATATCTATATAACTGCTATGTCCTCACAACTTTCTTCAGGAAGCTACAGCATTTCCCTGAGATTCTAACCTAGGACAAAACTGTAAGACAACAGGCAAAAGCATACATCTAATACTAAGGAGTTGCTGTGGGCTGGATAAAAGCAGTTTCTTTCCCCAATAGGACTTTGAATTTATGTATAGTGTTATGAACTTTTGATTTAAGGTACTAATAAAGTCAGAGAATAACAACCCACTCAGACATTTATTTAGCAAAAATGACAGGAAGAACACCAACCCTCATATCAGCCATTCATATTTACATTTCCTGTGGGTTTATGATATCAGACAAACTATATCCTTGAAATCTATAGTTTTGGTGACCTTCAGCTAAGGATTAAAACCTTGTCTTGAACTGTCTTTGAAAGATTCCCCCCCAAGAGATACTTGTCAGAACTCAAAGACAGCAAAGATAAGGGCTGGCTCTGGGGCAGATTGTGGTGATTCTAAGTAGCCACACTATGCAGCCAGCTTGGAAAGGAAGAACAGATAAATCTGCACTGACTTTTTAATGCAATACTGCAATAGGAACTGTTCAGAGATTTCAGGAGCAGAAGGAATCGCTATGATTCTTTAGAAATTAACAGTACCAATGCTCAGTTCAGGCTGCAAAATTTACTACAGGAAGCATTAATACTGAACCGGATTTTTTCTGTGTAAAGGCCAGTGAATGTAATCCTGATATAATGGCCAGAACTGCAGTAGACAATAACAAGTAAACAAGCAAGAAAACAAAGTGCAAATTAATCACTTCTTACATTCAAGTCTTACATTCAAGTTCCATTAAACAAGACAAGCACATAAGGAGAATTTTTTAAAAAATGCAATTGTTAAAAGTTAACTCTACAAAGATAAAGCTGGAGAGACAAAAATATGTTATTACTAAAGAATCTAGTGATACTCTGTGGATTGGAAGAAAGCAGAAAGAAACCTTCTTTCACCCAGAACTGTGAGGTGAGGTGGAGGTGGCTCTCGTCTCAGTGGGGGGAAGGAAAACAGCTGCAGTCAAAATTTCCTGGGATGCTGGGACACACAACACACCACTGGGTGCTAGGAAAGTTCTACACATTAGATCCCTTGATAAGTCAATGGCTATATAATGCTCCAAAAGAATTCACAGGTCAGCAAAAGGAAAATTTCATAGCTAGTGTAACCCACTAAAGCTCAAAGAAAAAATGGAAAATAAAGCTCCTGCAGCAACACAACACAGACACCTGACACCAGTGTAAATAGGGGTGGTATACCAGGAACATTCCCATGTTGTTATGAGCTAGTCATTACCTTTTAAATATCTTATTTCGGTCACTGTCATGGAAGACAAGAAATCTGGAGTAACCATTTTTGAAGAATATTTCCAAGGCGATCTCCTGGAAAGGTAAATCATTTACAGTTTGAGGAGCTGCAGAGCAAAGCCTAGTGCTGCAAAGGGTCCATCACGGCCTGTCCAACTCTTCAGGGCTTCAAAAAAAAGACCTTTTTTGACAAATGTACAGAAGTAAAGCAAAATGTGTCTAACATGCTAAATTTCTCCAACTGTAGGAATAGTCCTACCGAGTGACTGGGAGTTCAAGCACTTCTTTGAAGCAAAACCGAACTCCAGATACTGGTTCCATCACTCACCTTTTCCTGCTGCTTCTGAAACATTTTTATCGTGAAATCTCAGTGTGATTAACAAGACAATAGTAGAATTAACTTCCAACTAGGTGATAAAGATAACACAAAGAGCGGATTCTAAACAGGAGTTTCTTTTAGAGAGCAACCATACTGCTTTCTAAATTAAGAGAGAGCTTAATAGAACTGCCAAATAATTTCTCCTGACTAGAAGCAGCAAAGGAGGAAGGGGAGTTTATGACATTTCTCACCAAAACTCTGAAGAATTAAAGTTGAAAGAAAACTTCACTCCCCTTTTCCCCCTCCCCAGAATGTCTCCACACACTGTTACGCTGGGTATTTAAATATAATCCTATTAATTACTTAATGAGTGGTCCTTTTTTCCCCCAAGTCATTCAAGTAAAACTATAAATAACATGTAGTGTCTGGGAACCCAGACATGAGTTTCAATCCAAATGTGGCAGGTGCAATAAAAACCTAGAGAAACACTCTGATGGCAGGCGGCCCATACATGATTCACTAATAAAATATAAAGCAGAAAGGTAACATGAGAGGAGCTATGACAATAAACAGCTTGCAGCATTTGCTCTGAAGCTCAGCTTTCCAAATGAGGTCTGCTCAAGTGCTGCCATTACAGAATTCAGCCAGTGCTTTGCTCTGGGCTGGGACATGTGCATGGAAAAGAGGAGACCAGCTGAGGCATAGTCACTGCCTAAACAGCTGATCTACGTGAACTACAGGGAAAGCACAAGGAAGCAGGTTTCCTCTTTTTCTGCAATACTTTTTCAAAGAAGTTTGTGATATAGAGTCCAAGTAAAAGCCTGATACAGACAGCTGAATTTTCAGTTCATTAACTGAACAAAACAACCCTGGAACAACAACAAAAAGACCACGGAACAACAACAAAAAACCCCAAATCACAAAACCCCTCAAACCAACAAGCTCAGCCTTTGCCCCAGGCCCATCCAAAGACTGTTTACTCTCATGTCCACTTTTCAATTTGGGTCACACCAAACACTTCTATTTTGCATGTTTAAATAAATCCATGCATACACAGAGGTGAATATATGAGTAGTTGGAAGTCTTCTGCTGACAACTTTGATGCTATCCCTGAAACAGAAGAGGTGACAGTTCTGTTGCTCAGGCTGATCACCAGTGATTTAAAAAAATAAGCTTCATACAGTTACTCAGAACATGACTTACCATTCCTCTACATGCTTGGTGAGTGACCTAAGCACTGCAATATACTGTATCCTGAAGTGTCACATACCAAAATTATCCGATTTGCATACATAATTAAATATAAAATAAAACAGGGCTGACTCACGGATGAGTACCATACTACATGACATAAAAATTATCAGCCCTATTTCCTCCAGTTTCTGAATTTTCTGAACGATTTCTTAATTCCCTGCTGAATCTCAACCTTCCAAAAATGGATTCAAAATAACAGGTAACTAGTTACAGCTGCTTCAAAACTCTGTATTTTGGTAAAATCTGTGAACTACTCCTTAGACTGTACCAAAACCCCCTAAAGCAAGTACAGGCTCTGGTGCCACAAGAAGCTCTAGTTACAACTCTTTTGTGATTCTCCTCACAGGTTCACCTAAACGAGACAAAACTGAAAGGGTAGCAAGGCCCCTGGTGATGAGTAGCTCCAGGGCATTACAGCTGCAAACACAGAATCCTCTCCTTTGGCTTACGATTCATTTATTGAATCATGTGCACAACTTGAAAGTTATTCCAAGAGGCCCAGGATAAGTGTGCCAGTAACCCATAGTACACTGATGCCATAACTACTGAAGTCTTTGGGAGCTGAATATTACTAGAAGTCAGCCACTTACTGGTAGCTTCCATCAAAATAAAGAAAACTAACTTCAAATCTAATTTTCAAAAACATTGTGTGAACAACACTGTTAGCCAAACAATTAATAAGCCAACCGCTCCAGTCAGAATGTTTAAACACTGTGGTGAGTATAGAAAAGAGTGTGTATTAGCAAAGGCTAAAGAAGCAATGATGGGAACAAAAGCATTTTGATATTCAAGCAAAAAAATATCAGCAGTCTTAGTGTAAACTGAGCAAGTGGTTTTCAGTCACATGTCATTACTGCTGTTGCAGCTTTCCCTCAAATGACTGAGCATGTTGATTCCTACCTGCAGGAGAAAGCGCATCAGATGAATCTCTTTGATATCATGGTATGAATAACGGGAACACATCTGGTCTCCCACAGCATGATCTTTATGACATAAGTTGAAAATAAATGGATCACTGATTCTGGAGGAGAAAAATAAATAAAAAAGTTAATTTGAAACAAAAAAGATCTGGAGAACCCTCTTGAACATCTAAGTCCTCCCCTAAAGAAAAATAACAATACCAAGAGAAATCAAGATCAACCAGGGCATACATAAACTGAAAACAAAGCTAAATAAAGCCAAATACTAAAGGCACATTTTCTACTAGTTACCCAAATAAAGAGCCTGTGGAGGCTAAAGGTAGGTTTGGGGTTATTTAAGTGCATGCAAATAGGCAGACAGCAATGTTTTGCACACATTGGAGTCTGCGAATCAGCAAGGGAAGAAACTTGTTGGGGGAACCTGAAAGCCCAAGTCAAGGGTAAGCATCATATGGACACACAGCTATTGTAAACAGCAATTACCTAGAATTAATAATTAAGCAATTAAATAATTATTTTAGTTGTGTATATGCATTAGAATTGCAATCAACAGCCAAGCCCACAGAAAATCCCTTAGAAAAACAACCTATGCTTTTATCAGATCCAGTTCCATCAATCCTTCAGTCACCTGATCAGATTGACTGATATTAGACTTAGTAAGATTCGGATGCAGAGCAGACTGTCAGGGAATAAAAACGCTGAGCTACTCACTGTCCCACTGGGCTTTGCACATGAGCACACAGTATGCACAAAGAGCTAATAGACCCATTTTCAATATTGGTCACTTTCAATAAATCATGAGTCAGAGATGATAGCAGTGTGCCAAATATTAATTATGGTTCTGTCTTGGAGAAACAAACAAAAAACTTATGAGACAATGAAGCTAAAGGCTCTGGTACTAGCTGTTCCATATGAATAAAAGATGTGAGTTACTCAGAAAGAAACTTTAACAACACTAAAACATAACTGAAAACCAGCAACGTATGTGTGAGACTGTCCACCATCTCCATCTGTCGAAGATGGGTGTTCTCATGGCACCTCCAAAGCCTCTGAACAAGTACCTATATTAGTTATGTTAAACAGTTTTTTTGACAAATGGAAAGGATGGCAAACTTCTTGCTGTGCTATTATTCTGCTTGAAATCCCCTCAAAATCTGTGCAAATTCAAGGTATCCGTGTGCCAATACTGGAGCTGACCAAGCAGATTTCTGGAAGGAAGGAAAGAATGACTCACCTGGACAAGCAGTGACGAGTACAGTAGACTTCCTCCAGAGGGGATAACACAAAGCATTCGCAGATGTAAAAGTGCTCTTTGCCAAAGAGCAGCACCCCTTCCAGTGCTGTATGACCCTGCACAACAGCCACGGAGCACTTGAACGTCACCTAGTATGGAGGAAAGCACAATAAGGCCAGGAGCTGCTAACACAGGAGACAGGGGCAGCAGGGAGCCAGAGCCAGTGACGCAGAAGAACATGTTTGTACCAAAAAAGCTGCCATTTTGATTGGCAGGTTCATGGGGACAAAGCCACAAAAACACCATACGACTGACAGAAGTCCAGTCTGAATAGATGAATTGATCAATCTAATTGTCTTAAAGATTTAGATAAATATTCTAGAATATTTTAAAAAATTCCCTTGACATTCTAAGACTCAACATCTTGTTTTTACTCCCAAGTAAACTAACTTGGCCCTTAAAATAGAGGAATTCCTAAAACACAATTTAAAAACATGGGGAATTTTTCAACAAAGTATTCTGTTTATCATATATTGCAGTTCCTAGAAAATATTCTTGGGAATTGACCAGTTTTGATGGAAGAAAAGAAAAGAAAGCCTTTTTTCTGGAACATTTTCTATGGATGAGAGATGGTGCAGAAAGTAAACCAACCAATTTAGAGATCGGAAAATGGTGTGGCCTGCAGGAAACTTAAAAGTTCTGATTTTATATCAAGCAGTAGCTTATTGCAAAGAATTTCCCTCACATTTAGAAGCATGGAGTTCCTTATTTTTGTCTGCTCATAAAATATGCTATATATACTCCGCTCCAAAAGCAAAGTCCACTGGTTAGTACAGTCAACTGGGGTGATCAAGGTCAACTCAGTGTTGCGCCCAGTTTCAACCAGAACTTTCAACCAGTACCTCCTCTGTTTCCAGGAAGGAGGCAGTAGCTAATCATCTATTAGCCCAGCCTCAAAAATCTTGCTCCCAAAATATTAATACACTCATACTACCTTACGTACTAAGAAAACTCACTGCTCACTGCTGAGCTCCCCCTGCAAATTAGCATGATCCTGAATTGCATAGAATTCAGAAATGAGTGTAAAATTTTACAAGCTGAGTCCATCTGAAGCTTCGAGGACCAGAGGGCTACATACAAAGGGATTAGAGAGGTATTTACATAACAGAAGAAGTTTCCTGGTTTAGAAATGCAATGCAATGTTCTTAAGAGAACAGACTGACAAGTATGAGAAGTATCACAAAGTCTGTTTTTCTCTTAAGATCTCAATGGTCTTACGTCTACCAAACTTCTTAAGAACTAAGGAGCTGTATTATTTTATAGGGCATGCAAAATTGACCCAGAAACGGCATTGGATTTACTCAATCGTGTAAAGTCTACACGATAATACGTAGAGTAAGTAGGGT
Organism: Melanocharis versteri; assembly: GCA_013397845.1. Classification (NCBI taxonomy): domain Eukaryota; kingdom Metazoa; phylum Chordata; class Aves; order Passeriformes; family Melanocharitidae; genus Melanocharis; species Melanocharis versteri. The sequence continues at coordinate 973,089 of VZTG01010512.1, read as the reverse complement.
TCTCCTTCGCTCTTTGCCTTTGTTCCTAACCTCACTATTCCTGGAATCTAATCTGTAACCTTCCTTGCCACCCCAAACTACACATGGTCTAGCTCAGGTCAGCTGAAACAGACCTGCACTGATTCACTACACTGCTTTTAGTCTTTGATGTCAGGATAACATAAATATTAAATTCATAAGTAAATGAAATAAACTCTTGTTTCCACATTTAAATACTCTACTGAAAAGCAATTATTTTGTCAACAAATGGGGCGCTTCATTTTGAAATCACTTAGTGGGCACAGAAGATTGTTTTCCTCCTTCTGGGTTTAGGGGAAAAAAACCAGCCCTGGGAGATTTCTGTGGGTAATTTTTCATAAAAATCTCTTCAATCTCTTTCTCCTCTAAATGATTTCTAAGAGGAAGGTAGCATTTTTCCATCACCTCTCCCACAGGAATGCCTGTCTCTGGGGGGGTATGCCAACCACAGAACTCTGAACTGGAGTGCCTGCCATTACGTGGTTAGAGACATGTATCCTAGCACGGAGAATACTGGGGAATTCTACTCACATTAGCAAACCACATGGTTTCCTGAAGTAATTAAACAGGAAAAAGATTGCTTCTTCCCAAAAGGAAGGTAACTGAATATTGAAACATCAGGCACTTGGATAAAGCAGCTCCACAGACACAAAATTGAAATCTAGACTTCTAAGAGATCCACATCATCAAACCCAGAGATCATGTGTGTGGTTATAGGAGGCATGTGGGTCATGAAAGCCTGTTCATGATCACTAATAAGGTCTGGCACAAATAAACTTTGCTATTCTGCCTAAGGCAGGACCAGGGCACATTAGTAGACCTTGTTGGGGGGGAAAGAGCACGTATCTCTCTTTCACAAACATTAAACTCTAAGCCCAAATATTCTGTATTATCCAACCAGAAACAGTCAATAGTATCAATCCCTTTCTTCGACTTTATATTATTTCTTCAAATTTATATTATTATTAAATAGATCTGCATTATTTGAAATACAAGGGTCCTTAAGCTGAGGAAATTTTTTTCATTTGGGGAATGTGACTTATATTATTGCTGATGAGTAACAAAGATCTGACAATTTTACTACAGAATCTCCACCAGGACAGTGCTGTACCTTCAAGTCTTTTACCTTCAGTCTTGCATTGAAACACCAAGCAGCTTGAAATTATCATAAATTAAATAAAAACTTTCATTTTCTGTCAAAACAGATCAAAACCCAGTTCACAAGCTAGTAGAATCATTAATCAATGAAGCAAACATGACACAAAATAATTGAGTAATTACCTTCTAAGGTATTGCCCAAAGCCCTGCATCCGTTGATTGCTCTGTTCATTCAGATGTATAACTCACACTCAAACTCACACACACTCAGGCACACACTGACACACTCACACACACTCAATGACTTTTCTGTGCAGTGCAGGAAATAAGATGGCTCCAGTTGCCTGCTTAAAGTGCAAACAGCTCAGGAGGCAGCCACTGACAAGGCAGGACCATGGTGCACTAAGTGAGCACAGGACAGCTAATGTCACCCCCTGCTGCTTTTGTTAATACTTCTGTCAGCTTGGCGAGGCAGTGACTGCTGCTGGAAAAAAACCATGCCTGGCATTTCTGATGGCTTCCTGCAGAGTTACATGGAGAAGAGACAGACAGCCTGAAGGCTCAAAATGAGATCAGTGCATGGAAATCATGCCTCACATTTCCATGCCTGTCTCCTTCTGCTGGGAAGAGGTATGGGGAGGAAGGGGCAAAAAGAGGAGGGGCAGAGAAATGAATTCTATTACAGAAACTGACTGCACCAAGAGCTCTGAGGAAGTCATATTAGAAAGCACGAATGTGACCCCCAGCCACTGGCAAAGCATCAAAAAAATCCGATTATGGTATTGAGATATAAAAATAAAAGTCTATATCTATGTACAACTATCACAGCACTGTGATGACTAAGTTTAAATACTACAAATATTTGGCTTTCACTATGGGATGCTAACTCCTGGACCACTAGGGGAATGATGCCGCTGAAAAAAGCAGGTACACTGCAAAAGATCAGGGAATGAGGCCAGTCTACTCCTCAATTAAATTAACAACATCAAAGTTACCATCTTCCTTAGAGTCAACCCTCACGTACTCCACAACTCATCTCCTCCCCCAATGTTCCTGAACCAGTCTCTTCTTTATGTTGGGAAGAAACCTTGGTGAAGGGCATTCAGTCCAGTACAAGAGCAAAGAAGGAACAGAAATGTTTTGACTAGGTAACATATGATGGGAGCATCAAAGAGGAAGCACAGAAAGTTTCTGTGGCCTTACAGGGAAGAATCTGTTTAGTACTCAAGGGGAGACAAAGAAAAACATATGTGAAGGGAGGAAGAAACCATTTTGTGGTATTCTTCAGGAAGACACTGAACTAGAGACCTACAAAAAACCTACAACTACAAAACTGGCACACTCTTCCAGAGGTGATAAATTTGATGTAGGCACTGCTCTGAGCATGAGTAAAGGTTGTGGAGCAGCACAGGAATTCTCAGAGTCTCATAATTTACCATGTCTTAGGCAAATTCAGGCAATACTGTCTCATAAGATAATATCTTGGTTGCCATGCCGAAATTTTTTTTCTCTTACTTCAAGGAATTAATGTTAATTGGTCCTCAAGAAAAGTCTATACAGTGATGCCTGAAGAAGGCTACCTGGAACAGAGGCTAGACAGAGTTAAAAGAATAAAGTAGGTATTTCTTGAAAGGCCTCTACAGGACGCACCCTGGGCAATACAAGAGTCTGGCCAGGACTACACCCAAGATGGACCACAGGCCACATGTTCCCACCCTTTTTGTAAGTTTTTGTCCATTTACATACTCGGGCCAACTGTCCAACCACAGTTTTAGTCCATGTAGTCCCATCCTTCCATATTATCCCCTTTTAATTCGTGGCTGTTTACATTCTTGCACCCTGAAGCTGCAAACGTACTTAGTTCTTTGGGCTGGAAAATGTTTTATTATGTCTAGCCAGGCTACGAGAAGAGCTGGCTAACACTATACACGAAGCCCAGAGTTACACAGTAACGCAACACAAAATCTGAAAAATATGAAAGCTAAAACTAACGGTATCAACAGGAGTTCACACAGAGGCTGGAAAACTGTATTTGTTCTAAAGAAACAGAGAGTAATGATGTCTACTGTAGCCTGAATCCACCTGAACCCTGAACTGAAAGGTGCAGATAGGCCTCTGCATCCAATTCACCCTCTAAAATGCCATGTCCCCAGAGAAAAATTTCTAGTTTGTCTTTCCTACCTTTTCACTCTCTGCAAACTCCTGCAATATAATTTGTCTCTCCACACACAGTTCCAAGAAGTCTTCTGAATGGAAACTTTCATGTAGAGCTGGGAAGAATGTTAGCTGGTTACAATCCAATCCCTTCTGATCCATCTCCCTCTCTGCTCCATTTAACATCAGCTCTCCTATTTCAGTATAAAAGAGATTGCGGTTTTAGTGGCAGCTGGATGACACCAAAAGCATTTGCAATTTAGACTTTCACTCAATCTATTCTACCTTGGGAAATAGCATTATTTATCTGCAAAAAACAGGCAAGAGAACTAAAGTCTGTGACTGCTGAAAAAGGATGCTTATTTCAGGGAACCAAAGACAGATAGATGCAGTCAGTCATAATCCAAACTAAATCCCTATAATCACGGAATATCAGGAAATTAGGAAAAAATTAAAAGGGTAGTCTTTTGGGGACATGGACTAAGCAGGATCTTCAGAAAACCCAAAGAGAGACAACCCACTTATATCTTGCCCAAGCTGTGTCCCAAGTTGTGCAAACTCATGCAATGCACACAGGTAGAAAAAGCACAGTCAGCCTTCTTAAGAAACCACTTCATGCAGGAACTACATAGTGCTTCCTTCTTGTTTGGAGTCTGAAACAATGGACTCCACTCATGTGTTGGCTAGACCGTATCACAGTAAAAAGTATACAATACTGCATATTTCCAACAGCACTTCTTCCAAGTTTAAGCAGTTGGGAGCTTTCCAGGTGCCCAAAAGTACCCAAAGCTTACACTTCAAAATAGTTTTTTTGCTTTAGACCTTTTAGGTGGCAACAAGAGAGCAGCAAATTCTGAAGAAAGACAGTTGATATATCACCTATAAAATTTGCATCAGTTTTGTCACAGATGTTACAGCGACATTTTAGCCCAGAGCACCAACAGTAAGTTCTCTTTTTGGATTAAATTGTAACCTAAAAATCTATACCCTAATTCCAATTATTTTTGACTGTTTATATCTACTGTCTTGACGATGCAATGCAGCCCTAAAAAGGTTACCTGGATTCACTTCAGCAGGAGAAGTTGTTTCCTTCCTGTTTGCTAGGAGAACCTGAAAAGAGACTAAGTGTGACTAGAGTGGAACATGCAAACAGGTAAACATAACTCAGCACCTTGCTGGCAGAGAAAAATACACATTTAGAACTACGTTGCAAATAAATGCCTAGGAAATTCAAACAAACTCATCGGAAAGGAACAATTAAACATCACTGGGAAGGAACCCAAAGGAACAAATGTCAAAAATTAAGCAAAAGAACTATTATCTTTCCAAAGACGACTGTGCATGAGGCCAGTTATAGGATAAAAATCATACTACTCAGTATACAGAAAACTGGCAGAAACCAAGCTGCATATGAAAGCTGAAAATGCCTTAGATATGGGAATTTTATATTAAAATGCTTCAAGCTTTCATTGATAGGATTTGGCACTTTGACATAAGAGAAACAGAGAGTAGTAAATACCCCACATACACAGTTCAATCTTAGTTTAAACCACCCTATTTCCCCTTTTGGCCATTCACCACTCCTAGCAGCACTAGTAAGCATATGACTAACAGGATAGTGCAGCCCTCTAACTGGACTCTGCTGCATACACTGGGAAGTACTACATCCTTGAGATACTACTAGCAGAAAACTATGGACAGGTTATACTGTCACGTATCTGGGGAGATTTTGTACAGGAAAAGAGGAAAGATCATTCTGTTGCTGTTAAATACATTGCAGCCTTCCCTACCCCCCAAAACCAGATCCCTTCAGTGGGTTCTCTATTCATGGAACAGCATATTGATGAGTCAGGTGATGAGAACCAGAGGAAAGGGATGCACATATTTGTCAAAGGTTAGACTCTATGCTTTAGAAGGTATTTTCCAACCTTAATGTTTCTCTAATTCTATAAAGTGACCAGCAGCTGTTACAGAAATTGTGCACTTCCTGCAAAAGCTTTCTACCTCACTCTTCATTCGCATTGTTGCCGCCTGGGTGCTCATGCGTTTAATCCTCCTCCTCATTCGCGAGGGCCCCTCATAACAATCAAGAATCCATCGTGGCTCTAATGATCGTGAAGCATCTCTCCACGGGCCCCTTCTGTAGAGAAGTTGCTCCTCAAGTATCACCCAGTCCTTGGCTGCTTTGCTGTAAGCACACTGCTGCATCTGTGGGACAGAACCACTTTGTGCCGGCTTTTGGACACTTCCCTCCTCTCACCAGTGGCATTGCCCCAGTGATTCAGAGGGATCTACCCAGCCCAGATCGGACCACTGCCAGGGTGTGCTGCAGACCTAGCAAACACAAGCCCAGCTGACCACTGAAAGTGTGCTGCAGGAGATGTTACTAGTGATAAACTAGTGATAGTCTGACTAGACAATACAGTGACAAATATAAGCATGTCACGAACGTGAAAATGGCTGCTTTCATTGAATTTCCAACTCAAAAGTAGTGAGCCAGGAGAACCACATTCACTCCATTTTTTTCTAGCAAATGTGTGTTACAAATGGCAACAACAATGTTCACTGAAAACAGTCTGAATGTCTCCGTTGTAAGTGTACTATGCTCCCTCTGAGCAAGGCATAAATTTAATGATTTCTGCTTAGGTGTTGTATGCAAGGAGTTGGGGAGCAGTAAAATATCAATTTAAAGGAGAGAAAAGATGAGAATTTCAAAGAGGCAGAAGTTTGCTGGTCTCTGATGGCCAAACCTGAAACAGAAACACACCTGTGATGTTTTACTGTCTATGAGCTTGAGATCTATTTAAAAGGTTTTACTGGCTACTAAGGAAAAAAAAAAGTCAAAGTTCTCACTTTCATTTCTGCCATTGGAAGAGTGGAATAACTCATTTAAACAAAGGGAAAAAAGGCTTCTGAACATAAAGTGGGTAATCTCATTGCTGAGTGATGTTGTATCACACTTCAGTGGTAATGGCAGGAACGGAGTGTTGACTCATCAACTCTCAGCAATTCTCTAGGCACAATATTCATCTCACCTATAAAATGCTCAGTTTCTCAGGGCAGTCCAAGAGTAAATGTTCGACAACAGAAAGCTGTTGCCCAATATTCCTGTCCTTTACCTGTACATGGTCCTTGTACAGAGAAGCATACAGCTCCTGCCCAACTCTTCGGTACCGTTCCATACATGACACAAATCCCTAGAAGAAACATCAGAACACGTTATGCCATGGTGCTGCAGGTGTAAATCCTGTGAGGAGCAGAAGCAGGCATTAGGTGCTCTGTCTTTTACAAGAACAATTAGGGAATATGGCCTGTGTCTGCAAGTCTGACGGCTCTGCAGGCAGTGTAGTGATGAGTCAATCACCTGAGAGCAAGCTGCACACTTACACCAGGAATATAAACATAGGCATGATCTTAACAAGGGGCATTAGTAGAACTACTCAGAACTTTCTCAGAAGAAGAAAACACCAAATACGAATTAAAGCTTCTCTTTTTGGAGCTGAATTAGTACTGCAAATAGCATAAATGACAATTATCTGTTGTAGAGACCCCAACTATAGTGAGATTATACAGGAGAGGTGAGTGCCCCCAGTGCCATATGAAGGCTGTCACATCCAGCTGAACGTCCCTGACAAATGAGACTGTTGTGAGTCACAGCACAAGGCTAAACTTGCTGTCAAAGTCCCAGCCTCTTACTACCTAAAGCCATGGATCAGGTAGGTAACTTTTAAATGCAGGGACTCTGTGCCACGCTGGAAGTGATCTCTCACAGCAAACTGCCTGGTTGCTGCTTGCACTGGGCTCTAATTAAGTTAACATACAAGGTCTGGGTGTTGTGCCGATTAGCACTGGCTGCCAGCCAGGTCTGTAACCCTGCCGCGAAGTCACATTTATTGGTGTTTCCCTGCAGGAAGCTCCTGTTTTACACTGATGAAAGTCATTATATTTTTGTTTGTTTAAAGCATCATTAAACCTGTAATCACAGTTGCGGCCTCACAACTATTCCATAATTCATATAAAACTCCCATAAAGGCTGACCTAGAAAGCAACAGCATCTCTGTGCTGTTAAACCAGTCTTGGTATAGGGTAAGAGCTGAGATCTCAGCTCTATGTGGACTTAGGGCAAAACCATTCAGAGCGGAAAACCAATTCCTCCATTTCAGATATTCACAGGCTATTCAAGCCAAGTCAGTGCTCTACTGGCAGCTGCTACAAAGTTGATCATAGTCTGTATTTCATTCAGGATCATCAGTGAGATCCCTAAGGTCAAGCCCGCATTGCAAAGATTCTCACTGACCCAGCTCCTAGCCCTTGAAACATACGAAGAGTCCTAAGAAGGAAAAACTCTGCTAGCCACATCTGGTCAACTGAAGACTAACCACTTTGGCTTCCAAATGAGCTGTAGCTAGCCAGCTTCAACCAGATGAACAGGTCCTTATTGATCCCATGAGAAAACCATCTGGTTGTAAAGTGAAATGACCAGTTAACAAAATTGGAGATGACTGTGATTGGAAGAAAAAACCCCGCATAAATCAAACCAACACACAAACAAAACCTGAAAAAGATAACCAATAAACACAGATAATATAGACCAGGCTATTATTTGCTAAGCATCCAGTCAAAACAATTGCACTGTAATGCTTAATGAAGAACTAGTGCAAACAAGTTTCTAACAAATAAACAGATTCCATTAAAAATTGTAGGGAGTTGTCCTTTAAAAGAGCAGCTCTTTATGGAGTAGATTAAATACAACAGTGCCACAGTAAAATCTATCTTAAACAAGAACATGCCAGCTTGGATAATTGTTAATGTAGTGTAACATAAGGTTTGAGTTTCATATGCAGAAAAGCAGGTATAAATGTAAGAAATGTAATGCACATTTTTGTGAAGGGCATACTAAAGGGCCTTATTGATCAATCCTTTCCTAAAAATCTGAGTATGAAACCATACTTTAATTCTTTTTTATACAGATTTCTCTATTTCGCAGCCTTAGGCAACCACATTGAAAGTTGAATCAGATAATTTTGCTGCCACATACTCCCCAGCCAATATTCAGAGCTTGAAAAGGTGATAGAATTTACCAGTTATTTTCCTATTAAAAAGCCAAAACAAATCACAGACTCAAAAACCATTTCTTCTCTTGCTGCATGGAATCCTCAAATAGGAGAGAAAATTATTAGAACTGAGGAAATCCAGAGTGTGAGTTTTCTATAATTTCTTTCAACTAAAGCAATTGAGAGACTGTTTGTAATGAGAAACAGTTGAAAAGAAAAGAAATAAAAGACTGAGGTGTGACTTACAAGTTAACAAAACTCTACTGAGCTTTGGAATGCTTTATGTCTGTTTTTTTTTTTAAATATATATAGATCACTGAACACTCCCACAACCCACAAATATTCAGGCTTGCCATAATAAACTCATATTGCATGATACAGACACCACATATACCACAGATCTTTCCTAAAGAAACATTATGTCATTGGGGCTCTGCACTTGGAGGCCTTCTGTGTATGTGTTGTGTTACAGAATACACATGCACACAAAAGTATGTGCCAAAACTCTTAATAAATGAAAATAAAGACAAATTAATCTTGGACTTGTGAGAGACAGGGAAAGCCCAAATGTTCAAATCCCTTGCTGTGCCAAGCATGGGTGATAGTGACAATACTCACATACTTGTTTTGAAGCGTGTGTATCAAGTCATCTGTTGGTAAGGGCTAGAACTAGCGATATTAGTCTACTACTTTAGCTCTTCCGAGCAAAATAAATATTGTAAGTATATAAACATACATAGTAAGAGCATTTATGTAGCATCACAGCTATAACTCTTGTGCAGAACTTTTGACCAGTACATCTCAGAGATCTTTATGAAACAAGTCAAAGTGTTTTGTTTAAAGATAGGGAAACTAAGAAATGAGTTTGTGGAACATCACAGAATCGAAGACCTGAGTTTCTGGAACATCACAGAATCATAGAATGGTTTGGCTTGGACAGGATCTTGAAGATCACCCAGTTCCAACACCCCTGCATGGCCAGGAACATCTCCCACTAGACCAGGATACTCAGAGCCCCATCCAGCCTGGTCTTGAACAGCTCCAGGCATGGAGCATCCACAATTTCCTGTCATTAGGACATGGTTGCAGGGAAAGGGGGGGTTGTGATGAGGCAAACCCAACCTGAATAAATTTGAAACAGCCGGATAAGCCCACAAAGAGGATGCAGATGGTGAGAGCATGCAGCAGTGGGAGGTGGAGAACCATTTGATGAACCAGTTTGGAAATCCCTTCTACTCTTATGTTCCCAGTGGCAGATAGTACTCTAATATAGCTGATGTACCAGATACTAGATCTCCTATTTCAGGAAGAGTCCCTGTGCTTTACTCCTCTAACTTGGGCTTCCACAATTCTACAAAGAAGGTTTTTTAATCTAATTATGGCTATTCAAGCAATCACTAGGTTTTTGAAAAGTGTTTCATGGGCATAGAAAAACAGAACAGCAGGTAGCGAGCTCTTATGGATGCCAGAAATTACAAGTAAATAGCATACATGACAGTGGCAAAGAGTTTGTGCATGGCAGAAACAGACCTGATGACTTCGATTCAAGAAATCACTGTGTTTAGGGATGTGCTTAGGCATGCATTTCACAACTTTTATGTACAGGTTGTCAGCTAGTGAAGGAGGGCAGCCTTGCCTTTAACTCAAGTATTAAAGATATCAACTCACAGATAGTACATATGCAGCACTTGAACTTCAAAAGTGACCATTAAAAATACTTAAAATCTCTATGGATGATCACTCCGAAAGAAGAAAATAGGAAATTAGCACCTGTCACGATCTGCTAATGCAAGCGGGAGTCGTGGTGGTTTGTTACACTGATCTCAGAGTGCATCTTACAGCACCATTAGAATGAGAAAAATTACATTACACCAATGTGATACACTTTGCATCTTGAATCAAACAGAAAAGCAGATGAAACAGAACACTAAGGAAAAGCCATTTTATAAAGAGCAAATTATTTCATTTTTCTTAAGTATCTGTTTTCCAGCAGCTCAACATTAAATGGTATCCACTTGTGGTGCAGCACTGCTCTTCTCAGCAGCCCCATATGCTACCTCTGTCCCCTGGACTGCATGCCCTGAGCAGTGTGGATGAGGATGTGACTGAGACAGGAAGGAGAGAGTTTCTCACAAAAGCAAATTATTTTTGCAGGCATTATCTAGAGCCAATATTTTTCTCATAGAACATTCCTGAACTGCTATGACTTACACAGGCACAAGGCCAGATTTTCAGTAAAGTTCTGAGCCTAAACTCTTTGGAGATAGGAAAACTACCTTCCTGTATTCTCATGCTCCTTTTTCCATACATCTAGCCAGAATGTGCAATTAAAGCTCAATACTTCGATCTCTTTCCTGCTAAATCAATTAATCAATCAATCAATCAATCAATCCGTTTCTCATCAGGCTCACTAGAAAAGGACAGGATTACAGCTACCAAAGCAGCTTTACAGAGAGGCATCTGAGCGCTACAGTAAACTACTAGAGCTGGGTGAAGTCTCCAATGCACCAGCCTTGCTCTATTCAGATGGAGACTAAGTGCATAACACCTCCAAATCTGCTCTGTCCCGTTCCACTATAAAAGGGGGAGCCGGGAAGGATTCTTTTGATAGATTTTTCTGATGAAAAATCAAGCACGAACACGGCAATATTATACCTGAGAACCGTTTATTGAAATAAAAACAAACAAACATACACAACTAAGTGTTCTTATTAAAGAGGGATAGGAAAAGGAGCAGAGAGAGGAAAAGGGCGGGGGGGAAGAAACAGACGGTAGGGACAGTGTTACCACAGGAACCTCCAGCTTTTTGTTGGCATCAGCTTAGCAAGCAAAGCGTGTGTGCTGCGAATCGTGGTGCGTCTGCGTGGCTCCTGTGGCGGGCTGGGCGCGACTTCCAAGCAGTAGGAGGCCGCGTGTTCCTTCCTTCGGCGGGGAACAGGCTGCCGTGGCCACGGGTGCAGTCTTGGAGCAGCTGTAGGTTTTCAGTGTTGGGGCGTCGCGGCTGCGGGCACGATCGGCAGCAGGCTGCAGCGGCGGCTGTGCAGGCGGCGGCAGGAGAGGCTGGCTGTGGCTGAGCCCGGGAAGCACGGCTGGCACGGCTGTGGCTATGGCTGTGCCCGGGAAGCACGGCAGGGAGAGGCGGGCGGCGGCGGCTGGGCCCGGGAAGCACGGCAGGGAGAGGCGGGCGGCGGCGGCTGGGCCCGGGAAGCACGGCAGGAGAGGCTGGCTGCGGCGGCGCCTGCTCCGTCGGGGAGGCGGTGGAGCACGAGGTCGTCGCGATGACAAGCAGGGAAGCAGGACCACAGGGAGGAAAAGGCAAAAGGGGGGAAGGGGGGCCGAGAAGACCCTACAAGCGGGCCCCCACTCCCTTCAAGCAACCCACAGGAAAATGGCCCCCGTTGTGTCCCAGATAGCTGCTTTTATCTCCTAAGGTTCCTCCCACACCTTGGTTTCCCGGGCATCCGGGCATTCTTGGCGGGCACTTGCTCCCACCACTAATCATGGAGGCTTTTCCTGCCCTGACTGGCTGCCAGGTGAAGCCTCCTCGGGGACAGGGATGCCAGCACAGTCTTTATAGGAATCTTCTTCACCTCCTTTGTGACAGATGTTGAGGCATAAAAAAAAAAATTAGATTGGTTCCTCTCATGCTCCTGCTACTAAATCTGACACAGTGATCAGGTACACTGCTACCCTGTGCAAATAATAAGCCACCCATCTTGAGACCAGATTACTTCTCAAGTAAGTGACTATGCACTAGGCAGCAAGTACGTTCATTTCATAAGAGGAAAAATTGTTCTGTTACTCCCCAGGTAACAATCATTAAGAAAAGACAATGTTTTCCTCAGCAGATTAAAGAGTGGTTTATCCTACTCCTTCCTAACACTCTCCACACTAAGGGTTGTTTGCAGGCTCCTTTGAATCACAAAATTGTTATTGCCGTGCGGATTATATTGTTGCTTTGCCAAAATTCATTTAGCTTTTCAACAGACTGAGTTCCAGCAGTTAAGCATTGCATGGAAGCTTCATGCCTCAACCCTCTAGGAGGTTAATGCAGTGTGCCAACTGCTCCTAAGGATCATGGATGGATTCCTGGCATTGCCAGTTGGTTGGGGAATAGCAGACCTAATGAGAAAATCCTCCATATTTCAGTGCATTGTAAATGTACCCACACACAGGGGTGGGTTTCAAAGGGTAAGCCTAAAGTGTGGTGTGTACATGTGATGAGACTTCCACACTGTATTTATCAGCTAAGCCCAGGCAGTACAGAAGCTAGTCTACTTCTATAGCAACCATATGTGCGTATGTGTGCGTGTGTACACACAGCCCTTCAACAGATGATACTGCTGAACAGATTATTTCCTGAGAAAACAGATAACCTGCCTCCTAATAGCAAAAAAGCACAATGAGAGTCAAGGTATGTTTATTCTTTAATCCTATCTCTGAGAATAGCTTCTGTGACTTTGGGATAATTCAATCAACCTCTTGAGGACTCAGTTTCTATCCTGTTACAGCAGAGGCATTAGCTTTTACCTCTGAAGTGAAAGGTGAAGGTCAGACTTTGGAATTATGGGGAACAGCAGTGGAGTACCTTCTTGCCTTCACTTGTTCTTACTCACTGTTTTCCTATTCCTATTTAAAATGAGGAAGTCCTACAGGTGTACAAAACTTAGGGCTTAGTACACACTATTATCTAAAGGCATTTGTCCAACAGTCTCATGCACTGGCATATTCTGATTACATTTGAATCATGGTTTTATTTAAGAAAAATGTGCCCTTCTAGTCCTTTAGCTGATGAAAGAACTCTGCAAACATCAGTATACACTTAGAGGTCAGAGTACAGAAAAAAAGAAACATCTCTCTCCTGACCCATAAAAATATCAGTTTTCCTAAAATGACTTAAAGATGACAAGATTACTTCTGGAGGTTTTTAGTGCATGTAGTTCAAGCTGCTCTGCAGCAGAAAGCATAAAGAGAACACAAGCAAATTTTAATTCGGCTAGCAAAGATGAGAGCAACAAGAAATGAATTGTCACAGACTTCAGCACAGTTAACCTATACCCTCACTTAGAAGAAACTTTTCAGTCAATCTCTCAGAGATTTCTAGGACCTTCCTTGATTTTCTGTTATTTACTTTTCAGTTTAAATTGACAGTTCAGTCTTTTGAATTCAAAGCATTTCTTCCTGCAATTATTATAAATAAAATGTTGAATCAAAAAATCAGAAGAAAACAGACATATTTGAGCCAAGAAATACAAAAAACTGTCTATGTATTCAGCAAAGAAAAGAATTATCTGTTTCAGTGGCTAGGACTCCTTTCTAGGGTTTTTCTGCAACCAAGAAAACCTCCTCTTTCATCTGCGTTAACACCATTCAACTCGTTTGGGATCAGCTTTGTTACATGAAAATAAATCTCCGCAACCAGCAGCTCTTGAAAGATGAGACTTTAGTGCCGATAGCTTTAAACATTAAATTCCACTTGCTGAAATCCTATATCCTAGCTTAAATCTGGCCCAGACACAATCTGTAGCTTGAAAGGCAAAAGTACATTTTAAAACAATATGCAGGAGAAATAGCAGGCAACATTTTTATACAATGTATAATTCAATGAAGGGACTTCTCTCCCACAGAAGACCACTGAGCTTAAAAATACAGGAAAAGTTCCTCTGAAGAGCTACCCACAAAAAATTTGTAAGTGATATCTCCTGTGTTTCAGGTTTTAAGATGAAACTGATATAAATCAAGAAAGAAACAACTTTGCTAGGGTAGGTTTTCTACTGTGCACTGTGCTAACACACACCATCTGCTGTAGCAACCTCTAATGAAATTTTAGGGGACAGACAGAGGGGTCTGTGAATCTGAGTCAGCCTAAAGACTTGTATTCATCATACAACATTTATATTCCAATTCTCAGCTAAACAGTTGTCTTCAATGAATAGGGAAATGATTCCTATATGTTTCAGAAAGTTCAGTGATTTGTATCACATAATATGAAATAGCTCTATATTTTATGTTTTCATGCAATTCTTATCTAACACTGACCTGTTGAATTATTTCTTTATGATCTTGTAAACAATCTGAAAATGATAAATGAGCAGTGTGTCAGATATGCGTGTAAGAGGACATGAAAATTTCTTTGTTCAAAGTTAAAGAAACTTTTTTCAGCTTGCTGCAGCATGCTGTAATTTAGCTTTGAGCTAGTTATTAAACAAGACAATAATATTATAATGGAAATTGTTTAATATACATCATTAATAGTAAAGTGCCTGCTTTCATTGAAGTAAAAAAAATGTGTGCTATGAGCAGTTTTGAAATGAATATTTGATTCCAAAGTTCCCTTGTGCATTTAATGACATGCTGATTTACATTTTAATTACTTCCTAAGAAATCAAAGCATTTGTTGACAGAAGAACATAATGTCAACTTCACGGTGCACTGTTGGTGGATAGTTAATGAACTTAATTAGATAATTAGTGATGTTAATTATCCTGCTATTGTGAAGATAAACATGTTACACAAATGATGCTCTTTTCAAAGAAATATCATTAAATGTTTGCTTGTTTTAACTCAGTTAACTCAAAAAGCTGATAAAAGACCAAATGAGTGATTGGTAAGAAAACTGTTTAAGTAACGTTCCTGGCTTTGCAATTACAGGTTAGGAGGTCTCTTAACCTCTTCATTCTGAAGACTGGGATTAAAAAGAGCTTTTCTATTTCAAGTTATATGGACCTTTGGCATAGAGGAATGCAATTAATCAACGAAAACAGTAGAGAACAGGCACAATCAGGCCTCCAGTAAAACTGAGGCAGCTCTGCATTTCTTGTAAAGAATGACAGCTATACCTACACTTCTAAAGCAGTGCGTCTTACAGGAGTTAGAAGTATGGTGCTTGTAATCTTGCTCAGGCACTCATCCTAAAGAACCTCAGGACAGGGTGTGGAGAAGCTGTTGACTGATTTACAGTTGACTGAAACGCAACTGTTACGGGGGAAGGAGGAGAAAGAGCAAGAGATCAAAACGCTCACTTTGAAACAGGAAAGTCAGTGATTTGAAACCTTTGGCACTGTATTCAGTCTTACAGACCTTCCTGCTGGCAAATTTACCCAAGTCTGTCACCTGTAAGCATAAAAAATCCAACTTTGTACACTGCTCCTCATGCTCCTGCATGAGTACTGACTTCCCAGAAAGTACAAAACAGCAATTACAAGAGCAGATCATTACCATTCTACCACCAGAAATGTAATTACACTCTCTTTTCTAAATGATCACGCCTCCTATACAAAGCCACAAGCAAAGCATGAGATAGCACAGTGGATTCAGAAAAATACAGAAAACGCAGCTGCATTTGATGGCTAATTCTCATACTTGCCACCAAATAGCAGGAAATTGGCTTTGCTGATGATGGAGAACATGAGCAAAACTACAGCGGAAACGTGGGGCCTGATCCTTTGCTGCAGCAAGTAGTTTGAATTTTGTTTTTCTGGATTGAGGGCTGGGTCTTAAAAGCACTCTTCCTATCTTGTAAATAATCACAGGGAAAAATTTAAGAGCAGTGTTTTGCTGCTTGTTTTTTGTTTGTTTTAATCTGCAGCAAATACTACTTCTGCTTCAACATCTTTGTTTATTTTTCCATTTTTAAAGGAATCAAGTTAACAATCCAGTAAGCAATCCATTTCTTCTTTCTACTGGGCACACCTCTGAAATTCTGGGTGAATTTCTGCACTTCTCTCAGTAAACTTTTCTCAGTTAGGAGCAAATATTTTTATTTTACTATTTATTTTTTATTTTTATATTTTATGGGATTTAAATTCTTTGTTCCTCACAATGTAGTTCATACTGTTATTTTTCCTTTAATATCCATGTTTCAATCAGGTGCCTATTGCTGTAGGACATAAGTTCATAACTGGCAGTAGTGAAGACAGAAGCCAGTAGTGAACACAGAAGTCACCTGACACAGACAGTGATACAAAATTACATTACAGCACTTTTTAAAGCGATCACCAAAGGTCATCAAAAATACGAATTAGAAATACAAATATCATTTACTTTTAATGTAACTTTTTAAATATAAGCACATCTATGAAGGAAGAGGGTTGCTGAGAGGCAACTAAATATTCTTCCTCTTAGATTTTGCCTCTCTAAAAAATGCATCAAACTTTGAAAGACAGGCTGGAGGAAGAAAGGGGGAGAGGGAGAGTGAAGAACATTTGGAACTGTAGCTTCGTATCTCATTGAGAAGAATAATTTATCAGAGCTATGGAGCTGTCAGTACTTGACATGATAAGGAATAACACCAAGTGAGTAATGTTTCTTCCAAACCCAGCTCCTTTAATTACAAGCAGCTTCCTTGCAGAAGAGAGACAGAAGATGTAGAAACACCAATTTCATGCACTTGTGCCTGAATAATGTCTCCGTGCTGCCTTTTCCAGATGGCAACCTTTTCACTGGAGGAACTAATGATGTGGGCATATTTAGGGAAAAACCAATAACGTAGTCTTTAACCTTCAACAGCAAAAAGCATGTTGTACAAAATGTTCCTTGGGATACATTTACAAATATCAATTACATTGCTCACTGAGGTGTAATCAGCTGTAATAATCAAAATTAATTTTAAAAAATAATTAAACAGACCCCAGGGCAAATAGTCAACACTCTTGTAGTATGACATCACAGTATACATATGTACCTGGGAAGAGCTTGCTCACTCTGTAAGCAGCAAAGTGATTTTAAGGACTGAGAAGGATTCTGTGGCATGCTGAAAAAACCTTGCAGCTCAGTAAGGTACTATCAGACATATTAGCTGGGTGTCAGAGTCTTCCCAGTCAACATACCTGGAAGTGAACCAGGCATCACCAGGCATAAAGATGCAATCTCCCACAGCTTGAGCTAGAGGGTTAAGGCTCCCTAAAGTGATGCTAATAACAGACTCATTGTCTGCTCAGGAGGAGGAAAAAGACCTTAATACATTAAGTACCACAGTAACACAAGCTTGGTTTAAAGCTCTAAATATTCTGTCAATGCCCTACCCTATAGCTAGTTACTCTACTCCTAGTACACTTGAAAAGTAACATCTATCTAGTGCTTTTTATTTCTATTTTTGATAAATGCTCAGCAAAAACATGGAATCAGCCCTTTCTTTCAGCAAAGGGGGAGCTTATGCATGGAAAAGATGGTTCGCATTTTCATTGCTGACAGTAGGAATTATGCAGACCCTCCAAACCCATCCCTGGATTACAGAGCAAGATTTCTTTCCTTATTTCTAGGGGCTAAACTAAAATATGGACCTTTAATACTTCATATTGAGTAGAAAACATAATAGTACTATGATAACACCTGAGCCTTTCTACTAATTCAGCACTTGAAGGACAAGGTTTACATAGGTGATGCAAGTCAACAGCAGCAGCAAAGCTGGCATCTCCTCACCTTGCTCCACCCCAAGCAGAGCCCTGTAAGCACAAACATATCCAGGCTGCTTGAGTTTTTCCTTTCAAGTGCCATAATTGGGCCCTATGCAAAAATTATGCATTATTAGACGATAAGAACAGGCTGCCAAGAGAAGTTCTGCATGTCAGTATTTCTTTGTGATTGTTTCTAGCAGCCTAGAAAAGGAACCTCAACTGCAATAGGTGTCTAGGTTACAATGGAACATGCCAACCAACAGACACACTCAAAGAGTCCCAAATCCAGAAAAACTCTCTAGAGTTATATAAAAGGCAGACCAGTGACAGACCCAGAAATGACAAAGAGCAAAATGTACCTCTGATTTGCATGACATTTCCTTTGTGTTTCGACCAGGTATGAACCTAATAGCTGAAGAGAGGCTTTCACTCCAGGAACTGTGCTTGGTCTGGGACAGGCTTTGACCTGCTTTATTCTGGAGAAGCTTCTTTTCAGATACTGCAAACCAAAACAGACAGAAAAGCTTTTAAGACTTAAAGATAAGCCTGTCAGAAGATAGAGGGGTTCTATCTCCATTACACAAGACAAAACTACATGGCAGTATGTCATTCCACATGAATAATTTCCTATTTTTGTGAGAATTAACACATACTCCTCAAGCTTTTATTTAAGAGCCTCAGAGTTCTGCCATACATCAGTTTCATTACACAGACATGAACTTTCAACCACTGCAGTACTACCCACATCGTAATGCCCTTCTTCAACCATATATCCTCCTTTTTAAATCTTCCTATGGGATACAATAATCTAAGGAGATTTCTCTTTCTTGCAGTACAACATTAGCCCTGTGACACCACCAGGTGATTACAAAAGGGCTGGGTTAGGACACAGAAAGCAATCACAGCCCTGAATGAGAGAAACAGGTTTTCTCAGCAGGTGATGTGTAGAGGAAAGGTATAACCAAGGAATGGCAGCTTTCCATCAGGCACCCGATTTACCACAATGTCTTGGCTTACTACAATGAGTATTCCATAAAAGAACAATGACCTAGCAAGTGCTGCCAAGCTTTCATCATAATTTCTTCCCATAAAGGAGTGATCTCTGTTAACTTCATGTCCCTTTCTTTGACATTTCCTTTTACAGAAAGATCCATCTTGTAAGTGTCCTCCAGAGCCTGCCGCCTCTGAGAAATGAGCTGCTTCCAGATGATTTCTACAGTTCTCAGAATCTCCTGGTGGACTAGGAAACAAAAATAACATCAAAAAATGATTCTTCATTTATGCTTTCAAGTCAAGCAACAGATAAAGCAAAAACATTTCATTTGGAGATGCACTGGTCCAAAGTAACTGCTGGAGTCAATGGAGTTGTTCCCTTTTGTCTACTGCCTCCATAGGTTCCAAGCTAGGCTAGTTAATCTAATACAGAAAACAGCAGGACATGTCTTTCATGATATTTTAACTCCTTGGAAGAAACAAGTAGGAGTGACACATAGTTTTAACTGGCTTCTGCTTTGGAAAACCACTTAATCAGAATTTTGATGATCTTATTATCATGCACAGAATACTAGAGCACATAAAGGACATTCCTTTATGTTGCCAAAGATCACTGGAGATGGAGGGGCAAAGGTAATCAAGTTGTGAAATAATTTGACACAGCAGGAGGATACTGTACAAGGAAGTGTTGAGTTGTTTTGCTCTATTTCCCTTCAAACCACATTGATTTGGTTGCATCTTAACCAAGCCAATATATATTAAAATATAAAAATTAAAAAAAGAACACTGCTCTGCTGCAGGGTTCAGCTGACCACACTGAATCCAACACAAAATTTTTCCCATGTTTCTCTTAAATACTCAAATGCTTCTTTCTGCATATAAGAGACAAACCCTGTATGGGCCTTAAAAAAAGAAATAGAGCTACAAATAGTATATGTATCTGGCCCCCTATACTGGCCATAACGTGGAGGACAGATCTCCAAACTGATATCCACTACTCTTGAAGATGTTGGGTATGACTTTTGAACAAAAAGGCTTGATGCAAACAGAAGTAATTTTTAGCACAACTTTCTCTGTGCTGTGCCTGCAGTGCCCGTACACCAAAGAGGAAATAAGTGGCACTTGCACAAACTGCTGTGATAACTGCTTAGAATAGGTATTTTCCTTCTCTCTAAGCCACAGGCAACATGTGCCATAAATTACCATCATCTGGAGTAGGCAGGCTGCCCTTTTCCTCTTCACTGGGTGCCAGGAAAATTTGGTGATAAGAAGCGAGCTTTGGTTTTGCATCCAGCCCAAAACCTTCCAAACAGCTGTGACAAAGGAAAAAAAAAAGGAGGGCAGGTGAGGAAAACAGACTTGGAACAAACTGAGGATAGTGAAAGAGCAACAGGTGTTTTTGCACATCCACTCCTACTTGATTCATTTAGTAGATCAGTATTTTCAGCCTTGAGAGCTTATACCAGTCATGTAATACCATGGAATTTCCAGGAAGTGGGAACTTAACCACTCCCAGTCTGGTTTTCAAAGTCAAGGAGCAGTCATCATGACCCTACAGATCTCTCTCCTGTACGGGCCTTATCCCTGTGCTTCTTACTGCACTTGTATCTACCATTCACCCCAATTAGATAGAACACAGGGCTGTCCTGATGTAGCCAGTCTGCATCCAGCCTTCTTGCACCTCCCCTGGGCATCTTGGACATGGTCTCTTTGCTCTGAATTCCTTTGCTAGAGGTATCTGCCACTATGTGGAAAGCAGTGTCTTGCTGTACCCTACACTTGAACTGCTTAGTCTGAGTTTTTTGTATCAATGATTATTCACTCAATTTCTAAAGCATACAGCACAAAAAAGCTATAAACTTGGCACCATGGATACTATGAGCATGTACACGGGATTACTGAGAGCATCACCATGGCCAAGAGGAGTTCTGCTTTGGGACTGGGGGCTGTGCCACAATCTACCAGTCAGGAGATAAAAGACACTAGGAACTTCAGTGCAGCAGTAATACTTAAAAAAAAAAAGAAACAGGCTTGGTTAAGTTATCCAGACAATCTGGATTTTGTCACAGAACTGCTGTCAATAATAGCATATATAGCCACTAGTAACACACTAAGTTCTTTCAGTTCTGAACAGGCCCTACTATCTGTGAGAGTCAAATCCTTGGGTATGCAAAGCCACCATTTTTAGTTCTGATTTTCTTTAAAATACCAAAGTTCTGATTCCCTGGATTTGCTATGTTTAGCTCTTGGATAACATAAACCTTTCTGTACTTTAGTTTAAAAAAAAAATACTTTTGCTCTTACTCCATAAAAGCAATCCTTACCCCATCTCAACAGTTTTGGCCTGGAAATTAACACCTGACTGGAATAAGAACATCCAGAAAAGACCTCAGGAAGTGCAGCTCATTTCTGGTGTGATACTGTATTAATGGATTCAATTCAGACCATCAAAGCAGTACAGAAGGTTATCATTGAAACAAGAAACATTATAGTGAAAAAAGCACTCACCAATATTTGCTTTTTTTCACAAAACTAAGCTTGCAAGGTAACTCTCCAGCTTACATTAGCAAGAGTACATCTGTTATATCAACATCTGTAAGAATAGCAAACAGTGGGTATGGATGTTCTAGCCCTACACAACGGCAAATGGCAAAACTCCCAATGTCAGAACAACTAAAATTTTGCAGCTCAGATCCAAGTAACAATAACAAAAAGATCACAATATCCATGCACACTTTTAGATATGTTTTAAGGGTATCCCCACACAATAACCACTGGATCAGAAAAAAACATCTCACTAAATTCCCCCATGCAGATGTCTCGGAGAAGGGCCACCTACATGATTGTGGAGTGATTCTAGCCCAACATCCCAGGAAGATTTCCAGATGCTCATTTTCCTGATGGGCTTGTGAGCCAGCTCCACTGAAATCAGTTCAAGCTTGTTAACTGCAGTTACTACTCTGAAGTGAGTAGGCTGCTGGAAACACTGGATCCAGCTCAATCTCAGCTTCTAGTGATTCCCCAGACTGGATATTGACTAAGTTCTGTGACATCTCACCCTCTGCACCCACTTCCATAGGTACAGCACAGAGATTTAAACATTATAATAAGATGAACATTTGTACCTGCCCGAGTTCAGTTGGCAAAGGCAGTACATCAGGCAGATGACAAAATTACTATTTGAGTTGTAAGTTGCAAAAATAATGTCCCACTGCTCTTGCAGAACAGTGAGAGTGTTCAGGACATTAAACTGTTCAGGCAGTGACTGTTGTGGTCTGGATAGGCAGTATAGGATGGCTCTGTTTAAGCAGCTGTACAGGGCACTGAGGAAAACTTCCTTCTGAGAAACAGAGCTTTCTAAGACCTGTGAAAACAAAACAGCAGAGTACTTGGCTTGCTCAATGAACTTTCTCCCCAAGGATCCACTCCTCCCACTTCATTTAAACTGTTGGAAACTTATTTCGGTAAAATTCCCCTGATCTACCTGCTACATAAAAATTCTGTTTTTCAGAATTTCTGCTGAAGTCCCCAGAACTGTGGAAGAGATTAATTTATTCCTGTTCAGCAATGTGTACATAGCCAACAGACAGTGTCACGAAAGAGTTAACTATCCTTTCTTTATGCTGCACCATCTATCTCTAATTATAATTTACAGCTGTTATGTTCTCATGCAAGAAACCAGGAATAATAACAATCACCAAATGGATTACAGCCATTTATTCCGAATTGCAGTATCACGACCTCAGTGTACAAAACAGCATGTTACAACATGTTGATAAAAATTGGGGGAAAAAAAGTGACTCACCCATATAATCTGTTTGGCAATGAAGATCAGGATTTGCTTGGGGTCAGCAGCAAACATTCTGCTGTTCAGCTTCTCAACCAGCTTTTGAACAAAATAAGCAATATTCATCATGGATAGGGGTGCAGCTGATTCTGAAGTACCATGAGGATCA
Organism: Melanocharis versteri; assembly: GCA_013397845.1. Lineage (NCBI taxonomy): Eukaryota > Metazoa > Chordata > Aves > Passeriformes > Melanocharitidae > Melanocharis > Melanocharis versteri. The sequence goes on along the minus strand of VZTG01010512.1, from coordinate 950,421 downwards.
CTGCTCCCTGAAGAGGATACAAAAGGGTTGATTATTCCATAACAAGCTGAAATGAAAAAAAAAAGTGAAATGTGAGATTTCCAGAGCTGAGAAGGGACCGTTGTGCCATAATGTCTCAGAGCTGCGACATGTCTAAGACGACTCCAGGTACAGTAGAAACACCTTACTCAGACTGGAAATGACAGCTTCATCTTAAGGATGGAATCAATCTTATTAAATTGCTGTAATGAAGGACTGGTTCAACTAACAACTCAGGAGAGCAGCAGCAACTAAGTTAATGGGGCTGTTTCCAGAAGCATTCAAGGATAAACCTAGGTTTCTTTCTACATATTCCCTTTTTAATATTCAGAAACTGTTCTCTGAAAGAAAAAAATGAAGAGGGTCTCCAGAAAAATTATAAAATTACAATAATTTACACAAACTGGCTTACAGCAAGATAGAATGGACAGTGGAGCCTGCTGAGTTGGACTGCCTTTCTAGCTATTGTTTCCAAACCTCTCTAGCTATTCCACCTACATGCTAAATATCAGCTAGTTAAACAATCTGATTCTCACCACTCACCTCTTGGTCTTGTTTTCCCCTCCCCTTGACTGGCAAGCTGAAAGACATTCATAGCAGACAGCAAAACTTTTGTCTGAAAAAGTCTCTTCTGCTCACTGGTGGCATCTTCTGGAGAAGCCTATGTAGTGATGGCATACATATTAGTACAGCAGAAAAACAGGAAATCTGACTCAACTTCACTTTCAGCAAGAGTGCATATGTGGACAGCTACTGGACACCAGATGAGATGGCAGAAGTTCATTCCCAGCTGGAAAACCAGGAAATCTTATGCAGGACTACACCATCTAGATGATAGCCAGCACAGTCCCCTCCGCACACTGAACAGAAACAAGGTTTTGCAAAGGGTCAGAATTTGGCTTGCAGGTGGCTCCCAAGAGGTCTTGTGCTCAGGGACATTCAGCTCCATTAGCAGGCTCAGGATTCAGTCAGTCAGAAATTCAAACTCTATTTTACCAAACCTTGGGATAGTACTGTATAAACCTTTAGGGAGCTGTTACTCCACAAAATGATTTAACTCATTACAATTGCATTCAAGTCTATGTTCATTACTATTCATATTACTAAGCTAAATCTGCATCAGAACTCACATCTGGGACACCCGGACTATTGAAAATTTGGAGTTGAAGCCTAAATTTTTCATTTTCCCCCTTCTTCAGACTACTCTGATTCTCTCAAGTGCTTTAAATGTTTGAAATCTAAAATCCAGACTCAGCTGCTACAGCTTGTATTAATCTGTACTTAAAGTGGAGACAGGGTTTTTTTTGTTTATTTGAGAACTGAGATTTTGTTATCTCAAAAATCAGTACACAGGATACTCCACGTGAATTTTCTGTTCTCAACAAATTCAAGAGCTCTCTCTAATGACAAGCAGGTATTACTAAGGAAAAGGGATTTATTTTCCCCCACCTTTCTTCAATATTAAACATTGCCTTAAAATTGTCTTTTCTGTTTTCCAGGGGCAGCATTTTCTTAGTTCACATCAATGCAGAGAAATTAGAAAAGCCCTTTCCTTTTGTTACTGTTAGCACTTTTTTAACTAGGTCACTAGCAGGATATGTCCTGTCTTTTCACCCCCAGTACAAGGCAGAACAGCAAAGCCAGATGATAAGAGAAACCTCAAGAAGCAGCTCAAGGGGGTGTCCTTGTTTGTTTGCTGGGATGTTGAGAAGACTGTCCGTCAGGAGGACTCGCACAAAATCCCACACTTGTTTCTTGGCAGGGTGTGGTAGGAGTGGGAGACAGGAGGGATCAGCACAGCCTTTCCCTTCAGCAATGGCTGGACCATCAGGAGTCAAAAGGCCTTCAGACCCACCCTGAAAAAGCAGACAGCAAAACATTTTCACTCAGTCTCCTGTAAATTGATTTTTTTTTTCTCCTAGTGACCCATCTTTGATCTGAAGGGCTTGTGCTGGCTCATATACACATACCTTAGGTGGTCCTGAATGAAAAACAACCATAGCCAAAGTTTTCAAGAAGTCAGGACAGTGCCACATGGGGTCCTGCGTATAACTGTGATAGATCAAGCACAGAAACTCGATAACATTCCCCGGATAGGCAATGGCCCAGGAGGCTTCTGCATCTGCAATAGGCTGAACACAGACAAGTGTGCTTCTGGTCAAGGCAGAATTTCTCTCATTTATAAAAGCTTATCTTTTTATCTTAGGTATTCCTAAGCAAACATGACACAGCCACAGAAGTCAGACAAGGCACCAGTAGCCAACCCCCACCTTGCAGACTGAAGATACACCCAGCCAGAAAGGTGACATATCATCATCATCAAGAATGAAAAAATGAGCACTGCTGTGGGCAAGATCTGTCTCTGGCCTCTCAAACATGAGCCCATCACATCCTGTGCTATGTGACCAGGGCAGTAGTTGTTGTGACTCTTGGAAGTCCCTGCTCACTGTCACGTTCAGTATTGCCCTCTGAGGGCAGAGCAGGACTAGGGATTACAGGTAGAGGCTGCCACTGGCACCTATCACACCTGCACTTTATTCAGCCATTCACACTGCACTGTCCTTGCAATAAAACACTTACCTTGTCCACAGTGAATCTAACCATTTCCAGCAGTAACACAGCTGCCTCTGCACACAACCCAAACTTGAGGACATTCTCTGTAAGGTGGTGCTGCAAGATCCACTGCAACATAGACTCAAGATCTTTCTACACAGGAGGAAAGATACTTCATTAAGAGATGGGAATTATATACAATACTTCAAGAACAATGCCTGCTCTCTCTACATCAGAACAAAAACAACATGTCTACTTCCAGCAGCTCCTTCCTCTCCTTAAATTTGTAACATTTAACACCTTCATGAACAAGGTTGTCCTGAACATAAATTTTCTTAAATCAAAGTTAACTAACTTAATTTTAAAAACATGAATAGTTTTTATTATCACAAAACCCAAGTAGGGTTTGCTTGCCTGAGAATCCTCTTATGGAAAAGGGCATAAAATGCCAAAATAATAAATCAATAGCAACTTCAGATGCTTCTGCTATTTTTTTTCATACCTTGACTACTTCAGGTGGTTCAGACTGTGGAGTTGCCAGAAGGAGCTCTGCCACAAGCAAGTAGATCTCAGGGATATGAACATGATCAGTCAGACATCTTTGCAACACGGAAAACCCAAAAATCAAGAAGTAGCCATTGTCAGGCAGTGGAGGATGACTTTTTAAATTATCTTTAAAGGGGAAAAAAACCACAAGGAAAGCATCTAAAAATGAATGTCATATCAGCAGAAGGATCACTGACAACTTCATCCTCATTTATCTCTGTCCCAGAACACTCAGTGGTCTGCTAGGCTTCAGTATCAACAGTTTAAAAAACATCCCCAGATTACAGATAACAATTTTCCCACTACCACTTTTGTTAAAGAGCATTCTCCCTGAATTACTCTTCTTCCTTTCTCCTCCCTTTCTGAGAGCCTCAATTCTAATTATCAAAAAGCAGGCTGAACAAATCTTAAAGAAAGAAAAGGTTTCAGAGCACAAGTTGCCATCTGAACACCTCACAGGCTCATCAACTAGCCTGATATTGTGCAACACTAAAAGACCCATCTCCCTGCAGCTGCTAATCAGAATTGCTATTTACCTGCAAGGGAGAACTAATACTTTCCACTTTTCAGCACAGAAATGCTGAAGCACCAGGACAAGTTTGCCCTAGAAAGTAATTCAAAACTCTTGGTCTAGTTAGATCCGTGGGAATTCTCCTATCATGTACATAGTGATCTTCTACCACTGAGCTGGATCAAGGCAGTGTTTCGGGAACGTTAAACCAACACATACCCATTAGAATACTCAACCCTGCGGAGCTGTTTTCCAGCCAACGCCCAGCCACTATCCCCTCCTTGAATTTGTTCAGCAGCAAACGATTGTGGAGGAAGCACAGAAGCAGCTTGATTCCCAGGACAACTGTGCTGAAGTGCAGGTAGCTCTGTGTGAACAGCAGAAACCAGTCTGGCCCCAGTGCCAAAAATGTATTTTCTTTTTCCCTAGAACAAACAGGTAAAAAGAAAACACATGGAAGGAAACATGACAGAAGACAGAAAGGAGACATTATTTAAAATTATCTCTAAGTGATTTAGAAGCTTATGTTTCTCTAGAAAAAAAAATCTAATTCAAGGTGTACCACAACACAGAATCACAAAGATTTAACAAGAGACTCATCCACACAGCTGAAGTCATTCAATTCCTGCTACATCTAACCTTGTATTACTGTCAGGCAAAACAGTTCATTAATATGAAGCTCATTCTGAGAGTGTGTATCAATAACTGAGGCAAACTACATCACAGACTAGATCTTTCAAGCTATGAAATTCAAAATTCTGGTTTAAATTTTCAAGTCCAAGATGTGCTATCTAATGAAAATGCACAGTTACAGCACCCAGCTCTATGAAATCTGCCTTTCAGTTATGAAAGGTAGAATTATAGTAACAGCATTCTCATGGTTACAATAGAGGGGTGCAAGTAATCCTACATTAGATTGACTTGATTTTCAGAGACAGATGGGATTTCTTCAACCCCTGCTATGCAGAAGAAACACCAATACCCAAGTTCCCCCTTCACAGTATTTTCTAAAAACATGAAACTTTTCCAAAATGGGTATCAGCTGTGTGATCAGACCACACAACTGTGTGAATGGCAGATAAACCACTGACAAAAAAGTCTCTCTGAATCCAGCCTGCTCTTACTTAGTATTTGTTGAAATTAAAATATTATCCATTTGTTTAGTCGTGGTTAAGCACCAGGAAGATGAAAAATCTGGAAGACAGAGATACTTAGCTTCCTAAATGTTTCTACTTACTCAGAGGACAGGTGAAGTTTGTCTGAGCGTATTACATCTAACAGCATCTTCAGTAGCTGGTTTCGAAGACAGATTGTCTTTCCAGATGTTTGGCTTAAGGCTACAAATATCAGAAAGTAATAAAGAGTAATGAAGAGACAAAACATGTTCCGTTGCTTTGATGAACAACTTTGTTTGCACCAAATTAGCCTCACAGAAGTACTTATATCAGGGGTTTTTGCAGAGTAAAAAGATGCGGACGTCAAATTTTAGACATAAGGATTCCTGCTAACTTAAGAAACAACCTATGCTTACACTGCCAAAGTCCCCTCTTCAGAGTTATTTAAAACTCATTCAGACTGCATGTTGAACAATATCTCAGAGGAAGTAATCTCAGGTTAACTAGAGAGCAAAATGTAAATTGGCAATCTGACTTGTATTGCCCAGCAGTGATGTCTGTATACAAACTACAGTTACCAGTGTCTCCTTAATATGATCTGTTGTTTAGAGGTGCAGTAACAACAAAGCCTCGACTGAAAGATCACAGTGAAAGGGCAAAATGACTGGGTGTTCCCCCACCAGAACCTGACAAATACACAGATACTTTAAGAGGTGCAGAGTGCCACATTATTATTTGCTATAATTGTAAGTGTAGCAAAGTCTTCACAGAAAGTCCAGGATACCCACTGAAATTTTATTCCTTGTAACAGCCCAGTAGGTTAGTTTGGAGGCAATTTTAATTTAATGTCCTTCCTCTCTGTGCATATCTGAAATCCAACATTGTGTTGGCTCTGGACAGTGCAGCCCAAGTACGGCTGGCTTATTAGCAGGGAGAGAACAAAACCATCACCTCAGTGCAGCCTGTCCCTTCCCATATGAAGTAGTTTGAATTGTGCCTCTTCCTGCCACAGGAGGCAGAAGCACTAATGTTGCATTTAGGGTTCATCAGGCCCTTGGGAAATACTGTAGCTACCTATCATAACATATACCCTTCAAAGGCAGTCCCTCACCTTCAGTGGGCCTCTCAGCAACACCATCCAGGAAAATCTGATTTTCATCCACAGAAGAAGGTTTCAAGGTGTAAACAAGGAACAATCCAATCCTTGCAGAGAAAGAGTGAAGCAGTTGTGGTGAACAGAAAGACATTCATTTAATTACTTAGAGACTATATAAGCAAAGCTGAATTCTGGTTAAAAATTACTTAACAACAACCATTGGAAATCCTAGTCACTGCAGAATAGGATAAAAACTTCATAAACTGGCCCACACAGCAATTCCCACTAGAAGTCCAAATTTGGGACCAGCAGAAACTCCAGCAACTCCCAGTGCTGCTGAGAGCCTGTCACAGTCTGCTGTCCAGGAGCTAGAAGAGTAGGGACTGTCTCTGTCCACTTTCTCAGCACTCATGGGCCTAACAACCAACCATATTACCATGGAATAACAAATCATGATTATTTAAGAACAAACGCTCACTCACACTCCTTACAACACAACAAATTTGATATACTAAATCCACGACTCTCACCTCTCTCACCACCTATATGAAAAAAGAACAGACTAATTCCTACAAGGCCAGGGTAGGAATATACATACAGGTAACATACATCCAGGAGCATACAACCACGAAAGAGCTGGCAAACACCGAGTTCATATATTAGCTTACTCCACAGTTAACTATTAGAGTTGCTTATACTCTCCAACAGAGCAAAAGGCAGAGCCCACAGGTTTAACATCCAACTCTGTTTCTACATTTTATTAAAACAGAGCTTTAGAAACAGAGCTGCCATCTGTGCAATGCATTTGCCTGGGAATTAGGTGTCTGTAGACAGCACTATGTGGACCTTTCTCAGCTGATAGGCTACAGGCTGATGCAATTAGGGTGGTAATATAAAATGAAGCAGTGCTTACATTCTGTGAAGAGCAAACAAGGATTTAAATGCTATGCTTCATGAAATCCTGACTAACATAATTGATTGAAATTCAGGAACAAAAAGGATTGGTACTGGGATATAAGCCAAACCAACAGGATTAGGCACACAGTTCTTTGGGGCCAAATTGTAATACTGTAGTGATACTTTAGGGACAAGGCTTTAATGAAATCAAATATTAAGTACAGGCTTTGAGTAATCCCAGTCATACCTGCAGAACTGTCTGTGCCACCAATATAAGGGTCATCACCCAATCCACCTTCACACAAATATAAGGTTGGAGTGAATGAAAAAAGGTTGTCATCAGTTTTTCACTGGGGGATCCTGCAGTTGCCAAAGATCTGGTGTTCTACCAAAGACAAGGTGAGGGAAGCTCTACTGCCAAGCTCTCTCCAACACTAGCAGAAGTATAGCCCATCTGCAATCTGAGGAAAAGCTATAGACCTTGAAGTTTACCTGAGAACATCCCTTGTATTAAAGTATCCTTGCAAGAGATGGGACAGAATAGTGCAGGCTGCAGTGATCTTGGAGCTACTGATTTCAGGATCATTGAAAAGAAAAACAAGCTTGGGCACCATTTGCACCCGGTAGGCAATTGTGACATTCTGACATGCATCTCTGTAAAAAAAGCACATGGACTATTAAAAGCTTCTACTGGGAATGACCAAATTTGCTGCGTTTCAGCAGGATTCTCAGACTGCACTGATACTTCGCACTTTCGGCTTCTAATATTGTCTTTATAACGTTTCAAACACTGTCAGACAAATTGAATATGTGTCAGTGATGGAGACCTGAAGACTACTTCGTGTGTTCCACTTTTCTCCTCTGCCCTCTCGCCCAGAAACTGCTGCATTCCAACAAGTTCAAAGAAAACATTACTGCATTTTCAAGCAGCGAGCTGGTAGTAAAAAATGCTATTCCTGTAAAACTCCGCAAGGGACACCAGACAGCTCTGAACAGAGCATTCTGCTACCAAAAAGCAGGAATCTAGCTTTACTCAGCCCCTCTGCCATGCTCTGCCTCTTTAGATACATTTAACTCCAGTCCAGATGATTAAGAATATTGATAAAAGGGTTGTGTTTTGATTTTAAACATAACTTCAATAATATATTTTTTTAAATTATTTCGTAGTCAATTCAAACATTCAGATTTCCCCTCCCCAGCTTGCATTGTTCAGCAGTGGTTCCTTGTGAACCAGGTAACTAGATATCTTTTCCCAGTCTGGCCCCAAAGTCATCTCAGGAACTGATCAAATCACTGATTCCAGGCTTGAAAGAGCAATACAGGAATGATTCACTCCCAGAATCCACTGATTATAACTGGGATTAGACCCTTCATATCCACCTCAGAATTCCAGCTTCAGGTTACAGATGAGCTTGTCTCACAGGTTTCTGATTCAAACACATGTTTATACCTGGAGGACTGTGAGATCTCCACAAGATGGGAAAGAAGAACAAGGTCAAGATTTTCTGGTGCTTTCATCCAAAGCTGAAAGACAAAGGAAAGCAGAGGTTCTACTGCTCTACTGAGCTGAGAGAACAGTAGCTGTATCAGAGAAACAGTGAAAACTCATTTAGGGAAGAGAACACCATAAACATTCAGTGTTTCTGTAAGGCAACCTGCAGGCACTGGGAAGTCCCTGCTATTGTTCCAGAGCTAGCCCTGAGGAGCAGACTCTCTGGGAGTGTTCCTGCAGGCTTGGGGGGCCAACAGTGTGATAACACATAACACACAACTCCATCCCAAATATTGGATCCAGGAGGTACTATGAACAAACCAAACCTCATGTGATAAAGCCATCTTTAATGCAGTCAAACCCACAGAGTAACATGAACAGTTTTACCTCAAAGTTGCAGAGAACATACTGGAATGCACTATAATTCTTGATGAGGGAAGACTCAAAGCCCAACTCAGCTGTGCCCACTAGGGAGAATATTAACTGTAAAATCCTGTTGTTTAACAGCTGGGTTTTCCTCTTCAGTAGATAGCTCAGCAACTGAAAAAAGAAGACTGAATAAGTATCTGCCAAACATAAATCTGGATTTTTAAACTAACATATAACACTTCTCTTTAATTCAAGACCAAGACACAGTTTACTCAGCTGTAGTAGCCATGCATGCATACATTTAGCATAAGCATGACAAAGAAAATGAAGATTTCAGTGCAGACATAAAACTTCATGCAGGAAGTGAAAGGGTAAATTTTTGAAGGAGCTTGACAACTCTGTGGCATTGAACGGGAGGAAAATACCTGCCATATTACATTGAATGGAATTTACAAAAAGCAACAGACCAGTATAACTGTAAATAACCACAGTCGGTGTTCTATGCTATTCTTTCTGGATGTATTCCTAATTGCTTACAAATGATGTTAATTTAAAAATTAATTTTCACCTCTCCAAATGAAAAACATTTGTGAAACATTGCCAGTTTCTCAAATGAGCCTACCTTTGATTATGCAACAATTTCCCAATACATCAAGAAGAATGTTCAGAAGGCCATTTTGAACAGATTGGGAAGAACAGAAATTAATTTGAAAATACATATCAAAGCACATTTATTAGTTGGCTGTTAAAAAAACCTTCACTCCATTGCAATATGATGATCAGTCACACGGAGAGAACACTATTTAGCAAAAAATCAAAAGGAACAGCTCATACACAATATAAAGACTGGCATTCACCTACAAGAAAGAATTGGGCAAGCAATATCTAAGTAGTATAAATATTCATATAAATTGCGATCAATTTATGAACAATTTGCATGTTGGGAAAATGGAAAGTTTATAATAAATCATTCATGAAACCCTAACGTTAAGAGTCTTGTTTGAAATCTTGTCTATTAAAGAGTCTTCTCTGTTCCTTCAGAGTTCTCTGCTTCGCCTACACAGCATGAAGCAAACGAGACTAAACTGAAACTTCATACCTGAACCTCAGTCCATCCAGTATTACATATATAGACTTTACATACAACCAAAATCTCTAAGTTGTATGGCTTTCAGGTCTAGAGTTTCATTTGGGACAGACCTAATCGATGAATTCAGACAGCACTTACTTATATCAGCACAATTCCTCATACACAGTGAAGACTGAGCCACAGGAATTCATTGTCAGCCCTACACTGGGCAGTCTGTAGAGAGGAATCTCAGGCTGTATGAGCCAAAGGGAAGAAGAAAACCTGCCTGAGAAGTGGTCTTTTGTGGGGGGGATCAAGTGTGTTGGTAAAAGATGAAGAGTGGGTCAGTCACAAATCTGCACTGGCTTATTGGGTTTATTAAATCATGTCTGACCAAGAAGCATCTGCCCTTACATTCCCTTCAGCAGATAAACTGTTACAGAGGTTCCCAGGGACTGTAAGCGCAGGATATAGAGCACTATCCTATATCCCCCTCCTAACTTACAAAGTTCCAACAACAAGTGCCTATAGCCAGGATGTGTTTGGTTTGTTATCACTGACAGATTTGGGGATAAATATCTACAAGGGAAAGACTATAACCAGAATGAATGAACAAAAGAGTGTTTACCTGGTATCCATGGATGTGCCCCATCAGTTTTCTACTCAAGGGGCTACTGTTGAGGATGGAGTTCAGGACTTTGACAGCTGCATACATGGTGTGGTCATCACGGGCCATGGCAATGAGACCCAGGAGAATGGCAGGGCCTCCAATAAAGTTCAGGCTGGTAGCTGCTGGAGAGGACTGGAACACTCTTACCCCTAGAAAATTGGAGTGTTACTCTATCAGGAAATTACGTAGTCTAAATCTATTGTTTTTGGACAGAGAAAAGCTCCACTCTTGAAAAAATATTAAGCATTAATACAAGTGCATTTACCATATTGGCCCACAGCAACTGACCCAATAGTCCGCAAGGAACCTGAGAGGTGTCCAGCAATATTCTTAGCTAGGAATATTGGAGTTGAACTGTCCCGAGAATTAATCCCAATCTAAAACAGATAAGACATTTTAAGAAAAACCTTAGTACAGTTGCAGAGACTAAAAGTAACAAATTCATGCTGTAATACTTTAGATTATTTTATTACTTTTATACTATGAAAGCCATATTTTTTCATAAAGAGTTGATTGTAAGGACAAATATTCACCCACCAACAACATTCCCACAACTCCACTACTTTCACATGTCAATAGATCTGGTATTAGCAAGAATGATAGAATAGCATGTGAAAAGTCCTTGTGAAGGCATTAAGAAAACACAGACTGAAACAAGTTATCATAAAACCTGCAAATTATGGCTTCTGTTCCTGTTTCAAAAAGTGCTTTTAACATCGTGCTCACACAGCCCAATCTATTCTTCTCCATAGATGAAAATTAAGCTATGAGTAGAACAAAGTTAAGGAATGGAAAATGAAGTTAAAAAAAAAATCACTGAAGGTACACAGGCAAGACAAAGTCAGAAACTTGACTCTAGGAAACTGATCAGAAGCAAAAGAAAACTTGTTTAAGGCAAAGGGAATTTGTGACCTCTTTGGCAATCAGCCGACCATCCACTTCATTGTAAGAGCTCTTTATATCTTGGACTGTTGTTAGGGATGAGCACACAGCATTGATTCCAAAAGAAATCTTCTCTTCTGCCACCAGAGGTGTGATATTATGATCACTGTACTGGTCCTCACCTTAAACAAGAAACACCGCAAAAGTCTGAGGGAACTTTGTTTGTTCAATATGCAAGACAGGAGAGAGGCAGGTGAAAAATAACTGGAGGAAATCGATGTTTAGGAAATCATTTTACTTTGTCTTAACTATAATCAGAAAAAAGCATTGACCCTTTGCAACACAGTCCATGGCAGCTTGCATCACCAGCAGATGTGCTCAGCTGTATTCTCTGGTTACTGCTTTGCCTTGATTCCATATCCTCTCATAACACCCCATGAAGCTCAGAAAGTCCAGAATAAATGCCTCTCTCTGTCCACACAATATAAACAAACTTTCTGGACATAGAAAACATTCCAGAGGCCTTCTGTGTTACTGGGAACTTCATCAGGCATACCAGAAGCAAAGATGCATGTGGAAGGAGGACAGAGGCAGAAGTTCAGAGCTGCCAACTCACAACATTTGGGAAGCTTCTAAAAAGTACCAGGTTCAGCAGATTAATGACTATATGAAACTCTCATATGCATTTCTTTAAAGAATTTTCTATTCCTGCTCACACTTGGAAAAACTATACATACCTTTATTTAAAAATAGCCAAGTTGTATTTTCAACAATTTTATAGACTGGGAAAACAGCTGACTTATCAAACTGTTTACTAGTGCTGGTGACACAGCCCTTCTAGGCAAAAAATTAGTTCATGCACCACATGAAGATTAACTATAAGTAAAGGCACCAAGACTGTGTCACCATTTCCCTTCCAGCAGGACTTGGTTTTCAGAGTAAGCCTCTGCACAACTGCAACTGATTAGTGAGAAGCAATGAGATAGTGGGGAGACAGGACACAACACTACCAAAAATCCCCACTGCTCTTTGCAACAAGGTCATAAATCCATCTCAAGGAAAAAAAAAATGTCAAATTTGGGGGATTGTGGTAAATTTTGCTAAAGTCAAAATTTCCATTTGCCCAAGTTCCTTTGGGTGTTTTGATGGAATGCGGAGAGTGCGGGGAGAGAGTGAGATCATTTCACAATTATGTGATCACATCTTATATGTTGCTCTGTGATTTCTCTGCATCAGGGCATCACTAGAGTCAGATGGCCACAATCTATTAGTACTAAAGTCCATCTGGGAAGAACTGTGCAGAACACAAGCCTCCTGGACTTCATAAAGACGCAATCATTCAAAAAATCAAATCCTTCTGACTTCTACAGGTAATGTTTTTATTTCAGAGCTGTAGTTTGACACCATTTCTCTTTCAACAACCCCTTCCCACACTTGACTTGCAGATTTTTGTGTGTAGATAGACAGCATTCTGTCTGCAGGAGTACTCTCAGCCAGCCGTTTTACATTGTTTTACGCTGGAGCATCACCAAGAAAGATTATTTTGCTGTTTTCAAATGAGCAATGACCATCCCATTTCATCCCAAGCTCTAGCAGAGGTGAATTTTTACTTGTTGAACACATAGTAATCAATAACTGAAATGTTTTGTCTGTCTGTTTAATAATTGAAGATAACAACATACTTTAGTTAAAAAGCCTCTTCATTAAATGGAATGTAACTTACTCCCCTACTCCTCTCTCCCCTGTGCTCTCTCCTATTCTGCAGGCATTTGCAGTTAAACTCCATACTTCTTTCTGCCTTTTTTTCCCCCCTGTCAGCGCTATTAATGCAGAATGTCTCAGTTAAAGCTTCGGCTTTAATGTCTGTCCAACAGAAATCACAAACAAGCAACTCAGGACATGTTATCCCTCTTTACTCTTCATCTCTCTCTGCTGCTTGAGTCCTGCCCTTCTTTCCAATTCACAGTATGTTACGAGATAGTAATGTATCTTACTGCAATCTTGTACAACATTCAGTAATGCAGTTTTCCAGACTTTTAGAGTGAGCTCTAGACACAATGGGAACACTAACAGAAGATTATAAGAATAAAAAGAACACTGACAAACAAATAGTGTTGGATATGAGAATTACCACATACCTTGAAGTTGTACTGCTTGGAAATTGCTACAATACTGAGGGCCAAGCTTAATAATAACTTCTATGGTTTCCACAGAAACGGCTTCTTCAAACAAGTATGTAGGACCAAGGCGCCAGGTCAAGGAGGACTTCTGTTTCCAAATTCGAGGAGTAGCTATGTACCCATAGACATCAATAAAGGAAGAGGGTTCCACAGAAATACAGCTACCTGGGAAAGGCTGGAGATACTGCATCTGCAACAGAGAAAGAATTTGCTGAGGGGATCCAATACGCTCAGGGTGCCCCGGGGTCTTGTCCCTGTGAAGTACTGCCTGCCACCTTTCTGCTCATTGACGTCTCAGTCAGCTGTGCAACACAATTATACTGGGTCTGGCTGAGCTGGAGCTCATTTTCCCACAGCAGCCCTCCCAGAGCTGTGCTTTGCACTGGGAGCTACAGAGGTGTTGATAACACACCAGAGGTTTTAGCTGTTACTGAGCAGAGCTAGCACAGCATCAGCACTGTCTCTCCAACATGCCCCCCATCAAGGGGCTGGGAGCAGGCAAGATCCTGGGAGGGCAGACAACTAGGCCAGCTGACTCAAATTATCCAAACAGATATTCCATACCATATAATGTCAACTCAGACATAAAAGCTAAGGAAAGAAGGAGGAAAGGAGGAAATTCATTATTTACAGTGCTTGCCTCCTACAGCAAGCGCTCCATGTGCTGAAGCCCTGATTCCCAAGAAGCGGCTGAACAGCACTCACTGATGGGAAGTAGAGAATAAACCTATTTTTTTTCCTCTTTGCTTGTGCACATGAAAACTCACTTCTGCTTTAATAAACTGGCTTATCTCAACTTACAAGCCATTTTTCATCTTATTTTCTCTCCTCTGTCCAACTGGGATGAGGAGTGGTACAGCTGCTTGGTAGGCACCTGGAATCCAGCCAAGGTCAACCCACCACCGCAATTATCAACTACTGTTCAGAAATGGAACTCTGAGAAGTACTGTAAACATAAGTATTTTGGAATGTTTAAGCCTAATTTTTGTTCCAAAAACACAGTCAAAAGAATTTCAAATATTGGCAAAGAAAAACCCTGTCTTGACTCCAGACATATTTTTACTTCTCTAAATTTCATAACCCCGACATTCAACACAGAAAGACAAGTTACAGATCACACTGTGTACTGGCATAAAAAGAGAATGAACAGTTTTTGAAGAGTGTAGATTGTCCAATTGCATCAGAAACCTTCAATGGAGCTAACATTGTTTAGGAAACAGGGGCATTTATTTTTGGTACAAAATAATGATTTGGCCTCCTAAACTTAGTCTATTATTTTATTTAACTGTAGAGAGCTCTAACAGGAAGTAGTTGGAATTTTTCGATACGGAGAAACTATATTGTACTTTGGGGCTTAGCCCTGTCTTAACAATTTTCTGTTAGGATGGGAGACTCCTAGCATCTACAGATCTCTGACTACTGAGATTTAGAAGACAGGGTTGGTCAATATTAAGAGTCAGAAGATGATACTGGAGTGACTAAATATTAGACTTGATGCAACACAGTAATACACCCCACCCCCCAGCTCCACCAACTAAAAATAGTTTTTGGTATTGTTAACAGCCTTTGTCAATTTCTAACTGCTTAGACAATCTTTTCTTCATAGTACATATCGAGATGAAGGCTTGCATTAAGTCAGTGACCCCAACACTGGGACAATCTTTTGTTTACTAAAGGATTCTTTTAGTTATATGAGCTGTTTCACTGAATGTTAAACACACTTGCTGTGAATTCTTTAATCAATTGCAATGTTTAGGCGTAGTTTTATTGATGACTTTCAGTCTCATTTGAAGGAAGTCAAATTAAATTAAATTTTCATTCTTGAAATGGATATAGGTCCCAAAAGGCATTTATAAGACAGATATTTTTCTCAAGTATGGGAAAGAGAATATTTGGAATTAAACAGGTTGCATTTACAGGGGAAGTATAAAACACACAAGTGAGCTTTGCATGTGCTGAGATTGAATTGAAATATGGGAACAAAAAGCAGGAGACCAAGGTTACAAGTTTCAATTAATAAAAGGGTTCTATTCAAAAACAAAACCAAAAAACCACCATACCAACCAGAGATATAATAGAAAGAACAGGCTGCATTTTCTACACTGCATTTAAAATCCAAAAATCAGATCTCTGAAATAGTATGAGATTAACTGCAAAACCAGGAGCATGATGATATTAATAATGTAAACCAGGGGCTATTCTCATCTATCTTGTAGAGTATGAACCCTTCAGGTGCATTTGGATTACTTTTGCCTGATATTTCATGCAACCTGAGAACTGACTGCTGTGCAACAAAAATCACAAGAAATGGCACATTAGGGGAAATAGCAGTACATCAATATTTGCAATGAACTCATAAACTGATATCATCTCACACACTGAACAACTAACCCAGAGGAACACCCATCTGTTCCTGAATGCTTAGTGTGCTAGGGAGGAAAAAGACCACTGACTGATTGTTCAAAGGGTGTAAGAGAAAGAGGACAGCCTGAAACATGACCAAATAAGATGCTTGAGGAAATTCCTCCCCTCTTTGGATTCTTGCAAAGAGCTGGCCAGTCACAGCAGTTTATTTCTCTGTGACCTTTCCACTTTTCAAGAGCTTTCTTCAAAAGAAAAAGTGGAGACTCCCTGCATAAACTCATTACCTTTGCAGGTTTTAGCCTAAATCCAAGTCATCTTTGGTTTAGCACTCTCTGGTCACACCTTGATGTGAAATACTTTTTATAGCTGGCAACTTCTGTAGATCTTGGGCTTAAACTGATTGATCTTCTGAACCACTAGTAAGCTCAGAAAATTAAGACCTAAGGGCATAACTGAATTTCAGCAACATGACCCTGAGCTACCTGCAACGTAGGTAACCCTGAGCTACCTGCAACCCCAACTCCAGAAGAGCACCATCGCTCAAATTGCCCTGGTTATCTATGTGCTGAAGGGAGAGGAGAGAACTAGTTCAAAGCATCAGTATAAGCTGAGAACATATTTCTAAAAAGCAGCACAAATACACCCTCTTTTGTATGGATTTCTAACACTACTCACATCCAGCGCAGTGGCACATGTTACGTGTGTAAATCATCATGCTTTGAGTTTCTCAGAATAATACTGAAAAACCACAGTAGGTGCATTTAGAAATGAAAATGAAAAGCAATACAAGGCGAAAGTCAGGCACATGATCTATGCAGAGAGCCTTTACCTTTGCAGAGCCAAGCATCTGACCATTTATATAAGCTGACACAATGCAGGTCTTCTTTGCTTCCTTAGCAGCTGTCACTGTGAGATGATGCCACTGGCCCGTGACCAGCAGTTTACCACAGCCAAACTGGACTTGCCCTGGAAATGGGGAGGGGTTTAGGACCTCACCCTCAGGTTCCATAATATCTGTAACAGCAAAAACAGGTATGTCAACAAAAAGTTTCTCACCACCTGTCTCTGGAACACAACTTTCAAATGTACAAAAAGAACATGACACTCTGTGGGTGGAGTGTGATTTGATGCTATTACGTCCAATGTCTTTAAAACATTGCCCAAGGTCTGTTATCAGGACCTACACCTTGCACAGCTCTCAAGACTCCTCCAGCACACAATGTGTCATCCTCCCAAATGACACCTGCTATCTGCCTCGACACTGCAAAACTACCCTGAACTATGACAAAGCCAACATATTTACAAGAGGAGAATCCCCCGTATATTCACAGAGTTGGCTGACACAGAAAAATTTCCTAGCAAATCCACAAGATGATAAAAGTCTCTATATTAGTTTGTAGCTTTTATGAAGAGGCAAGCTGGAATTTTTACCATTATCTAAGGCAATCAGAACACTCACAATGTCAGCTGTGCATGAAAAAGTCCCAGCTACTATTCCCACTCCATTTCCAACCTCCTTTGGAATATTCAATCACATTTACATTTGAAGTACCTACTTTACTCAATAAGGAAAAGGGCTTAAATATCAACAGGGAAAAATATTAACAGACTGACATAATAGAAAACATTCTGAAAGCGAGGAGAGGAAGCTAGTTGTTTCATTAGGAAGCTAGATCACTCTCCAAATCCTCAGCCCTACTCTAAACCTGCCTAGTGTCACACAGAACTGACAGGGACCAGCTGGTTCAAGCCCAGTCTCCACAACTGCACATCACAATGTAAGTGACACAAAAATTTTCCACAGAATATTGCAGTAATTCACAATACCTACAGCAAACTTAAAAATTAAACATGGCCAAGAATTATAGTCACAACTGGACTCAAGAGGAAAACTGAAGAGAAATCTCATTAATATCCTGGGTACTTCAAAGAAGAGGAAATTTATTAATGAAAAATTCCAGATAAGAGGACACAGCACTGCAGCTTGACTGAAAAGAGCCTTACCAAGTGGCTGGAATTCCACTTCTTCTGTAGAAATGACCAAAGAAAGGTCCTGTGGGAAGAAGCTTACAGAAAAGCAAACAAATTCTTGCTCTGTTCTTGACATGTGCCTCACGATCGTAAGGAAGCGGAGTGGGTGGCTGTTGTGCACCAAATCAAACTTGCTAACCAGGAACCAGCAGGACAGTGTCAGGCCACTTGAGGGAGGGAACGTTCTGGTGCCTGTAGACAGGAAACAAAAAGGCAGTAAGGAAGTCGCTTTCCTTGCGCAGCAATTAGCAAATTCTTTCTATTTTGTTCGTAGTTCATACCATGGAAGAACCAACATTAGATTATGGGGTTTAATTTACATTCTATTACATTTCTTTGTGTGTATTGACTGTCAGAGAGATCGCATATATGAGTCTGTGCAGATGTATAAATGACCTGAAGTTGACTAATGAGAAATGAATACTAGATCTCCATGCTGTGGAGCTCATGAATTAGCAATCTCTGAGCCAGAAACAAGTTCTCAAATTGAGGAGAACTTGTCACAAAAATTCAGGAAGCAAAAGGTACAGCCATTTCCCAGTCCACCCAATAGAGGATTTGGTTGGATAGGAGTATCCCATTACATGACAGTTCCTATTCCATTTGAGATTACCTTTAAATCTGGTGGCTCTTACTTGTTAAGACTGTTTTCTTAGAAGTCTACTTTAAATTTATATTGCCAATATTAATTCATCACACTATGAAGATGCACCCAATTCCCCACTTTGCTGAGCAGTACAAGCTAAATAGTTCAGAGCCAGTCAGGGACACAGGGACAGAAATGTTTTGAAATGCACAGCTTATTTCTTACACCAGTTGAACACGTTTATTGGGGCTGAGAAGTCAGTGCTCCCAGCAAGCTATAGGCGAGCCAAAGTGCTTACCCATGCCAGTTCCTCCTGAGACAGATTGGTCTGCACTGGATCCCATGACAGTGGCCAAAGTAGGGAGATATAAACACCTACAAAAGCAAGCAAGAACCTGTCACCAGGAACAAAATCATCCCTGAGGCTCACCAGTGACTTCTGGTATTGCAGGATCATGGTAGCAAGGCTGAGAGTAGGCTGTCAGCAATAAGACAGTAATGAAATATGTTGGCAACATTGCTGCAAGGAAGGCAGCCATAGGGTTCGCAGAGTAAGATGAAGAGAGAAATGAATAGTTACTGTGCTCAGAGTAAGGGCTTGGAGACCCCAGAGCAGCTAAAATAAAAGCAACAGCAGCAATACCCATAGCCTTCCATGGACATGTCAAACTCCACAAACGATGGAGCCAAAGCAGTGCTGTGTAGCTGGAAGTTCCGAGGTGATGTCATGGAGATGAGACTCATGGCAGTCTGGAGTGCCAGTGCAGATCCCTTAGAATGCCAGGGAGAGGTCCTGACAGGCGCAACTGCCTGAGGATCAGTTTTACTGTCCACCATACTCTCTTCTGAACCTGAAAGATGAACACAGTGCCTAACCAGATCAATGTCTGCAAGTCTTTTTCCAGCCACAGGTATTGCCCATATTCTATTAATCCCTGCTTGGAACAGCACTTCATGCTCTTGAGATAGCACATCCTCAGCAGCCTACAGAAATCCTACAGCAATACAAAAAAAAAAAATATTGCACTGAAGGCATTTCAAAATGAGAGGCTGTCAGGAGAGCCATATTTTAGCCCTATTTTCTTCCCACACATCTTCAGGCATCTCCAGAGCTCATCCTACTAAAAAACGTCCCCAGCCCATTGGTTCCATTTTTCTTATACATAGACCATTCAACTCTGCTGTAACAGAATAGTTACAAGCAACATGTGGGAGAGGATTTGAAGAATGACTGCAAAGAACATAAGACCCAAATACAGACCATACTGTATCAGGTGTCTCAGGCATGAAACTAGTTTAAGTACCAAATACTACTATACTGTAGCCTAATACATTAGAGCAAAGAAAGGACTTGGATGGAAAATAGCCTGCATAAGCAAGGCAGACTACTAGGATATTCTAGGGACTACAAAAAGCAGTGCTCTTTATTCCCATCCTTATTCTATTTCTATCTATAAATCACAGGAAAAATGTACTGCAAACCAAGGAGACACTCCCCTTAGTTTGTAGAATATTAGTATTTTTTATAGATCATTTCCATGTCTGATCCAGCAAAGTCTGAGTCTATACTCAGCATCTAACTTACGCAAAGATAACATAATTTCATCTCTGCTTGTCATTAGATCAGCTCTCAGTGTTGGTCAAGTACCACCCAATCTGGGGAATGCCCAGTGAAAAACTTCTAGGCATACACTACCCTCACTCACTGTGACTGCCTTGGAGCAACCTACTCAACAGCAGTTTCCTGTCATTTCAGAGACATCTCTGACTCAGCCACTGTATCAGCAACAGGCTGATCATTGTGTGCTTACCTGCATTAGCTGAACCACTCCCTTGACATGAAAGGACCTCAGTCTTGTTTGCGCTGGGCCTGGAAGGTAGTAACGGAGAACCTCCCAACCACAGAAATTGCCTGACAGGGGGGAAAAAAATAAGAAAACAATTTAAAAAAGGAAAACAATGAAGCCAGACACTTTGGAGTCACAGCAACCATGCAAATAGAGATCAGACTTCTGGAGAACAACATTTTTATTGAACATCAAATTTTAAAGACATCCCAAATAGAACAGAAGAAATGTTTTCCATTGTAGCAGCACAAATATTTGGTTCACTTTATATATCCTTTCAGGGTTTTCCTATTCAAAAAACACAAAGATTTCTTTTCTTCATCAATGCTTTTGAATAGCCATAATTTTTCAGGAAAAAAAAGAAACCTATGGGTTGCAGTTTCTCATTGAGTTTTTTCAGAAATCCTATTCCGCATTTGAGTGAAAGAAATACAGTCTTCCACTGAATATTTAAATTTATCTCCACTCCGATAGCTATTAGGTACTGTAATGTCTAGCACTTGTTAGCATTAATGAAGAAAGTACAACCTCAAACTAGCAAGAGCAACTAAGGAGGAAGGTTACACTTTTTATTTCTGCATCTATCATTGACATGGATCTTGATATGAGAAAGTCATTTTCACTCTGCAGAAAACAGCTTCTTCATATGAATACCAGGAGAGAATAACCCTGGTTGTTTTGCAATGACTTAATTAGTTAATGCATAAATGGCTTTACAACCCCTGCAGAGACGATGCAGCAGAACACTGCAGACTCATATCTTCTTCAGGAGTCATTTAAGCATATATCTTGCAATCAATGATAAAGGAGCATTAACTGGGACTCGAAACAAAAGGCTGAGTCTTGCTGAATTAGAGTGGTATGTGAATCATCTAATTATTTTATAAACTTTGCAAAAAAATGGCACCACTAAAGCAAATTGGCTCCATTAGATACAATCTTATACCTTAACACATGTGGCTCAATAGCCTGTGATGAGAGCTTCTCAAACACTCTGGTAAGGGGCAGATGCAGGGGATGACTGTCATTGCAGAAAGCATCTTGACAGGAGCTTATGATGGTGCTCAGCAGGCCAGATTCACACATCACCTGACGACTCTTCTCTGACTTCACCAGGGACTGGATATGATCAACCAGAGCCCACTGGATTTCCTGGGAAAGCTGAAACAGACGCAGAACTAAAGTCAGAGGGCTGGAACTACACTGATTTATTCTATTTTAATTTGTTTTTCATTTGTCAAATCCCTGAATGTAAACACCTGGTCCAGATGAAGAAGCCCCTAAGGCAAGAGGCTCAAGCAGAACTGCATGGCTGTTCCATCAAGCTCTGCACTTTAACAGCCTGCATATATTCATCCAAGCAGCTGCTTGGCCATCCACAGCTCAGCTTTCCTGCCTCAACTCTGTGGTGGTGAAGGACGAGAACAATCAACTGTCATTCAAAAACAAGGGACCACCACCAAGGGCAGGTTATTAGGCATAAGCTCCAAGACCAACACAAGAACTCAGAATAGATTTAACATTAAGCCTGTGGAGAGCCATTTTGACATGATCTACTCTTTGTTCTACAAGCACTGTTCCTAAACAAAACTGTACCAAGTGATGTCATCAAACAATTTTAAACACTTTTCTGTATGTTTTGCTGAATTGAAGCTTTGCTTCATTACTGCCTCTTAATGATCTTAAAGTCTTTCAGTTCCCATAAGTTATCTTCAGAGCAATTTGTTCCCAATTAGGAATGCATTGTACCCCATTGACCTAACTAGATTTCACATAAAAGTAACTGGATCCTATATTTAAACACAAATCTTACAAAGATGAATTATTACCTATATCCAAGAGCTTTCAACCTCTTCTAGGAAATAGATATGCCAACTTTTAAGGAAAAGGACTGCAATGGTGACAGGCACGCAATGCAGGCAATAGGATTTCATTTTATAACATGAATGAGAAGCAACTGGATTCAGAATAAGCTTATTAAGTGTAAAGATGAATTGTGCTCTTTTGCATTCAACCAGACAAAGCCAATACAGGACAATTTCAAAGCCAACAAATAATTTGTTTTCAAAATGTCCCCAACTGCAACACTTAGAAAGTAAAACATCCATGGCAGCACACATACTGTTTTTGCCAACTTGACTACCATTTTTCATATCTGAAGGGTGAGTTCTTTGGATAACATTTTCTTCTCTCTGAAGGACTATTCATTGCCGGGGACATAAGTTTCACTGTGCATCCCATTACACATAGAAATTGCCCACCGAACTAAACTACACTATTACAGTGTTTCAAAGTCTCACAACTTTTTTATTCTTTCAGTTAATATTTTACTCCATTTCTGACTGTATGCAGGAAAGCATGTGTAAATACCACTAAACAGAAAATGACACAGGTCTTGACTAAGTGAAGCAACTGGTTTGCTCCCAAATAAAACCAATAAAAGCATAATGGTGTACAAAAAAAATTGATTGTTTTCATTAGC
Source organism: Melanocharis versteri (assembly GCA_013397845.1). NCBI lineage: Eukaryota > Metazoa > Chordata > Aves > Passeriformes > Melanocharitidae > Melanocharis > Melanocharis versteri. The sequence continues at coordinate 927,713 of VZTG01010512.1, read as the reverse complement.
CTAGCAGCTCTGTCAATACCAATAATGCCTGGTTTTGAATAAAATGAGCTGTTTTCATGGATCTCTGTTCCAGTAAAATGAGATTTTAGAGGAAATATTAAAGGTGGCCAGGAAACCATGCTGTGTGTTTCTGTATGCATGGATTGATTTTCTTAACACTTATTACTTGCACTGTGAATCAGGATATTGAAGGTGCAGTTAGAAGGTAGCTGAGCTCTGCTTCTGATTAGAGTTTTAAGGGCAAAATGTCACCTAGCAATTTGCCCAATCTGCTTAAGTAGTTCCCAGATTGTTTCTCCTAAGAGCCCATAGTTTCAAAACTTGGTAGTTGAATTTAATTTGCTATTATTCATCTTCAAGATTACTATGCTATATTCAAGATAAGCAAAAATTATGAACTTCTGTCACAGTGCATTCACTTCGAAAGGATGCATTTTCCTTAGATTTAAGAACAATATAGCAATAATTATGCGTGCAGAAATACTTGAAAATTCTTCCTTTTTAAACATCTACAAGGAGAAAAAGTCATTCAGTCTAAATTCAAAACAGAGATAAGGGTATTTTTAAAAGGTGCAAAATGCTTATTGATGGACAATGTTTTATTTTCACAGAAGTGACTATGACAGCAGTTCATCATGCAAGAGACATGGATGAAAACAAAAAGGCAAAATCCAGCTGTGGAAGCAGTAATATTATTTAGCAAACATATAAGTAATTTACATGATGAATTGTGTGAGGGTTTTTTTTTGTCTGTATTCACAAGAAACCTGCCAGGATGATGGGACAGAACTGAACCATGCTTTTATTCTCTTCTCAAAAGTTCTTCCTTTCCCTTACTCAGCCTTGTCAGATCTAGGTGACCTCTGTATCTGACATTACAAATGGGAAAGACCTATCACGACACTCTAGAATCTTAACACTCTAGTCAAGGATGAGATGTGTCCGAGAGAAAACTTTTCTTTTTAAGGTAGAAAACATGCTGTGAATATCCTGGGCCACATATTTGAAGTGGATGCTAACCTGTCTCAATTTACGAAGTGTTTGAAACATGTACAATACTATCTTTCATCACTGAACAGACAACATATTAATGAAAGGAAAATCTATCTTGTATTTGGTCAAACAACATGGAGTCTGATGAAAACTGGCTTAGTTCCAATCATAGGCATGAACATGAGCAATGTCCTCTAAATACAGTTTACTGACTCAAAACTCTTGGCCAGTTTTAAAGTTTTAAGCAAGTTCCTGTACCCACGACATTCAAATGATTTTTTTATCGTACCTAGAAATAGCAGGAATATACATCCACAAATCTATTCTACTCAGCTTTTAACTTTAATTCCAGAAAGTATAAGAAATGCCTGAAGTGCAAAATCACCTGTTTTACAGTCTGCTGCTGGGTTTTCTATGCTGACAGGCTCAACACTGCTTTAGCCCATCATTTCTTGTGTCTGACAATGGTCACTGAGAAGCCACAAAATTGGCAGGAAATTAGTATTATTTCTGAGGATCAGAATCAAAAGTGCATTAATTTTATTGAGTTCCATTAGTGTTCCTGTAAAAGCAGCGCTTTCTCATTGCCAATTCTGTGAAAGCAAAGGAATTGTACATGACCTGAACTGATTCTAAAGATTTTTCCAGATTACTCCTGGACACTCAGACCTAAAATATCCATCACGGCACTAAAACAAGCAGAAAAAAGATGAGGTTTTTGTATCTTCTTCTCCTCATTTGCTCCTAAAAAATGTACTTTTTGATTCACTCAAATTCAGAGCAAGAAGACTCTTAAGACTTTCATAAAAAAGTCTGCAGTACATCCACAAAGCCATTATTTAATCTCTCATCTAGCTGTCAAACACTGTAGCACTATAAAAAAAAATAGTACCCTGTTTGGGACAGAATATATCTACACAAAGAGTAAATCCTTCAGTTATTTTCCTTCTACCAAGTAGCTGCCTTTCACTAGCCACTGAGGTTAAACCTTCTGCATCAGATCTTACCTGACTCCTGTGTTCCAAGTAGAATCTCCTTGCACAAGGATTCATGCAGTGGTATACATTATGATTTAAAGTATTAAAGTCCAGCCTTTTATGTCTCTACCTGGCAGCATCAGTGAGCTTCCCAAGCTCTGAAATATTCATTCTCTCAATGATTTTTTAATAGAAATATCCAGGAAAATTCTATTTTTCTCTATCCTTTTTGTGGGTTATTTTATGAGAACTCTTTAAGACATTTGTTAACTCCTAGCTAGAGTTTGACTGAGGACCTTGCATTACAGCGGCCCAATTTTACCTCAGGCAATCATATTCACAACAGCAATTCTAAACAAACACTACCAGTAATAATTTCTTATTGACTAAGAAAAAAGGAGTGAGAAAAAAGAAAATATGAACCTACTTAAATGCATAACTGAAATTGCTGGAATTTGTGCTCTATTCTGTCATACTTTTAAGAACACTGCCATCTACTGAGGATCTGAGGGGCTCTCTCAGAGAGCTCAAGTCCTAGAGCCATCTCCAATTTCTTGATGACACTCTCATCCAATTAACCGTTCTACTTGTTTTTCAGAAATTAATTGCTGTAATTAAAAAAATTTCACTAGCTGATGGCTTAATTCCTGTAAACAGAGTTGGAATGTGCCAGCAGTTATTTGTCCCTTTCATAGCTCCAGATGAACAACCTGGTTTTATTTCACTCCCTCCATATGTACTTTAACTGCATTCAAGTATTTCAGACCAAATAGCCTATACAATACAGGCAGGGTCTTTATTCAGAGTGGGTGTGTATATATATGGAAGGTTTGACAAAGAAAAATACATTCTAAGCTGCATTGAAACTTTACGGACCATTGCGCCTGAAGAGCTAGACTGTTCTGGTTGCTAGGCCTGTTGGCAGTACTTTAAACAGTTTTCAAGGCATTTCTACATTATGCCTCTGCAATAAGTACTCTGGGACCAAAGTCCATGTACTGCATCAGGCAGGAACAGAAATGCTTAGGTAAACTGACAGCCAAGAGTCTTTGTTGTTCTTACATCTGGTGACTCGGTGAAATTTCTGCTGCTCCTCCTGAATGACAGTGTTTTAGGTAAATTAGTACTGGCCCATCTGCAAGGAGTAAGCAATTCATGGAAATGAAGCTACAGAGAAGTAGAAGACACTGTTTAGATGGCATTTCAATATGTTCAGACTCACCTGAGCATGTCCTTCTTTGTACAGCTTTGGCAACAACCTCACCATGACACAGACAGCACCTGGATGTACAATGGTGCAGTCTCTCATTTCCAACCTGCAGTAAAAAGACACATCATAATTATCATTAACAACAGCAAAAAGGGTCTGACAATGTTCCAGCAGAGTACAGCATTAAATCCTCCTAGCAGCAACCAGGCTCAGCATTGGAAACTAAGCAAACAATACAAATGAAATGGAACAGCTGGAAGCCTCAGAGTGACAAAGACAGGACATCACCTGTCACATTTCAGCGACCTGCACATTCAAAGATGTGCAGCAGCCTCTTTAAGCAAACTTTGCCTTTCAAGATATTTGCCAAGCAGAAAACAGACCACCAGAAGGACTGCTGATGCATCAGTCCACAAACAGTGTTATCCTTTTATTTTCTAGAACTTTATAACTTGGGTTACACAATAACTCCAGTACTTTAAAACAAAATAGAAATAAACAAAGGTGAGACAGTCTTGATGAAATCAGTATGCCACCCTCCCCTTCCAACACCAGAATTTGCCTAAAGTAGTAAACTAAAGTTCCATATCTGCTTTCCTACCAGTTTTCATTTTTGCCACTTATGACCTTTTCATGTTCAGGCACAGGAAGGAACTGACGAATCAGAAACATCACGGAGAAGATCTGCTTATGCCACGATGCAGGCTAGAGGTCAGATATATCCCAAAGATGAGCTCACAACATAGCAAAAACTCTAGTTTAAGCACTACAGGCTTGTCCTGTTCAGCCTATCATCAGCATTTCTGGGTGCACCTCTGAAGTGGAGTTGTGATGTGCACTGTCAGAAACATGTGTCCCAAGCACATCTCGCAAGAAAAGCAAAGGCAACATCTAATGGCTATAATTAGACTGACAAATTAACTACAATATGCTTTGTGGACTGCATAAAACAAAAGGTATAAGAGTAAGCATTAATTAAATAAAAAGGTTTTACAAGGGATGTAAAGGAGGGTAAAAAGGCTGCAATTAAACATATTTGTTAGCCACTCCCAAACAGGCTCATCTGATGCAGCAGAACTGGGTGTAATATGTAGCACACTGCCACACAGTGACAAACAATTTTTACTGCACCCTCAAGAAAGATGATTCCAAATAAATTGCTCATTTGCAATATTTTCTGTGCAATAAATCAAAATCAGGTCTGATATAAAGAGTTGCTGCAGCAGTGGTTTCAGTGTGGATACACACACCTGTACTTGACATGAATGTGGGCAAGTTTTTAAATGTCAAAAAAAAAGTACACTGAAAATATGCTCTCCTCCCATCTCCCCAAGAAAACCCACACCATTTTAGAAGAGAAAAATCCAGACTCACTAAAATCAATAGGAATGAAATTATGGTTGGAAAGCTGCCTGGCTGGAAACAAACTTGGCACACTGGTCAATGCCCAGGTAAACATGAAACAGTGTGCCCAGGTGGCCAACAAGGCCAATGGCATCCTGGCCTGTATCAAAAACAGTGTGGCCAGCAGGACCAGGGCAGTGATGATGCCTCTGTACTCAGCACTGGTGAGGCTGCACCTCAAGCACTGTGTTCAGTTCTGGGCCCCTCACTACAAGGACATTGGGGTGCTCGAGTGTGTGCAGAGAAGGGCAACGAGGCTCGTAAAGGGTTTGTAAGAATATTATAAAGGCCTTATCTCCAGCCTTCTCTGTGGTTTTCCCTGACGTCCTCATTTTATGGCCTGTTTTAGTACAAAAGCTGTCTTCCTGTACCAACTCCTCACCTCTGCAAATATCCCATCTCTCACACTCCTTCCCCAGGGCTATCCAGCCAGCCCTGTGATTCCACTCCATCTCACCAGTATCATGGTATGAATCACAAATCTACTCTGCACTGGCACTACTTAAAAATAAGGCAAATGAGAGGGTTTGGGGACAAAATGACATGTCACAAAGAACCTGAAGAGCCATTAGCACAGTGAGCTGTCTGTGCTAACAGCAGTTGCAGCAGCCATGCTGCTTGGGTGGGTACAAAGAAGGGCTTCCCTCCCAAAGAGATCAGCCTCAGTTAACACAGCTTGCAGCAAGCTATGTCTAATCACCAGGAACCAAAGGAAAACCAGAGACCCCATCTGTCACAAAAGGTGTTTCAAACATTGCTGCAGGAGCAGGAATACAGAGGGCTGGTTTTGAGATGGGAATGACAGGGTCAATTCCCCTGTGTCCCAGAAGCTTGCAGCATCATTGACCACAGGACAGTAGAAGGGGCTAGAATATTATCCAGCATTAAAATGCTGACTTTTCTTTAGCATTAGTCACAGGCACCTGCAGGATCACCTCCTTTCCCTGCCTCCCTGGGAATATTTCATATATGTTGCAAGATGGGGCATCACAGGCCACCTACACTGACTGCATTCAAGTTCCTCCTTTCAAGCTGCATAGCTGCTGCCTGAAACCTTTTCAGGAGGAAGTGTGAGTGTGGAGTACAGCTAAGAGGAAGCTGCATTAGGGGAACAACAGGCTTGCAGAAACTGTGGGATTTCTTATTTTTATTTTCATAAAATTTACCACTGGAAAAGTATACATGCTATCTGGCTTGAAGATTTTCAGCTTCCCAGTACACATTCTTTTTTTGTGTTTGCATACACTTACCATGGGCAGTCTCCAACCACCCCTAGCTAATCTGGCTTCCTTTTGTGTCTTCATGTCCCAGAATAAGAACAAACAATCCCAAATCAGACACTGTGAACTGAAAGGGTCCCAGTATACAGGATTAATTTCTCCACAAGTGGTATTCAGTTACTGTAGAGCATCACATCTCAGCAGGCAAAACAACACAAGGACATAGGAAGCCTTGCTCATTTCAGATCTAATGACTTCAGAAAGACTATCAGAAGACAGAGCCGCACCCTGCCAGCATTGCCTCCATCTACTCTTTCTCCCTTAACATCCCTGGGCCTCCTTTATATGCACACTTAAGCAACAGCCAGTCTACTTCTCACAACTACCACCATCTATATACCCTTTGCACATGGACCCATGTTCTCCCAAACTGGGCCAGGAATATCTGCTTGGAAAAGAGCATTCATTCCTCCCGAGCTCTAAGTATCTAACCAGAAACAACCAATGTAATTTAAAGAGTGGTGACAGGGAGCAAACATCTCCATGACTACTTTAAAATCCACTGCACAAGGAACAAAAAAAATCCACCACACGTTTTTCTACTTGCTTCAAACAAGTATAAATATAACCAGAAATGCTTATTCAGCCTGCCTCAGTACTCAGGGAAAGAGTTCTGCTGACTTCAGTGACTGCTGCTACGAGTGGCAGACATCACGTCTTGGTCTTTAACTTGGAAGATGACTCTGCAATAATCTACAGTAAGGGTTGAAGAAATCTCACACTTAACTTAGCCTTTTTAAGCATAACTCCAACCAGAAACGTAAATTTGATAAAAGGACTAAGAGATTCAAGATAAAGCTGCAGTCAAATGAAAGGACAGAAGACCTCATGAGTTACAAAATGCAGGTTATACAGAACTGATTCAGAGCTGACAGCTATGCTGATTTCTGGTACAGTCTTCCCTTCTAGCAAAGGATATATATTTTGATATAAACCTTCATTCAATGAGGCAGGCAGCATGACTGTTCCTTTTTCAATTTTCTCTATTTCAGCATGAATAAATGAGAATGTGTCTGCACACGTGCTTGGGCATACCTGCATGAGGGAGCGTTTAAAATAACTCAATACATTAGAAATAAAAGTTACTCTGAGTGACTGGAGCAGCTTTCCACATAATTGAAAAAGGCAAAATTGATCAGGGCAGCTCCAAGCAGTGACTAAGCACAAGCTTTAAGTCCCAGTAACCCTGTTCTTAGACTTCTTTCCTGCTCCTACATTTCAGATGTCAGAATCTTCAACAAACTCTGCAACTCTTGGGGCTGTGTGTCCCACCAAAGCACTAAATCTTAATGTTCCAATTTTACCATCATTTACCCTTCCAAAAGCATTGATTTCTGCTGCCTGGAAGCCTGGGAGTTGGGACTGAACTGATTTGTTTGCCCTTAACAGGTTATATCACACCTTACCTCAGTATACTGCCATATAAATTGCACATACTAGTCTTAGTACTCTATTTCCTGTAATAAATAAAAACTTACTTATCTTCAGGGTTTCCCCACAGCATATAGGCAGAGGCAGGTAATTTGTTGCCTGGTCTTTTGAAAGCAACAGGATGCTGCTCTTGAGCTTGGGGTGCCTCCTGATCATCTCTTGATTCTTCTCCCATCTCTGGCTTCCTCTCCTTAAAGTAGCTTTCCTGATGAAGGGTTCCTTTGACCATATGATCAAGAAAACTCAGAATCCAGATGCAGTTCTTTAGCCACATTGGAAAAGGTTCTGAAGAACAGAAAGCTGCATCCAAGAATTCTGCAAATGTCCTTTTCTTTTCAAGGTTCACAGGAATCTGCCTTTCCCCTTCTGTCCAGAAGCATCCAAGCGATCCGAGATCCTCTGCCATCTTTTCAAAGAGACCATTCCTCTGGAAGAAGTTGCTGTTGACAGGGTCTAGGTGCAGGGCTGCAGTTATCCCCTGAAGTGTGTAGAAAACAAGCTCCAGTATACAATTCTGTCCAACTGCTGTCCACTGCCCAGATGGAGGGTCCTGCAATGCACCTTCCATGTCTGAGAGGAGGGACAGGAGTCCATTAAATCCACTGCAGGTTCTGAAAGCTGAATGGCTCTTGGGACTCTCCAGTATCCTCAAGAGTGACTACAAATGTTGTGAAGAAAGGAAACAAAAGAAGCACTTGAATCAAGGGACAAAGAAGCTTAAGAATATTTTGAAATTATAAGTTAGCTCCAAAATTCTTTCACTAAAATTTCACTTTTGGGTGGGGAAGGGGGGGGGAGGTGGTCCAAAATAAAGGTTGTCACAACTTAAACCATTTGCCAATTTTGCATGCTATGAGCTTACTATTTTAAAACAAATCTGGAAAGTTAAGAGCTGTGGAAGTAAAACCGATGAGAAAAAGGAGCTTGCAAGGAAACAGTCTACTGCATTTGAGTATAATTGATCCCAACTTTTTGGGATGTTGCACAATTAATTTTGTACAGGGACTTTTCAAATTTGATGCTGCACCTTTGCACATTGGAAAGGGTTAATTTTACATATAGACCTTCCCAAGAGATATCCAAGGAGAGAGCTTTACTTCACAACCTCCTGAAGAGGAACAGTTTCTAACAGAAATATATCTGCCTACAGGATCTAGGACTGTGAGAAAGGGTTGCCAGAACTGAAGGGGGAGGGGGCACTATTACTGTCATTCAATTTTGTATGATAATGTATCAAACCAGGCAGAGACTTCAGAACAGGGAGTAAATTTAATAACTGAGAGTTGAAGTTATCAGGATGGCTTTAACATATTCCAGAGAAGGTCAACAGTAAACACATTTCCTCCAGCTTTAACTCAGTTAGAATTTAATCGCCTATGAGTTAGTATTCCTCTGTCTTGAATCTATAAAACTGATGTCTGCTGGAAACCCCCTAACTCAGTTACTGCTAACAGAATTTATTTTGCACATTCCATTATTTGTTATTCCTCATAATTGTCCACGTGCCACACTGGGATACGGCAGTGCTAATTACATTTGAGCTCAGGCTTTAAAAGCTAAATATACATTACCAAATCAATCTGCATTTGTGTGTAACACAATCACAGTCCCAATGGATAAAGAAAATAAATTCATTTGCTTACATTATGCTTTAATACAGTTATCATTTGTCAAAATTAGACACTGAAGTTGCATTTATTTTCATATTAGTTTGGACACCATACTCAGCTTTTCCACAGGTATTGTTAAAATTTACTGTTTCAAATCAAAGCTATAAACTTTGTCCTTTTAAATTTTTTTAAAGTAATATGGTCCTTTTATCACAGAAGCAGTTGCTATATTGTACAGAAAAGTGAATTCCATTCACACTTGATAGAGAAGGTTGAATGAAATTTTAAAATCAGTGCTTACAACTCTTCTGCTTTTCACCTGGATGCCTATGACCTAAAGCAAAATAAAGCACAGTAATTCTTTCCTCTGTTTCACTGCTTAGGGATCAGATGCTCTGGGGTCAATAGAGGCTATGACTGGTTCTAATTTCTTCCTCCAAACATTCATAAAATTCTTCCTTTCCATTGCCTCATCTCTTTTTACATGATACTTGTGTTTGTGAGAAGTGACAAAATAAAGGACAGCAAAGTTTCAACCTTGGAAACTCATCAGAATAAAGCTGTTCATCTCATGCCTACCCTGGCTCTTCCAATCTTACTCCTTCACATCTTACATCCTCCCTCTCCATATACGCACTTTCATTCCCATTTGTTTCTCCTTTCTCCATCACATTACATAGAACTGCTCATACAATTGTGCCTTCAGCATTTCCATTTCTCCATCCCGCATTACTATTTAAGTCTTCAAAATACTTCATAATCTGATACTGAGTGAAGGTATTGACCCCACATGCATTGCTAAAAAACAAAGTGCCCAAGTTACCATAATCTAGAGCTGGCCTACGGTTCTTCTTTCTTCTGTTCTTACCATCTTGAAAAAAAAGAGAGTTCTCAAGAAAACAATGCCCAAGCAAGAGCCACATTAATTACCTTCAGCAGATCTAGTTTCAGACGCAGCTCCCATTGAGTGGAAGAACAGAGGGCCCCAATAATAATCCTCATATATTCTTCATAATTGATGACTGATAGCTGCTCCAAGATGCTGAGAGTAGCACTCCTGTAGCACTCATCATCCAAAAATATCTTGATATATGGCACCATTCCATAGTCCTTCAGAACAACTAGGGACAAATACATTATCATTTGTTAGTTAAACTATCCTTTGCTTGTAGTTTTTACAGGCAGATTTTCAGTGTTAGTGTGTAGTGACACATTTCTCCAAACACAGCAGGACCGGTAAGAGCAGCTGGTTAAGCTAAGGATGACACAAACTGAACGGCACAAGAACATCTAGGGATACAACGACTGGATGACCATGGTTTCCAATCATCAGAGATGACAGCTTCCCAATACAATAATGAATAAAAAGGGAAAGACACCTTAGTTTTCAGCTTAAGCATCTCTTTCATTAGGTAAGGGAACTTTTTGATACTTTCTGAAAATATATTTACACTGTGCAAGATGTTGCAAACATGACGATTCTAGGATTCCAGTATTCAGCAGCGTTCACTCCTGTACTATGTTCCACACGATTCCCTACACACAGCCTTCTTAGGTATAACACTAATATAAGTGTGTCACTCAGCATGCACCTGATCCAATCAAGATTTCAAATAAGAGATACAATGGAAGAAAACCTGAATGAACCAACAGTACACAAGAGTCAAGTACGCACACTTTTTTCCCCACAAGCTAAGTTTGTGCATCCTATATAAACATTTCAGGAGTATGCACATGGATGAAGGAAACAAGCTGAATACAACAAAGCTCATTATGCAGGATGAGAAGACCTTCGTCACATTTCTTCCTGGTGTAACACAGTTATCCTCACACTTCTAGCTTTGGTCCTCCATTTTTGACTGAAGCATAAAAGTCAGAAAATTTGTTGGTGCTTCTTAAGACCATGGCCACTTACCCCCAAATATCATGAAGGTAAATGCAGTCATATGTATTTCCTTACCCGTGTTCCTCACGGACCTTGCTGTAAGGGCAGCCACCATCTTCAGCATCACAACATTTAATTCCTTCTCAGTGCCTTCTTTCAGACCAGGCAGATGAGTTCCAGCTGTCAGTATATTAAAAGTTATGTTACAATATACAAGAAACAGAAAGAAGAATTTTTCTTGCTCCAATCTCAAGCCTGCATTCCAGAGAATCCCAAATTAAGACCTGCTTAAAAGTGTGGGCTGAAGCATACCATTCAGAATAATTCATCATACACTTGCAAAGAATAGCCCAGAGCTGTTTAGGCTAGTGAACAGAACAATAAACAGCAAAGGTTTCAGAGAGGACCCATCCTAATATGTCAAATTTAGGCCAGTTGGCTTGAAGATAAAATCTAGCTACTCAGCATATAAAATACATAAATTTACTGTAGGAAGAGATTATTCATTCCTATTGATCAGGCTATTTCAATGGTCATTGTGAGTGGCATTAAGTTGTACCTGATTTCCTCAGGATCTTGGCTTCCTTCCTCAAAAGCGCCAGCAGTAGGCCTAAGAGCCCAGAATCACGGAAAATATCACTGAATAACAGGTCCTTCTGGGTCATGCTGAGAAGGCACTGGAGGGCTGTTAACGTGCAGAATGGCACAATGTTTTCCTTTATCAAATACTGAACCTTCTTCAAAATCTCATGGGGGACATAGGACAGGTCCAGGACTATGGACTCCACCAGTCTGAAGAACTGGACTTGGATTTGGTGTGGTTTGAAATGAATTATGTCAGTAAATTGGTTGATAGGTTGCAGTGTCCATTCCAGAAGAAAGAAGTTCACTCTGTCCCAAGCCCATATGGTACCAATTGCTGCCAAGATTCTTCTACACAGGTGCTGATCATTACTTCTCTGGAAAATGGATTGCAACACCCGAAAAGGCTGGAGGTTTTTCACTGTCATTCCTGTGTGGAAAAAACCCAGGTGAGATCATTTTTACATGAGTGTTCTTTAAGCCTGCAAGCACCATAAGTATAATGTTTGATCATGTCTGAAAGTGGAAATAAGAGCAACAGACATGAGGGATGTGATTGGGAGGCATATTCTTGAGCTTGGATCAGACTCTAGAGATGACATGGTCATTTCAGTTTGATGCAGGTGGCATTCACGCTCCTGCAGCATAGATCTGAAGATGCCACATCATACTCCTTCCTCCATTTTAAGACACAAAATGAATAGAGTTTCATTTTTCTATGACCCACCTCCCCAGCCACATGTGCATAGATACCTATATATAGATATATATAGCATACCAGAAGGCTGTGTCTGTTCAAAATCGAAGTGTGGCAATTGCGGGTGTACAATATTGCCAGAAACTTTCAGTTCAGTTTTTCCACAGGTTGTAAGGCAAGTCAGCATGTCCAAGATCTCATCCAGATAGGGGTCTCCTTCATTTTGCTGCAAACCTTCGCATCTAGGAGAAAAACTCGGGACAGTCATATGTTCATGCCTTAATTATACAAACACTTTGGATACATCATCAGGTATGGAGCACATAGGAGCTACACAGAATAATCCCCACCATGGTGGCACACTGAATCAGAACAAAACCTACACACTGAAGGAAACTGAAGTGACACTGAAAGAGTCTTCTGAACAAAAGGAAGATAAGTGTTTTGACTTAGTCTACTTATGTGCTTGTAAAAAAAAAGCTAACTCAAAAAAAAGTCTGATTTGGGGAATAAAAATTTAACTTTGTGAGAATTCAAATAATTAAAATGGACACTTCACATAAAAAGGTGAGCATATGGTTGGCAAGATAAGGGTCTTGCTAACTGAGATAAACAACAGAAATATCTCAGCCCTGAGGATGAGGAAAATATTATATTGCCTGAGCTTTGTGAATCAGACACGAATATGGCATGTCTCTCCTAAGTAAGGAAATGGTTTAAAATGTAACCCCAGATTTGCCATAGTTCACAGACTGCAGTGACAGTTTGTCAACAGACAAAGAGCTGCTTATCACATCATCTTATTCCATACTGTTCAGATGGGTCACTTCTTAAGGAAAACTGCATCATCTGGGCGTGGGTTAGTGGGAGAGAAGTAGTGTGATACTGTTAGGTTAGAAGAATCTCAGAAGAAAACAGAACAAAATGTTCTGGTTTCACCTAAATATGAAAAAGAAAAAAAGAGATCAAATGCTCTCTTTCAAAGAATGCTATTAGCAAGATTCTTTTCACCTGAAGAAAAAGTTCTAAACATCAGAGAAGAGGGTACCTGCTCACACAAAACATTCTGGAAAGAACCTCTACATCTATCCCTTTATGCCAGCATATGCTGGGAACAAAGACTAATCTGAAGCCCTGAGCTTCTGTTATTTGTCTCTTCAGCCAAGCTACATCAGTTGAAAAGGATTGGGACTTCATGGCCTTTACTGAAAAAGATCCTATGTTTTCTGCCCTTATATGGCTAGAATTTAATTAGAAATACACATCTCAACGCAGTTTATTTATAAGGAAAATCTAGACAGTCTCTGGCAGCTAAAGAAAACACTGCCAGAAAAACACAATTTCTTTTCCAATCATAAATTAATAATTTTGTGCCATTCAAAAATCATGAGCACCATAGTCACCCACTGATATCTTTGACTTCATGATTCACTTTACAATCCTCTAGGTCCAAATTACAAAATAGCCTCCCCACCCAAGTTGTTGTTCCGGGAGCAAAGTTTTCACAAGTGTTGGAGAAATAGTACAAGAATAGGCAAATTCAGAATGGAAACAAAGATCTGGAAATGCTCTCTTCAAATAAAATTGAAGAAACTCAGCAACTTGAGACAACACAAGCTGACAAGGAGAGTAACAGGTTCTGCTTCGTACTTTGGATCAAGATAAATAGTGGGGATTTTTCCCGATACGTTTATGCTCATCTCGGTTCTGAAGAATGTAAACATTTCAGATTTAAGTCTGGGTGGGTTTTGTTTGCTTGTTTTTGCACAGCAAGGAGATAGTGTTTTCCTCCCTAGCTGACTGCATTCCTGGATTAAAAGCTCACCTTAAATGAGACAAATGTCTCTGACCTACATCCTCTGTAATACTAATTGATAAAGAACCTTTTTCTTGTGTTCAAAAAGTCCCTATCCCACCTGCAAAATAACTTCCCCTATACTCTTCTCCTTCCGTTATGGTTTAAGTAGTAAAAGTCATGTACTGCTTCCCTTCCTAATACAGCAATGCTTTGCATCCACACAAGGTTACCTATATGATTCATATTTTAAGAGATCACTATGCATTCTGAAAATTAAGCTTTACCATCTTCTAGAAGCCTACCAAAAACCTCTCTTACCTGAGTAAAATTTTTAGCAGAAGTTGGTAGCCATCATTATTTTCAAACTCCGTTAATAAAGCTGATGATACAGGATAAGAATCTTTCACGAAGCACAACACAATACTAGCAGCTTCGCACACATCACAAGCAGGTAGAGTATCAGCCAGTGTAAAGAGATTCTGAACAGCTATTTTAATGCAGTCCACAGCTGTGAAAAAAAAATACAGCAGGTATTTAAGAACTGACAGTCAAACAAGTTTAAAGTTACTAACAAAAATTAAGCATACTTGGAGTTATTTCCCAGTAAATTAGGAGCCAAATAACTCTTTTTCTACAAAGAAAAGAAAAGAGAATACATGAATATCACACTCATTTCAGAAGCTATATGAAGAGCATTGCTGGCTTCAAAATATATGTGCATTTCTTTGTTTAACTCCCAGAAACTGATTTAATCTCAGGAGTATGAGTTTCCAACCCCCCAGCTCCCCAAAATTCATATATACTGAATCCAGCTGTCTGAGTACAAGGTAAGCAGAGACTAACAGATTTAATTGTCTCATACTAAGTTAATCACACATTCTGTGCAGAGTTTACAGATTAATTCTTTGCTTAATGAAGCATATGTAATGGGGTACACACATTTTGCTCTGAGGAATGAAGCGTAGCTTTCTTGTCTAATCTCATGGCCAGTCCTTTCAGGGCAGCTTCAAAATGTCCAAGTAGATCTTTCCCTCTCACCCAGGAAGTCAAATTTTTATTAAAAAAAAAATCTATATGCGTTTACTCCATGACATGGAACACTGATGGTATTTTGTGCATTATAAAACTATTTTTTCATTTCTAAGAAATTGGGACTTGCGGCCTTTGCACTTCTTATATAAGAAAAAAAAAATACTTGAACTAATAAAGCCTAGAAAGAAATGAGGACTGAACCAACCATGATGTTGTCCCAAAAAAATACCATTACTCTGACAGTGCCCCCAGCCTGGTATTTAGTGTTCATGAGTCTCAGGCCTACAGACTGAGTCACACAACTTGAGAAAGAACATAATATATCTTCCCCTTGCCTACATCAGTGTGATTAAGTAGGATTGGCTCTTGCCTGTAATTTGGGGGGTTTTGTGTAAAAAACCCTTCAGTTTCCAGATGGCTATCAGTGCTAAATAAAGCTCTTCTCTACTAAGCCAAGAGTCCATGCTTTGCAGTTGCCTACTGTGTGATGTAGGGATAAAAATCTATCCTGAGGAGACTCTTCTTGGTAATTCGTTCTCAGGGGAGCTATGAGGAAAGGAGAAGCCAATTTACTAAACCAAACCTTGTAGGTACACAATGCTGTTTCTGGTCTGAGCCTTTGAAATTGTTCTTAGCACTCGGCCTGTAGGTGCTTTCCAGGAGTGGCTGCACTGGTCCCACAGAGAAGCAGTTGCTATAATTAATGACTGAAGCTTATCGGCTGCCAGAAGTTCCTCTATGCCTTGTTCCTCTTTGTACATATTAAGCATTATCTGAAAAGAAAACAAACATCAGCTACAATAAACACCTCTAGAGATACCCAGGAGATGAAGGAAAATCCTTTGGGGAAGGAGATGAGATTGATACTAATGCCGGGAGAAAGAATGCAGTGAAATGAACAAGGAAAACTACCACTATGATATTCTTAATGGATTTTTCCCACTTGAAGTCATGTTATTTTGTTTAATAAAAAAATAAGCGATAGTTTACATGTTTTATACAGTTCCTGATGCTTATTCAATAATTTCCAGTTCAATTTCACAGGTTTTTTGGCAGTTTGAATCAAATGAACAGCTAAGAGCCTAAGCGAACATCTGAGTACCCAGGGCAAATGAACCCCCAAATGCACATCTCACCTTAACAAGCATTTCCTGAGTTTGGGCATCATCCTCACTTGTCTCTCTGTCATCACAGGTTTTCTTCAAAGGGACAGTAAAGAAAAGGTACAGGCACTGCATCAGAGCAGCTGGAAGTCCAGATCCAATGACGTTCCACAAAGTCCTCTAAGTAAGCAAAATAAAGATCAGTCCCTCCAGAAGCTGACCACAGTTTCCTTGTGTTTCCTACATATGGAGAATAGTCATGGCAGACGAATGATCTACTTGAGCACTTTATCCTCATGAGTGCTCTAGGGCACACAAGACTGGCAGTCACATAGCATAGCTGTAGAATCCACTTGGCAGAAGCAAACACTGTGTGTTGCTGTAGCTGTTCCCAGGACTTCCCGCTCCAGCTGAACTACAGCTTTGGCAGAGGTACTCTGTCCTGCAGTCCAGGAAGCACACAGCCTGCAAACTAACTAGCAGCTGAACCAGCAGTAGTGCCAGGGACAGACAGTGTCTCCTTTGCCATTACTTTCCAGGACACCCTGCAGCTAGAGAGGCCTGGTATCCTGAAAGCATGAATTCTCCATTCCCTCCCTGACTCGGCATAGCCACAGTTTTTTAACACTTCACTTTTTTAACATATTGAATAGCTGCACACACACTTCTAACTTCTACAGGTTTTATAAAAGCAAGTGACGGTTTCTTCACAGCATTTCTCAACACTTAGTTTCTTCCCATCTTCACTATGGCTGCTTAGAACTTCCAGAGAAGTCTCAGTGTGTGTACTCGGCACACAGCAATCATAACAAAAATCAGCACCAAACTAACAAAAGAATGAGGTTTGTGATACGAAGTTTTGTGAGTTTGTGTGCTACAAAAAATGGCAACGTCTTAAATCTGTGAAAAACACAAATCTCATCAGAAACTTCATGTTGTGACTAGCTATATATATATAATTTTATAGAGCTCCTTATGACACAGAACAGATCTCCTAGAATCTGACTGTAAGATTTTATTTTTGTGTGTCTTTGAACAAGAAAGACTAAGACAAACTGTTTAACTGTCACAGATAAACACACCACAGATGGCCATCAGCAGGCTGTACTCCTGATGCCAGTCTGCATTGGGAATGGTGTACAAGTAGTGTGTGCTCTGACTGTATACCTTGGACATGCTCAAGCTCAAAATATTAGGGATAATTCAAATACTACGACTTTAATGTTCCACTGTTGGGGTGCCTACACAGTTTCTCTGAGATAAAAAGGAAAACATGCTTCGCAGTAATTTCCCTTACCAAGTCAGTCTGTGAGAGCAAATACACGGATTTCAGGAGCAAATGGCCATCTCCTGCTTCCCCTTTCTGTTGCAGCAATTGCTCCAAAGCCAGACGAGCTTCTTCTGTTATCACAAAAACATTAAACTTTATTTCCTTAGTGAAAGATGAAAATGCTGCATTTATGCTTTCTTAACAGATATGACGAATTTAACAAAATTACAGTAGCAGCAGTCCACTAAAGTAAAAAGAAAAACGTAAAGTGATTCTGATTCAGCATCAAGCTCAGTTCATGTAAATTACCCATTTCAAACTGAAATTTCACTGAGAACACCAATTCAGTTCATGAAGCCTGGCAGGTGACAGCACAAAGAATGTACAACAGCCACCAGGAAAGCCACATGTGGTTCTAATTTAAGAAAGCTCCTCACAGTAGTGTGTAACCTACTCTTTAACTCTTACATGCATTATATATCACACACTTCCAACTACAAAAGTTCCAAACCCAAGATCAACATGGCATACAAGGCCAGCTCTTCAGTGCAATCACCTCAAAGCAGTGCTAGCTCACAGCCACTAAAATATCTGGCTTGCTACACAGCAAGGAATTCTCCTGCTCCCCCTTTATTTCCAGCACAGAGGACAGCTGAAAGACACACGTTTCCAGAATAACTGGATCCAAAGGATATGGTATGGGATCATTACCTGCAGGTTTGCCATTGAGGTTCTTCTTAATTTCTTTAGTCAGAAGCTTGGAAACCTCACTGGCTAACAGCTGAATGTTGGGGAATACAACTACTCCAGCAGACTGTTCCCAGGCCTGAAAACCAAGTGTGACAGTTAAGTCTTTCTGACACATCATGTCTTTGGTAGATTGACAAAAACTAATAAACATAAATGAGAACAAGGCTAACATTGCTCTACAAAACTCCCTCCCTAGTCAGTATAGTCCATGAGCAGTATTTCCCAGACAGGCAGGAGTATGACACTATAGATGCAGAAGTCAAACTGGAATTACCTTTTGAATCATGTAACACACCTGTTAGACAGCTTTTACAGTATTTTCTGCACTATATACAATCCAAACAATATAAATATTGGTTATACCCCATGTCACTAATTATTTGTCTCAAAAATTATGCTAGCCCCTTTCAAAATATGACAAACACCCTGAAGAAACAAATTTATAGACAAGTTTATAAGCAGTTTATAAATAAGTTTATAACTCACTTGTTCAAGAATGGACAAGCAGTGAAGTGCAAAACTTACTAGATAAACAACAGTAAGACTTGTTGATTCCCTGAGTCTGACAAACCAACCCCTCTTAAATGTTTCTTAGCCCTGCCTTTGGGGGAAAAAAATTAAAGAGCAATAAAGAAAATATCCCCACAGACTAATATGATTGCACCCAACCAGCCTCTGAGAATCAGGTACCACTTCTTTTATATAAAACATCTCATGATACACACATTTATGTATTAGCAATAGTTCAGCATTCACCCTCTAAAGGCCAGTCTGAGACACCTCTGTGCTCAGCAACCTTGAAAAAGTTTCTTTACAAAAGTGTCCTCCTTTTAGAAGCTCTGAAAAATCTCACTGTAAGCCCCAATGATGAAAGGAAGAAAAATTACGTATGTCTTCCTAAAAATTGGATCAGACACCCCATAATAATTTCTGCCAAGAAATCAGTGCAACTCTTTGTAAATGTATATCCTCCACAAATATTATTTCCTTCTCTACCATTGCTTTCAATTTCTTTTCTTTCATCACAGATAGCAGCTTGTGGACAAAGTGTCAGTCATCTCTCAGTAACCGGGCAAATCAGCACCTACTTTTTACTTCATTTTACTGCAGTCAAAAAGCAAAATGCACCCAACTCTTCCTTCTGTGCTGCAAGAGTGAAATGCAATTGCACAGTGTGCCTATTATTAATTTTCATCAATAATATTAAAAGCAAACTAGTTCTTTCAGATTTTGACCATAAGTTACTTTCATAAACAGTTGCAGAAGCAAGATCCACCAATTCGTCCACCTCTGATGCAGAAGGCAGGGAAGATCTGTAAACTACAGAAGCAAGCTGGGCAAACAACGACAAGAAACCTACAGCCACTTAAGAATACACCATGTTTGTCATTAAGCAATGCCCTTTTTCAGAAGAAAGCAGCGACAGATTTCTGCCCCTCTTCCTCGAAGAGGAACATCCTCTAAACACTCCAGAAAGGCCTTGCTATACTCACTCTTCTGCAAACAGAAAGAGCAAGATAAATTTTAGAAGTTCAGACCACACACAGCAGAGAGCAGTAATCGAATGTTCATAGCAATGCTACCAGTCCATCTCCCTATGAAGCAGGCCACTAACATTCTGATTTGATTTTGTCAGTGCTCTTCCTGAGGGTCAGACGCCAATCTTTAGAATACACTGTCCTTTAGGAACAGACCTAATTAATTTCATATTCACGTCTGTGCTTATAGAAGATCTATTCCTGGAAGCGCATCAACCTGACTCCATTGTAGGATGTCTGCCTTTAGGGGAAACTCAAATAATATGTTATCAAAGTAATCTGATTTTCTTTCTTCCTCTTAAACCTGTTTCTACATATTTAAGATTCTGCCACAAGTTCCCTGTGTCTGCTATTACCATCTGCACTTCCTATTCCATGGTTCACAGAGAGATGATAGCTCAAAAGCCAGCCATGTAAGAGAACGTTTTGATACTTTCTGAGGCATCAAGAGGGAAGATACAGAAGGCACATTGAAATAACTCCCATCTCAGGCCTGAATCACAAGCAGATGGCTGACATTTCCCTCCCACATCTTTTCCTTCTACATCAAGGAGTATCAGTGAGTAACAAGCCCCCGCACCCCAGGTGTCTCCTGCTTGGTGACCCCTCTCTCCAGCCAACTGAGTAAGAGCTAAAGCACTCTAAAACAAAAAGGCAAAGATGCACTGGGGCATGTGCATGATCAAAACAGTGAAGGAAAAGCAAGAGAAAAACCTTCCAAAGGGGTAGAGGACTCACATAGAGTCCATTGTTCAACAGGAGGAAATGAGGTAGTTTCTGTAAGAACTTCATAATGTGTACAACTCAAACTGAGATGCATTTCACCAAGCCAGCAGAAGGCTGGTATATGAAGGTGGTAAAAGTCATGTGGGGAAGGACAATGTCTAAAAGCTAAAAGGCAAGATCCTCCACAATGTACTCTTAAATCAATGATGCAAAGCCAAAAAGCTCTCACTCCAAACAAAAAGGTTCTAACTTCTTGTAGTGCTGTCTCAGGAAAAAACAGCCAACAGTGAAAATTTCAGCATGCCATTTGAAAAGCAGATCCATGGAAAAAGGGGGTGCTCCTCTACAGAAAACTGTCAGATTATCAGCCCCGATCTGACTTCGACATGCATTCTTTGGAGGCTGAGAAAGGAATGCTACCCCTTTGCAAAGCCAATAATCACAACCCTCAGCACAGAGATTTTCCTACTCAGTTCAAAATGCAGAGTACCCTCTTTTATGCCTCACAGTGCTTCCATATAAATAGTGGCCATGCATTAACATTTTTTTTCCCCTCACCTACTCACTGACTTCTGTTTTAGAAACCCAGCTCATCTAGGTAGAGAACAGACAGATCTGAGTTTGATCACTCAAGAGCACTGAGAACTCACAAGTACAGACACCTGAAATATGCCATCATTAAATTATGGTTTCACCGAAGAGATGTTTTTATTTTCTTTCTGAAAGACACAGCAAGCATTTAAAAATGCAGATTCAATACCCATAAATACCCAAGGTAAGCCGAGAGAAAAACAACCTTTCTGTACTAGTACATCATTACACTACATTCAAAGATAAGCCAGGTTTTCTGCTCCACTCAGCATACACTCTGCTATTCAGTCTCCGTATGGCCACTCAGGCAGTTCCCTGTATATTCCACAGACTCTAGCAAAGAAAACCAACCCATAAGGCTTCCATTCATTACAGAACTCTTCTAGTTTCACCTTTCAATATGTTCATTATAGAAATCATTGGCTGATGGCAGATGTAGGGCCGCTTGCTAACTAAAGTGTTCTACATCTCAGCTGTGTCCCTCACCCACTACATGATCTTCCTCTTCTCACTCCATGGTTTCCTCAACTCTCACCCAACTCTTCTCTCAAGCACTAAAATTAGACATCAACACTTTCATTAACCCCAAAATTCCATCTTAAGGTTGTACACCTGCATTTCCCCTACCTGGCTGCATGCCACAACCACATTTTCCCAGACTGAAACTGTGCTCAGCCCCCACTAAGTAATAAAATAGATGAGGCAGACATGAAGTGACCTCTTCACAGAGTATTCACTTTGTAAGATGCCCGTCTCATTCCTTGATTTCAAGCATAGAATTTAGCCACTCATGAAAGTGAAGCAGTGCTCCCCTATGTACTTTTTTCAAACCTAGCAGGTTAGGTAGATGAAAGGAGGACAAGAAACTGCTTCTCCAGGCTCCCAATGGAGTAAAAGAATTTATCACTTAAAGGGATCCTGCTTCAATTAACTACACTAGCTGTTTAGGTGACCACAGAATGGCTAGGGCAAGAGAAACTCAAACTGGCATCTGCACTAAAGGCAACAAAGAGAACAAACCTTTAAGAAGTGGGGAAGAAATTCCAGTAGCCTTCTCTGTTGATCCTCTGGGATGAGAAACGGAGCCACTTGTTCATATTCTACAAACTGTTTGCCTAGAGTCTCCCACAGGAGGGTATGGCTCTGGGGTAGCTTGTCCTTGCTGTGTACAGGCTGCTCCAGCACTTCTGCTGTGTCTCCATCATCAGGGCTCTGTTCTTGCTGTTCTGCTTTGTCAGGTGAATCCTCCAGCTGCCACATGAGTTCAGCTGCTTTGTCCATGCTGAGACGAGACCAGATAAAGATATTGTGTTATTTCCATCTCTTATCAGTCAACTCTCCCAAGAAATTTGACACTGATTTGACACTGAATTTGACACAGTTTTAACTGTCAGAGTTAGAGTTTAGAAATATGGAAACACTCTCAGTCATTGACTCTTACCCAATTTTAATAGCAAAGCACCCTGCTCCGGGACAAGAGCATTACCACCCTGCAATTGCATGAACAAGCTCTCTTCAATGAGACATGTGCATGTGCTACACAACTCATCTGGGCTTTGGCAGAACAAACCAGGAAACCACACAGCAAATCTGGATTCCAGCCCCAGCTCTGCCACTGATCCAGATCCTCTCCCTTACACTTCAGTCACCCCCATGGTAAAACAAGTTATAACTATTACCATTAGCATATCTGCAACAGAAGAGCACTAGCCAAGAGCGAGGTTACACATCTCACTGAGTATGGAAAATAAATCTAGCTGCACATCACTGATACATTCCCCACCTAAAGTAACACTGAATCGCATCTGAAATAGTAGCTATGTGGAAAGGCCGAGGATTCCCCACAGGGCTGTCCTGACTCAAAGAGGCAGCAACATTCAGCTCTTCTTTGTGGCAGACATGCAGCTCTGTTCAATAGGTATTTTCACAACAACATCGCTTGTTTTGCTGATCCTTTAAACTGAAGCGGATATGCCTCAATGAAGGCGTTTGGTGCTTCTGGCAGTCTCATTTCCATCAAAATTAAAATGGGTCCATCTTGTACTACACATCAAGGAATCCTTCTGGGACCGTTATCTCAACCCCGAGTCCACGCATCTACTGTACAGCCCTGTTTTCGTCCATAGTGTTCTGGGAGGGGGGTCACTAAGCCCTACTTCTTTGCCACAGCCTTGTGTGAGCTCAGCCTGCTATACTGAGCCTACACCATGACAACACTTACACCAACAGAGATCAGGCTTCTCCAGTTTCCATCAAAGTCATCCATATGCTTATGGGAGTCTAGGTCATTGTCTGACTACTCCTGAATTTACGACAGGATAAATTATGACAGTGTGGGTGGGCAGATGGGAGTTACCACCCAGATGAATGTAGCTCACTTTACTTACAAAATACATCATTTTTTTAGAGCCCAGAAGAGTCTTTAACAAATCATTATCCCTCAAAGGAAAACACCAATCTACCTTCATTTCTAGGAAATAGGTTCTTTCTCTACAGTGTCTCTTTGTTCGCCATTCCACCATTTCAATAAAAATGCTAAAAAAGCAAATGTAACTAAAAAAAAACTAGTCAGATCTGCACTACCAGTACATACATACCTTCAAACAAATTTTAAAAGACAGTATTATGAGCCTGATTTAGAATTATAACGTTAAAACTGCATTTGGGATTCTCTTCCTTCGTCATCCATCAGTTACACAGCTAACTTACTGCTTGCATTCTGCCCACTCCATACCAGATGAACCAATTTCACTTCCACACTCCTGCAATAGCTCTGTACCGCAGAGATGAAGGGCATAGCATTTATCTTGTCACTGTGTACCACAGCACCTGCAGCAAGATGATGGTCCCAGCAGGCACCTGGACTTAGATGCAAATGCTAGTCCTTCACACTACACCACAGGCTAACTTATTTTACCACAGCCCATACTCTGTCCTTTGCTAGGAGATGGAGGCCTATGTAATTTTGACCAGTCCCCGAGGAACAGTCAGTCTAGAACTTCCCATCTCAACATTTTGTGTTTTGCTGCTGTTGTTTTCCTTAATAATCTTGTATTGCATTAAGATAACAAGGCCTATGAGAAGAAAAAGAATGGTGACTGCACCGAGTAAACAGGAAGACTCTGTTCCTCATGACTGTGTGGGCATTACATTTGTCATATGTTATACTTAACTCTGGTGTGGGATTTTGACCCACTTGAGTCATTCTGAAACTCTAAGTGTGTTGGCTGAGAAAGCCTGGGTGCTGTTCTAGCGGAGAGCATAGCTCAGTTGTGTTTTCAGCGAGGCTCAACTTGCACCCCAAATAGCAAAGCCATTCTCTTCCTCAAGGAAATCTCTGACCTTGGAAGCTACTCTGCTAAGCCTTAATCAATGCTAACAAGTGACTCACTCCAGTGCCTACGTTCACCTTGGCCTTCTGCACAGAGAACCCCAAAGTGCTTTACAGAGGCATTCTATAAATGGTGAAACTAAGCCATGGAGACATGGAGTCCTTACACTGGCCTCAGAAGAAGGTCAATGACTGACGAGTCAGCTCCCTGAGCTGCACTGCATGGCCCTGCAAATGTGTTTACCAATTTTCTCTCTTTCTATTTATACCTGACTGAGAAGGCCTTTCTTGTTGGTGGCACAGTTAAAGCAAGCAGGGATAGCCTCTCAAGAAGCGTTCACTCTATGAACTCATGTGATAAAAGAGTTCATCCCAGCTCCACAGAAACTCTTACAACCAGATACTCACAACTTCATTAGCAAAGACTGAATTGTAACAGGCTATATAAGACATTTCAAGTGCATGTGAAACTTTTTAATCTCTAATAATACATGAAAGCAAAATAAGGATTATTATATTCCTCGTTATTTATTCCAACTATCTAGACTACAAAAGACATATTAGACCACTTATCCATCCTCCAGTATTAGTCTGTTGACTTCACATGCACTACATGCTTTAAATATTACTTCTCCAGGTAGACTTTTCTTGCATGTACAATTTGATTAGGACTCTTAAATCCTTTCAATTTTCTATTCATCTTGAGGACAACTGCTCTTCTAGACCAACCACAAAATCACATAGTTCAGCATTCAAATATCTTTGGTATTAAGGAAAACTTAGATATTTTGAAAAGGTCTTATATGTTGTTGCTTGTACACTCTGCCACTTGTTCTGATCCTCAGTGTAAGTTAATAGCTTATTTCAGTTTTGAAAAGTTTTTTGATTCTTAAGTTTGATAAGATACTTTTTGATAAGTATCACAATGATACAAAAAGTAAACTCTAGATAATAAGTATTTTAAAATAGATAAAAGTGAAAATTAATCAAATAAATCTGATGGTATCGTTCAGAATGTAGTGTTACAGAGAGAAAATGGAACTTCATCATGTATTTTCCCTTTTTTCTAAATAAAGCTTGTGTGAAATCACACAGCAATGTGACTACGCCTATCCAGACTGAAAAGACAGAAGGGAAGGAAGGCCTGACCAAAACTGGCAGAAGGACCATCAGAATACTGTTACTAACAGCTTACAATCAAAACATAATTTTTAAATTACAGTTTAATGACATTTATCTGTGATTACTCCCCTTGGCAGTTCATAGAAGGATCCCACTCAGGTAAAAATTCCCAATTTGCACCAAGACCAAAAGAGAATCAAGTTCCATACCAAAATTCAGGCCAAAGTTGGTCCACTTTTTACAGTAAGTATCTTTTAAAAAATGTTAGTTGAGTGTACATGGAAATCTTTAATCTCCAAAAGTACATGAACACAAAATAAAGACTACAATTGGCCTCCTTATTTACTCCAATGCTTCAGCTAACAAGAGATATACTAGACTAAATACCAGACCCCTAGTTCTAGGACTACCTGCTTTAAATATTCTTTATCCTAACATACCTTTCTTGACTATTAAACCCCAGGATTCTGTGGACTATCAGAAACATACAGCTCATATGATCCCAAAAATCCAGTGTGATACTCCTTTATACTCCCTTCCTTTCATTGGTAGCCAAGATGACTGTTTAACGAACACAGTTATGACAGCTAATGATTACAAATGCTAAAAACAGGGATTCCACTCCCTAATGAAAGCTGTCTTTGTACTGCAGTTCAGGGTGAACTTTGACTGAAATCTTCACTAATGGAAAGTAATCCTATCATAACACACCAGTTGCAACCAATATTGCAGGTTCCTTCAACATTTAACAGTCTGTTCTGTCTGTTTTCACAGAAAATCTCTTGACATACCTGGGCTCCTAGATTTGGCAGCTCCTGTTGCAGTCAATAACCATATCCAGAGAAATGAGTGTTGCTGCTTCTGTCCTACTAGGCATGTTGGTGTATGCAGCAGCTCTCACTCTGCTCTTTAAACTTTCCACTGTGAATCACCTGATTAGCTGCTGAACTTACTTCCTGAGGAAAGCAGAAGTGAAAAGCAAATGAACCACAGCTCAGGAGCCATCAAGCTCCCAAAGCAATTTAGAACAGCTCAGCTAACACACAAACCTGGAAGGCACAATTTTCTTCTACCTGCATCAAGAGTAACCAGGCATTCCCCTCTGTACCATATTCACAAGGGGGAAGGGGAGTGAGATTTGTTTCATTTTGGTTTTAAATTTAAGGTTTACAAAACTACTACAAGAATACAGCGCCACAAAGCTCATGCTCTTTGTGCAACAATCTGTGGCCAAAGCAAGGCAACATTTGTAGTCCTTCCTTAAATGCTGCACCCTTAAAATAAATACATTTGAATGGTCAGGGAAATGCTGTGTCCCTGACCTATCTACTAAAATGGCCAAGGCAGCTACTCAGATCAAGAGGCAAACAAGCACAATAAACTCACTGCCAACATAAACGAACCTTGATTAGCTATGGGCTTAGGGGAAGATTACTTCTCAGTTGTCTAGTTGCTTTTTTGTTCTCCCTAATAACACATCTAAAAGACTTTAAAATGATTTTTTAAGGAGAGGTGGAGTTTAAACATTTTTACACAGGAAATTCAAGTGTTTCCAATTGCTTCTCCCCAGCAATTTTATGGTGACCTTGAGAACCAACGGGATCACGGCCTGATAGTGACTGAAACCTGAGGGGAGTCTATCCTAGGTGGTTAAAGCCATCTGTTTTCTGTTAACATCTTCTTTACTCTAATACTTGAACAGCATTCAGAATGAAAACAAACCAACTTTCTCTTCCAGCTAAGCTGCAACTTTGCTGGATAAAGCACTGCTAATCCAGGCTGAAGACTCCCAATAAGTCATAAGCCAGGATAGCAATTGCCTATACACCACAGGGACCTCTCTTCATGCAGTGGTGTTCCTGGCACAGAGCAATCCCAGAGGACTGCTGTCATCCCTTACAGTGGAAATATCTTGTATTGAAACACAGGCAGCAGTAAAGTAATGGGTTTAGTTCATCCCTTTACACATTATACCAGGACTTAAGCAGAACTGTAACTTTGCTGCAAACAGAAATATACCTTAGATCCCAAGGCAAATACTCTGCTCCAGTCTATACGTACAGTAGCCTCTAAACTGACAAGGTTTCGGAAAGCATTAGCTAAACTAAGTATAATTTATAGGGTGTTTTCCAAGAAGATGCAAGGTCACACTGAGCTATGCATACCCAGGGCAGCTCCAGTGAATGTTGCGTTTGGCCACTTCAGTGAGTCCCAGAGCCACTCACAGCTTAGTTCTGCACTGGTCTGGCTGTGGAGCCTCTGGCAGCTCTCAGCACAGGCTGAGCAAGCTCACACAGCCTGTGAAATTCTGTGCCAACACATCCACTACTTTCCTGCCACAAGCCATTCACATACCAGCTGATACACTTCGAGCTGCAATCTAGCCCAACTCACACTGGTGAGATGAATGGTAGAAGCACAGAGATCCAGAAGAGAACATGAGCACCAACCCAGAGAACATCACTGTCTTCAAATTCCTAACTCAGAAACAACCTAAACATGCTCCATTTCCACCCTTTTACTGACACTTTAAAAGCACAAAAGGTCATTTGCAGCAACACCCCCATGCTGTTTGATCAGAGAGGTTTATTTCCCAGGGGTCTTCCCAATCCAGTAGTACCTCCTCACCAGGTGATGTCAGGACTCAAGCAGACATACAGTCGTTAGGAGAGTCACAGCAGAGGAAGCACCATTTCTCTTTTTCATTCTTCACTAATTTCTGATGGGTCTGAAAGCCCAGTTTCAACACCCACCCACCCACTTAAACTCTGCTTCACTGGAGCAAAACAGATGTAACCAAATTATCTGTAGTAAAAATAACTCAAGGGGTAAAGACAGGCATACAGTTAAGAGAGTAAGAAACAGTGCCACAACACCCTTCGTCAGTCTGGGTTGTTTATACTAAAAACCCCTTTGCACTGTACCTCCACTGATGAAAATGAGAAGAAAAATCCTTCTTTGTTCTCTTCCCCCGAGTCTCAGGGAAAAAAAAAAAAAAACCAACCAAAAAAAGACATGTCTCCCACATGCATTTGCATCTATCAGGGCACCTAGTTCAAAGGAACCTTCATTTTGTTAGAGATACCTAGAAAGGACATTAAATCTCCTGGACCCAGGCGCCAGCTCTACCAACACCAACTGGAAACTGCCATCTGATAGGGAAGCACTGTGATGTAAGGTCACCCACGGCCTGGTGGAGATGGTGTCCTGCCTGAGCCAGACACACAGCTGGCTCTCTGAGGCAAGGATCGAGATAACTATAACTACAAGGTCCATCTGTCTCACAGCATCAAACATGGTCCCTCATGTTGCTTCTTGTCAAACTCCTCTCTTCTTTGCCCCTTCAATCTCCACACACAAGTGGAAAAAAAACTGATTCATGCCTTTACGTCTATGATACCAGCCACACCGATGTATCTGAGCAGTTCAGAACGCCAAGAATCACAGTACTTCTTCAGCCTGAGGCTGGAGGTCAGCAAATGCAGGTTTCCCCAAAAACACAACTTGCAGTATGTTTCAGTTGCATTACATTCACCAAATGGCTGACTGGCTACAGCAAGAGGAGACACGTCCTCTGGCTACTGCTGTGCAGTTACCTTTGCCTGAGGGGCTCATAGCTCAGCCCAACCTGCAAACCCAAATGGGATGGGGCTTTCCTGAAAAGCCTGTATTTCTCCCTTCAGCTGGTTTGTCTCCTTGTAGACATAAAATAAAATCCAGCAGAATTTGCTGAGACAATAAATTTTTGTGCTGCACATTTGTAACATTCAATCTAGAGAAAAAAGCCAGTTAAACACGTGTTCCTTTCAGCATTTCAGTGTCCAAAAGCTGAATTAGCTGCAGGCTTTTTTCCCACTCTTTGCCTTTCTTGCTAAAATCCATCATCTTTTCTTGATAAAAAGAAAGTTGATTAAAAATGTTCTTAGAATCATTATTCATTTCTTTAGGGAAGTGGCTGCGTTTCATTTTCCTCCCTTCTTTTCAGTGGCAGAACAGAAGCTGACAGAGAAACTGCAGAGAAAGGCAACGCAGAAATTAAAACCATCTGCTTAACCATCATTTTCACTCATCATTTTTCTCAGCAAACCTTGAAATTTGCAGTGAAGGAGGCATTCAGCTCCTTCAGCACATCCTCCCAAAGAAGCAAAAGCAGCGGGCTACGAAGAAGCCGCAGGATTGTGGGTCTGAGCAGCTCAGCTCCTCTCCCTCAGGCACATGCACTGCAGAGGCCTGGGGCAGCAGGTGCACAGAGGACACCCCACCTCTTCGGCTGGGTGTTCTCTGGAGGTCAAAGCCCTGGGGAGGCAGGAAGGAAAAAGCTTCTGTTGGTGCTGCCAGGCAGCCCCAGCTGAGCCAGGGCCCTTCCCACCCACCAACTCCGAGGGAAAGGAGGCAACATGTGCCGAAGCATGGCCACACTGTGCAGACTGCCAGGTAAATCATGGATTTGTGCACCTGCACAGGTAACTACACTTCAGCTTTAAATTAAATGGAGCTCATGCTGAGGAAACCATGAGAGGTAGCTGGTAAAGACATGCAGTGTATCCACAAGGAGAATATTTCCTGCCTGCCAGCATCCCTTACACCTGAGCACTCTCAGTCTGGATGGGGAGGCCCAGATACCTCCCACACCACCCTGGCACCATGACTGGGGGTTTAAAAGGATAGGGCAGTTTGCAGCCTTGGTCCTGCAGTCAAGCTCCAGACTTGTCTCAGGAAAGTGACCTGTTTCCTTCCCCAGTGCTTCCACCTGAGAAAAGTCAGGAGTTCTGCAGCTGGTCCTCTGTGCCTCCTGGCACCCAGCTGGCACCTTTCATCAGCAGTAGCAATCTTATGTGGCAAGGATAATTTGTCACTTGAATTTTACTATTTCAAAATGTTTCATTGGAAACAAATTCCCTCCATCAACACAAATCCATAAATCAAAAGTATTTTTCAACGTTTTTGCTGTTTAAATAGGAATCAACAGAAACATATCCAATGGCCTGCTTCTTACATGTTGGGCAGCAACAGCAGTTTTCATTCTTTTGAAATCTGTGCAATCCTGAGGCAGATTCCTACAAACCCTTATGCAGCACATGTAAATCTGCTGCTTGACAGCTTCACCCTTTGGTCAGCTTTTTTGGCTCTGTTAAAAATAGTTAGGGGGACTCCCTGGATGACATAACTGCAGAAGTACCCTGAATAATTTTAAGCTACATTTTAAAAAAAATTGTGCACAAATAAATGCCAAAATTATTCCAGAGTCAGTAAAACAACACTAACTTTTAAAAATACAAGTAAAAAGAAGCCTCATTTTAAAATAAGTATGTAACAAAAGTGAAAATATTTTTGTTTGAAACTATCAGGCCCAAACATAACTGAATAAATAGAATATTTTTCCCCCATAAGAAAAAAAGTATCAAATAAGAAAGTTCCTCTGGGAAGCTGCTATTTTGATTAAATGTCACCTAGTGACTAGAAAAATGTTGTGCAGGAAAAGTTTAAGGCAACTCGACTGAACACATGATCTCCACGCTAGAACCCATGTTAGTCTAATGAGATTGAGGAAGTTGAAAGGCTGGTGCAAAAAATATAATTGGCATAGCAATAGCATGCCCTCTCCTCTACCCCAGATTAACTCTCCACTACAAGATACACAGAAATTAATTGTTTTCATATCAACTCAAAGGTTGTTGAATTAAAAGATCATGATACACATGTTCTGCAGGATTTAAAAAAAAAGATTCACAAAGCAAAAGTTAGACTTTAACACATAGCACTTATCAGAAAATAGCACTCACAGCTGCACACAAAAGCACAAGATGAAATTACAAAATATATATTGACCAAGAGCTGCTTTTCTTTGAAGATTTACTCTCATTCTCTCTGTGGAAGAATCACCAAAATCTCTGTAGACAACATCACTTTCTTAAGTTTCAGAAATGGGTCCTAGTTCCTGTTTTACATCCCCTTTGCTTTCTGCAAGGATGTTGTGTAGCTTGCACAGCCTACAGCAACACTCATTGTCATCTCAGAGGAAATAGGGAGTTGAGGCTAAACAAATTGAACAAGATCCTTCCAACACACGTGTGAGAGCAGACATTTTTCCAGCTCTGATATGTCCTCTGCTAACTACTATTTTTATTTTTGGTTGGTTGGTTTGGCTTTTGGGGTTTTTTCGCAGCTCCCAAGACTATTGATAAACTCCAGCTCTTGTGACCTTGTTCTCCAATAAGCTGTGCTCCCAGAGAGACTCTGCACGTATCCAGGAAGGCTACTTTCCCACAGCCATAACTGCTCAGGTACCTGCAAATGCCTAATAAGCCAGGCTTAATGAGCTGTCACACCCTATTCATGGATAAGCCTGTTTTTTCTATAGATATTCTTCTAGCTCTCTGAACTAGACTCATGTACCTTCCCTTTTCTTCAATTCTTTATTTACAGAACTCATATTCCAATTGTATTTGGTTTGCCATGTCATACAAAATTCTGGACAAAAGGAATGGGGGATGAAAACAGTGTTTTTGCTACCTGGTATGCTCTGATTTTAAAAAACAATTCTGGAAGCTGAGTGTCTTCCCTGGGGACTGTGGTTTTGTTTTCTTTTTTTCTAGGAAAGGATTGCTTTTAGGGTGCTCAAATCACACTGTTCTAGGCTGGTAAATAATAAGAAAAAAATCTCCTTAATCTCTACGTAATTTATAGCCAGATTCTACATTAGTGTTTGCTTTTCTGCTAGGAACTGGACCAATAAGGGTACACAGAGTTGCTGCTGCTCATCAAAGAGGTAATTTTAGTCCTGAAATTAAACCCAAGTACTGCATAAATAGAAAATACTGTGTTAAGGGGGCAAATTAGAGCAACAAGGAACTAGTCATTGGCTGTGTGATCATTTGGAGCTCAGAGCATTCAGCAGAACTCGAAAGCAGATCTTTCACAGCAGAGGCAGCTACCACATGCAGTATGGGAGGAACTGGTAAACGACTGCTGTCCTTACCTTGCAGAGGGGCTCACCACAAGAGGGAAGTGCAACAGGCTCCTCAGCAGCTCCGTGTAAGATGGGAGTCCCTTTTGCCTGCTGTGCCATTGCAGGGCTGCAGAGCAATGGCTCAGATCTGACAAACCAGCAAATTCCTTCTGCAAGGCTGCACATTAGGATGCCAGCTCAGAAACAGTGTGTCCAGGACTGTCACTGCCTTCAAGAATTGCCCGGCTGTAAGCAGGGAAATATGAATGGCAGGCTTCGCAGGGAGGTCTACAAAGGCTTATTTGGTAACAAGAGTTGTTGAGCTGTTTAAAAAACAGACACCATTCATAAGGTGAAACTTAAATAATTGTTTTGTATCTCAGTACATCAGTCATGATACAGATGCTTCTAACTTGAAGGAAGCAGAAACGTACCTTGTCAAAGTCTTGGACCTATATGCATTCAGAATATAACCCGCAAGGTTTGCCCCTTTCTTCCAAATATGTAGCAACTAGTACCAGAACCTGTGCTCAGAACATTGACGGAGTTAAAAAAAAAAAAAAGAAAGTCAAAATCAGGCACATGGCTTGTACTTTATTTGGCACAAGTGGAAGAATAGCTCAGAGGGGGATCCATCTTAAAAGACATCTGAAATGCACAGATGACAAGTGTATGACTAAATGCTTAATGAGATAGGTCAGGCTCTGGTGGTATTTTTATTTCCATTTAATGTCTTACCCTTTTTCATTTCCACTAAACTTTTATTTTCTATTTTTATTTTTTTTCCTCAAATGAGATGAGAATAAAGATGAAAAACTCGGATAGCTGGCCTTTGCCCAAAACAGGCATTCTCGCCAGAAATATTCAGAGCTCTCCCCTTTCCACAGGCCTATTTTGTCCATATAGATCTTACATGGGAAACTGTACCTTACAGCCTTTGAGGCTCTGTCTGAGCTCCAGAGATCATCCCTTGCCTTGTGGTTCTCAGCAGTAACATGGACAGTCTTTTAATTCTGAGCATCTTCTGTGTTGGCACCGTCCTCCCTGAGCGTCACGAGGTGGCAGCACAACAGAAGGGCTTGCAAGGGCTGCTGTTACATCAGGCAGCCGAAATCTTCCATACCTGCAAATACACAGTTCATTTTCATCTTAGAGTTGCAGCTTCTAATTCTTTTCCTGAAACCATCTTAAAAAACGAGACAGTAGAGTGTCACAGCACAAAATATCACCACTTACCTGCCTGTTTACGTGCTTTCAGCTATTTGAGCATTTATAGGATTACATTTTCATACTCCTACCAGCCTCTGGAATGGATAGGTTTTAGTTGGGCACCCAGCAGAGAAGCCACTTAGAAAACAGTGATGTACTTTGAGCTTCTCACTTCAGAGACACAGCTTATAGAGGTGTCAGCACATAGCAGAGCAGATAGAAGATTGTGGATGAAGAATGGAACTCTGGGGGAAGCAAATTATTTTTAAATTGTGTCAGCATTGAAAAAAGAAAAAAAACATAAGTGATATTTAGTTTAAAAACGGTTTTTGATACTTCCAAAACTAAACTAGCTGATGTTTTGTTTTGGAAAAGCATTTTTTCATTTAAACCTTGAACAAAAATATTAGTAAGGCTAGATGAAGGATAACAAGCAAGAATATACTGAGACAAGTGGCATTAGTGGGGACTTCATGATTTTTAGAGGGTTATTTGGTTGCTTTTAAACAAAACAAAAATCCCATTCATACAACTTTAATGAGTAGTTCAGTTCTCTCGGTAAATCCAGCAATATAGAACTTTTCGGTACCTTATTTTTTCCAAGTTGAAATTCCCAGGAGGAACACAAGCTTAGGAATCTTGCTAAGGATTTAGAACCATAGGATTTTTTGGTCATACAGATTTCTAACTTTCCAAATGAAGTATCTCTATGCAGACTCATTACACTGCAGCTATGAGCGGACAACCTCTACAGCAGGGCATATCTGAGAAGACATTTGTATAAATAAACAGTTGGATAGTCCAAATGAGTCTGCTCCACATATGAATATTGGGGTAGGCAAAGGGAAGAAGCATTTGTCATCTTCCAGGAAATTGGTGCCCTTGTAAACAAGATGCTGATTACCAAGCTAAAACAACCTTTAACAGGATAATATCTGCTCTAAAATGAATGATGCTTTAAAATACTAAAATTCCTAAGTTTTCTTCACCCATAGAGAAGTTGAAAATATTTTAAAAAAATAATACTACATTTTTCCATAACACTTCAATCCAAAAATATTAATGGGAACATATTTTCAGATAATAGTTTTACATAATAAGTAATATTTCTTACATTAAACCCATTTGATTGGGAATTTTTCTTCCATAAATCTTGAAAAACTTATCAGAGAGAGTTTTACAGTCTCTATTTTGCAGGCTGGAAACAGTAACATTAAGAATTGAAATGACATACCCAGCCAGTGGCAGAGCTACAAATAGTACCTGGGCCTCCAAAACCCAAGTCTGGAAGTCATTAACAACTCTATTTTAATTTCATTATTTTCTTTTTCTCTGCTTAAAATTATTTTAAACAGAAGAAAAATGGGCCAGTGTTAAAATAACAGCACATTTGAAATTTTTAGCTCCCTCCATTTTTCACCTAGCCTCCAGTTTTCACCCTAGTTGCATTTTGAATCAGATCTGCCTAAATGACTACATTTTTCCCTGAGGCAGCAGGAGGAGATACATTCCTGAGGATGCCAGTTTCAGTCCCCAGTGTCTAAAATATGCATGCTCTGCTCTTTGATTCCTGCCACTAAAAGAAAAAAGTAACATCCATTCAGCAGAGATAGCATTCAAGTTCTAAATAATGCATTTCTGTACCTCCTCTCCCAACCAAGGACCTCATTTCCTCCAGGCCCATAGGTGACAGATAGGTTAAGCAATTGCCCAGGTTACTGCATTTTATGCAGCTGATTCATGAGGTCCTGAAGCTCCTTGCTAAAGAATATATTGCTCTTACTGTTCTCAAAGGTGCAGGGAAGGTCTGGGGGTGTACAGGAACAGATGAACAAGTGAGAAATCAGCAATGTCTCCAGGCTTTCACATCCTACCTGTCTCAGGAGTATCAAAGAAGCTCAATCTGGCAATTTTCTTGGGTGATTTGAGCAGATCGCATAACTGTGTAGGTAATACAATTAGAATCAGAGATGTGAGCACAACAGCACAGTTAGCTGGGACTTGGTCATGTTAAAAAACTTTATTTTGAAGCTTGAGATGCTTTGCTTACGTAACAGAAAACCCAAACAATGTGAACGACTCCAATAAATTCTGATCCAGCAGGTCAGTTAAGCATATATTTCAATGTGAAGCTTGTGAGCACTCTCTTATGATTTAAATTTAACCTTCAAATGCTTTTCTGTATTGGAATCAGGAAATTAAAGTTCAGAAAGATCAGAATACATTTCACAGAGAATTTCTGTGAGAAGAGTTACCCGTTTAAAAGAGGCAATGATGAAGGGAAGATCTTCGGCTGTGATTTCCCTGATTTGACAGCAGTAGCAGCCCTCTTAGATCTGTGATGATCTGAAGGTGATAGTGAGGCAAGGACTAGAGAGAAAAGTAGCGTTTTGTTAGATCAAAAGATGTAGCAGCAGAAAAGAGGCTTTTAGACAGACTCACAAAAATGTTGACAGGAGGGAACTCTGGAGGTTACTTACTCCAGCCTTCTGCTTGGAACAGAAGCAGCACCAAAACCAGACTAACCTAATAATCTTAAAAACCTCTGAAGGCTGACATCTCCCCTGCTCTGCAGGTATCTGTCCCAGTGCTGCATCATCATCCTCCTGGTCAAAAAGTTTTTCTGGGCTCCAGTTTGACTTTCTAAGGTCCAAACTTGGGGGCATTGCTTTTTTTGTTTTAGCATCTGTTCTACCAGGTGTTTGATTTTATATGCTGAAAATGTCCTTTAACTAATTACGGGTTGATATTACATTCCCCCATAAGACACTTAGTACTTTTAAGAAAGTTTTTTGCATTCATAATCTAAGTCTTGCTTTCTTGTAATATATGAAGGTGCATCACAAAACACATTTGGAAATCTTTATCAGATCATTCAGAATTGTCTATTTTTTTTTTACTACCTCTTCAATTGCACTGCCTACTAGCTTCTCAAAAGCTGAAAATTTCTGTCAAAGTTTTCATTTCTCATTAGAATAGTGCATCTTGACATGGTCAGAGATGATTGTTTATATCAGAACTAAAAAGGGCACATCAACATCTCTGATATTTGTCAGGTATAAACAAAAAAAAAGGAAAACAAATCCAAGTCATGCTTTCTTCATCTACTATGAAAAAATAATATACAATTCTCAAAGTGTTTTTGCAGGCCACTTATATATAATACCTATTTTTCTTACTCACAGGGCACTCCTTCGAATAAATTTGGATTATGTCAAGGTATTACCAATAGTAGTAGGTGAGATCTTGCAGGGATATAGGTACACTTGGTGTATGTTCACCACTGCAGAGGAGAAAAAAAGCGTGCCAGGAATATCTCTATAGGGTAGTTTCTTGTCCCATGAAGTTCAAGGCAGTTGTGTTACAGGCTTTTCTCAAGCTACAGCTGCTCTCTAGAGAGTCACTCCTACATCCTGAAATTAAAGATTAATTACTCCTGACCTATTTGTGGAACATGATTATATGGGAAGGAACATTGTCTGTAAAAGACTAAAGACACCCAGAAATTCCCTAGTTTCACTCTGAAAAACATTAAAAATTATTCTTGTTTAGTCTCCCCCTTAGCCCTCATTCCTGAAAGTAATTCTGTAAGATCATAGTTCTGTCCTTTCCTAGCAGTCATGGTGTGTCTGGCACATTCACTGCCTCCTGCAGTAAGTATTACCCCTGGGAAGCCCAAAATATCATTAGACTTATGCATTTTCTTACTTTTCAGCCAAGCCTAAGGAAATTGTTTCATTCTTTGTCCCTTGGCATTAGATAATCACTAAACTAAAGTTTTTCCTGAATTACCTTTTTCCCCTCAAGGATAGCTTTGAACTTCCAGTTGTTTCCAGAGCTACTCTAGAACATCTACACAGCTTTCTGCATTCTGCATCATCAGTTTACATGGTACTAGCGAGGGCATCTCCAAAGAAGAACAGGGAAATTCTCTCATCGTGGCCTGAGCATTTCTTGCTCTAACTCCTAAGACTATCAATAAAATCACTGATCACTGGCAGCTGAAAGACCAGTGGCCTTTTTCACCTGGAAAACCAGCTGGCATCATCAGCATCAGGAACTTTTAAGTGGTGATCACTTAGCCTGTAAACAAGGGTTATATCAAACTGAAATCCCTCCCAGTCATCAGATACTTGAAAAGTTGTTCATTTATGCACAAGCATCTTCAGCAGAATTCCACAGCTCCTGTATGCGTAACCATTCAAACTTGCCTTGCAGAAGAAATGTTGCTGCAGTTATTGATCTCAAAATGCACAGCATGGTCTTTCCTTGTTTCTCTGGACCCTCTTCCATCAACTCCATTTCATAACATATTGAAATATATTGCCATTTTGGTTACAATCTAAATAAACTGAATCTGAAGTTCAATGGGGCAAAAGTCCAGGGTGATTTGAGCTTGGGCTTTGATCCAGGTGCATCATGCTGATGAGCAAAGAAAACGTTATCAGTCAGCTAGTTACAACAAGTCCTTGGCCTACAGTGAGAAGCAGAAGATGAGGAGGAGGAAAAAAGGATATACCGTGTGATAATTGGTAGGTGACAGCATGCTGTGTGCGCAGCCTGGGGAAACAGAGATCCATTCAATCCGCCTCACAACAGCTTCAGCGACTTCACTGGCCCACGCTCTCTTCCGTCTCAAGCACCCGCCGTGTTTCATAGCCTCCAGTCATCAGCCTTGGCGCCAACAGATGAATCATATCTTCTGAGTGTCCCCGCTGCAGTAACTTATTACCATCCTCTGCAGCTAGATAGCACTTGCCAATCCCAGATCTCAAAACACTGCATTAATACGGATGGGACCTGGGATTTAATATCTTTCTTGTAGCCATGGGAAATCAACTGCCATTAAGACAAGAGACCCCATCTCCTCATTCTCCTTAAGCTTTCTAATCCCTAGGTAACACCCCCTGCCTTCATCATGTGTGCTTAACAATCAATAAGGAACACCTGTGATAGATAGAACAGTTTCTCCACATTCCAAAAAGGCAGCAGATAATTAATGAGCACATTTATTTTTAGATTCACATAAGAGTCATATCAGCAGCACTTCTCCAGTATATAGTTAGTTAACTGATTTCTATTTTTGAGCCTCCTAGACTCTTAGTACTCTACAATAGGCTTCCATTCTGAATTTGATGAAGGAGAGGGATATAACTACAAAAGCAGTAGCTGGCAACAACTAGTACATGTTGTCACTTTGGCATTCCAAGCTATCAGGAATGCCCCTCTTAACTCAGATCAGTCATAAAAGCCCTACTACCTATAGCCCAGCAGCTTCTCAAGTCACTCTAGAAGCCTGCTAAATGGGACCACCCTCAGAACCCAGCTCTAGAATAGAATGACCAGCAAAACCCCTTTCCTCCCTAAGGGAAAAAGAGATGGAACACAGCAGGGTAGGCCATAGTACCCACAGTACTTGAATGAAGTAAGGAGAAAAGATTTAGAAGTGGCCAGGTTGAACCAGAAATCAAGCTCATCAAACATATTTATAATGATGAAGAAGCAGGTCTAGGGTAAAGCCAGGAAAACACCCCACACCCAAGAGTAAGAATAATGTAGAATAAAGATTACCAATACCAGACCCAATCTTCCAGTGACTAAGTAGATCCGCAGCAATGAGGAATATGCAATGCCAAGGTGAAAAAAGAGTCTATAGACCACAATCCAAACTCATACATCATTACAATCACACTAGAAACTAATATTCCTACCAGGTAGCTTAAACTAGATATAAAGCCCAAGCCTGGGCTTAAATAGAGGTCCTGGACCTATGGGCAGAAGCTGTGGATGGTGACCATGTGAGGTGTGTTAGGGCCATTAAGGCTATTAATGCACTTCAGGAGCACAACATAGCTTTCTCTCATCTTTACAGAGTGTGCTTACATGGGAGAATATCTCTGCTGTTGGGATGGAAAGGAGCTGTTAAACTCACACAGGAGAATTAAGGTAAATATAAACTGTTGAGGTAACTTGTCCTATCGTTCTCAGTTTAAGCAGTTCAGTATACAAGCTTTAGGAATTAAACATTCCTATAGGGTCTAGTTCCTTCTACAAACTTGTGCTACCTTTCTACTGTGTCTACTCTTACAGTTGCTTTGAGGAACTATTTCTCTAAATTTTCAGACCAAAGCGTTGCAGCCAGCACGGAAATGCAGCCATGCTGGAGATGATTGTTTTGCTGTGTTTTTTGTTGCTGTTGTTGTTTTTTGGTGTTTTTTTGGTTTTTTTGTCTTTCTTAGCTGGAGTGTTTGTTTCCATTTAGTTTGGTTTTCCCCCCCTGGCAAGCAGTTTACTTTTCCCAAATAATATCAGACCTAGACTTAAGACCAATACTTAAATGGGAGGAAAAAACCCCAACCCCCCCAACTTTCCAAGTGTTTAAAAAATAATTTAAATTATGTTTTTACTTTGAAAATTGCTTTAAGAGGGGCTGAAAATGTTTATGTCAAAACAAAACATTTTAAGCAGGGTTAAACAGAATATTTCTATTTGCACTGAGCATTTTTTATTTAACAAGAAAAACTTAGAAGTTAGCATTTAGTGTTGAACTGGGCTGTTATTTATGTGAATGTTTTCATTTTACTTGTAAACACGGTAATTATTTATATGAGTTGCATTATATATGTATATATTTTTTTTTCCCCAGAGGAAAAATAAAATTTTCATGGGAAGTGACTTAGTAGGATGAAGTGTTCTGTGCTTCCCGTGAGGTTAAAAGTTCAGTCAACTTTATTTCTTGTCACATTTACTGTACACACCTTTTGACTTCCTGCTCAAACTGCAAAATGATGTGTATAAACGGCACCAAAACAGACAGAAATTGCTAAAAATACGGAGTGAAAAAGAGTTCTATTAAATGGTTGGTAGGAATGACTTTTTGATCCAGGGTCTCAGCTTGGACAGAAAGGCGGGAGTGTAACACTCCTCTGCTGATACCCCTTCTGCTTATCCACAGTATTAAGATGCTTGCTAAGTCTGCTGGCCAGGGGATCACTAGTTAGCTGTTCTCCATTGTGCTGAAACCCAGCTAAAACAGCTGATTAGCAGGTAGATAACTGCAGGAGGCTGTGTGTTCAGAACTGAGACCGTAGCTCTGATCCCACTTCTATCCTCATATACGAGTGTGTGAGTCTGAGTTCATGCCACCGTGACCTCAAGGATTTACAATCACAATATGGGTTGCTGGTTCCACCAGCAGCTAAAGGTCCAAAACATCTTAGCCAATGCTGCAGTCTGTACATTGAGAAGTACAATCTCTGTAAAGAGCCGGAGAACCTCTTCCAGTATTGGAGATACAACTTGACAGCCAGCACTCAGTATCCAAGATATGACTGATCTTGGTAGAGGAGAAAACTGCTAATCTCAGATGCCTTTTGTCAGCACAACTCAGCAATACAAACCTGCAGGGTGATACTGCAGGGCACATACACTGCTAGGGAAGTATTTACCCCCTTTTTGGCACTCACAGAAGGAGCTGCTAGGTAGATGAAGCTAAGGCCAGCCCAGGGTCAGGGTATGTCCATTACTCAGATGCAATTTTCATCCAATTATCTATTTATATTTTATAGATACTTCTTATAAGTTTCTATCTATTTCAACATACATTTGTCCTTTCCTCCTCTTCATTGCTGACTGCAGAACTGCAGACTTTGCCTCCCTCCCGGGGAGGAGTGAGGGTGAGCTTAGCGAACAATACAAATAAAAATGATGGGTGCTAAAATGTAATGTAATGTAAAATGTAATGAAGACATTCCCTTGTGCTTATCCTGCCAGGCTGTCAGTGCAGGCAGGAGATATTTTTCTCGCTCGCAAAGACCAGTGGGTCGTTTCTCCCTCGGCTCCCCAGCTCTCACCGGGATGCAAGCACAGCAGGTGGCCCAGCACGCCGCTGCCCTCAGGACCACAGCACTTGGTATTTCTTCCAGCGCAGAATAAATCCCGCTGAATCAGGTTCAGCTCCTGCTCTGATCCTTGTCGAGTCAAAGCATCTGTTGAGCGCACGCCACCGGAGGAAGCCGCAGCTCGGGAGCGCGGCTCCCTGGAAGCGGCACATTGATCACACGGCCGCGTGGCCAATTAGCGGCAGGAGCCAGGGCCAGCCCTCGTGTCTGCGCGCTGCTGATCTATCGGCAGTAATTACCGAGACACTTAATGCCTAGTTTGGATGGGAATTAATTCGAGGCCGGATAAATAATGCAGTAGGGTTTATTCAGCCTCGCGTGTAGCGTCGCCCCCGAGCCAGGGCTGGAGCGGCGAGCGGCGGTGGCGATGCGCGGGGCGGCGGCCGCGGCCGGGCGCTGAGGCTGCGGGCAGCGGGCAGCGCCCAGCCGGGAGCATGCTGAGCCCCAAGATCAGGCAGGCCAGGAGAGGTGAGTGTGCGACCCGTGCGCCGCGCGGGTGGGGACGGAGACCATCTGCTGACACGGGGAAACTTCGCGGCGGTGGCGGGCAGCCGGTAGCGCTGCCGCGGAGTGTCCCCCACCCCGGCTGTAGTGCCTGCTGCCCCGCTGGCCGAAGCCAGCCCTGGGGAGGGCAGCGGAGGGACTGTTCGGGGAGAACGGAACCTATGAGGAGGAGACCTGTGCTGGTGTTCACCAGCGTGGGCTGCAANCAAAAAACCAAACCAAAAAACTGTACGCTGTCCTGGGACTTGATATAGCCTTTTCATCCCTGTACTGGTGGCAAATGGTGTGTTTCTAACGCTGAATTCATTCTAATGGTTGGAGACAGGTGTGTCTAGTTTACCTGCAGCATCTTGGAGAAGCAGTTTGCTGTAGCACATTATCGTTGCAGGGCTGGATGCAGGAGGTGGAGATACTCATTCTGTGAGCTGTGGGCAAGACAAAAGGAAGGAAGGAAAACCTGCCCTGGGTTTGCAACAGATGCTTTGAGCAGTCATTCAGAGCTGCGAGGTGTAGTGTGCCGTGTTTGTAAAGCAGTGAGCTGGCGCTGGGCACAGCCGTTGTCTCGATGTCAGGTCACCTGGAAGAGATGCTCTGGCAGGGGATGTATTCTGTCATCTTCAGGGGCAGCAACAGTTCCTCATGTGACACGGCATTTGTAAATCATCATTGCTGCTCACAAACTAATGACAGTGTCAGAAAGGTATCTTCCTGCCCATTAGAAACAGATTAGATTAATGTCTTTTAGGAGCTAAAGCAAGCACAGTCAGAAGAGTATGTAAAGATTAGGGTTTTCTTCAGCCATGCCAGCATTATAAAATAGGAAAACTGTGCTGGTTCTAGCTACTGTGGTTCCAAGACAGGTACTTTCAGCCAAATGTCACTGCATCATATATTGAAAGCCATATTATGTGATGAACAGTCCTTAAAATACTATCAGCCCATTAAATAGCTGTTAGCATCTTGGAAGGAAGAAGCTTCCTGCCATCTGGAGGTGTCAGGATCAGATATGTACTGCTGCACCCACAGTAAAGTCATAAGTACTTATTTTTCAGTTAACACAATGTTGTACAAGTTCAGTGAGTCTTTTGTAGACACTGCCTGTTTGCCATCCTCCTTCTACGGGAATCTTTTAATATATACGTTATCCCACATTCCTGGTAGCTGTTACAGCTCTGATGAGACAAGCTCGATGATGCTACCAAGGTCGTGCAGGAAGGCTGTATCATGCCTGCCATTCTTCCACTTTCTACAAATCACCTGGAAGAGATTGATTTGTGCATTAATATATATTGAAGTCTAGTTATGGGACAAACATTCTAGATCCCTAGGGGCTACTGATACTTACGGGACAAACTGTAGTGTACCTTTGTGATTCAATTTCAGTTTATAGCGGTATGTGTCATTCTCTGTGGATTTGTTCTGTTTTGTTCATTAACTGTGCAGTGGTAAGTGTATTTCTAAATGAATTTAGAACTCACGAAAAGAGCTGAGATGCTGGGTTTGGAAACATCAGGAACTTTCCTACTTTTGCAATGCTGCGGCAAAGCACTGGAAACCTCTTGCAAAGCTTACCAAGTAGGACCTAATCCTGCAAGGTTCTTCTATAGCTCTTGCTCACAGGAATAGTAAAGAGGCCATGCTGAAGAAGCTGAATGCTTCTTGAAGGTAAGTGTCCCACCTTGCAAGACTGAGCTGAATGGGAAATGGTAGTTAATCTCCCTGGAGTCTCAGTTGGGATTGCTAATGAAGATTTAGGTGATAAACAGCGGACAAGCAAAGCATTCAGAAGGCTGTGAGAAAGTTCTGTGTACAGCGAGCATCAACAAGGGCAGTTGGTCTTCTGCAAGCTGCGGCATGAGTTTGGCTAACTTTTTGGAGTAGTGACTGTTAGTTCTGCCACTGGGGACTTAGTTGTGTAAGGGAGGCAATGTGACTTCTCTGAGCAGACAGATTGAAGAGAAGGGACAAGGAGGGATACTCAGGGTACAGCCTGTGGTTTTACTTGAGTGTGACAGAAGGCAGTAACTGGCTGAACCTTGGGATGTTTATGTATTTGCAGAGTTCTTGGGGTTCAAACCCGTATGTGTGTGTGGCTAGCAAGCTCTTTGCTTCAGGCTCCCAGCATTTGTGCAAATAGGAATGCTTCATCAGCTTCTCTTTTATTTCCAATTCTCTGCTGAGAATGTACCTTTAAACATGGAATTGTGACATCTGATGCTGTCATTTTTGTTTGACTTGTAGATTGTCCTTAAGAAAGCTCCTGGGTTTAAAGACAGTCAAGCTTTTGAAAATGTGGAGTCTGGACTTGCGCCTGACACCCAGGGTGTAGTTCCTAATGTCTGTGAAAGGGACAGTAGAGGACAAAGACAATTTGCCTTACTAGAAGTAACTATCAAGTATAAGGCAGTCCTTGCTGTTCCACCAGCAACCTCACATATGTAGCTCCGAAATATGCATTCAGAGGTACACGTTCTTTTCATAAGATCTAGGAAGGTGTGAAATCTCAAAGACTGAAAATCTTAATGTGCATAAATGGGCCTTCTGGGAAATCGTTTATTCTGGCAAGGTCTGAATGGATTTTGCATTATTTTTCCATTTATAGGGGTTCATGCACAGCAATTAGTGGAGTACAGGATCCTGAAATAAGTG
The DNA here is from genome assembly GCA_013397845.1 of Melanocharis versteri. Taxonomy (NCBI): domain Eukaryota; kingdom Metazoa; phylum Chordata; class Aves; order Passeriformes; family Melanocharitidae; genus Melanocharis; species Melanocharis versteri. The sequence goes on along the minus strand of VZTG01010512.1, from coordinate 883,171 downwards.
ACTGCAATGGAAAACATCTATTTTCACATTCTTTTTATGTGATAGGGCATAAAAATATAGCCTTGCAGAGTGGAGGCAAGAGAACTTTCCGTATGGATTGGAAGGAAGGCAGTTTTCAGACTATATCCTTCAGTCTCAAGGAATGCACTTTTGTTTCAATGTTTTTAAGGGATTAAAAAGTGAAACGAAGCATTTGCTCCTTAGCTTAAAAAGCCCCAGAAAGGTTATACCTGCCCAGTTGCATTTAAATGTGCTAGAAAATGGAAGCTGGACTGACTACAGGCTTATGACTAGAGGCTTATTTGTATTTTAATGAGTGATGGGAATCCACTCTATAGAAAGAGAGTTAGCCTGCTGCCATGATACATAATTTACAGTATTCCTGTCTTCAGCACAGTCTGTCTCAGTTGTAGAGGCATTAAGGATAACCCTTCTCTTCTTAGGACTTTATACTTTTGGATGATACTCTGACCTGTTATTTCTGTTTGTGACATGCTAATACATATGTTACAGTATGTTGAAAATTTTCCTTACAGTCATAATAATTAAACTTTTTGAAAATCTGTTTTAATTAAAACTTAGAGCCTGGAAAAAGTGATGGGAGACATTTTGGTTAGTTAGGCTGGTGCAAATGTACTGGTATCCTTCACATGCCTGTAGTAGAACAGGGTTATTTCCCTCATGCTGTGTGAAGAGCCATCTTTTCACCAGCCAGTGAAAGATGGAAAAGGGGAGCTCTCATGTGTCTAGTGTCCCTCACCAAATGCCAGCTTAGCACCTGCAGCCTCAGCTCTGCACAGGGCAGCACCGGTGCCTCCACAGCCCCACCCTTGGCTCTGGTTTGAGGGGCTGGTGCTGTACACAGCTACCCCAGAGCACGTGGGAGGCCAGCACCTTGGCACCTCCAGCCTACCAGGTAAATGATAACACCCAGTTTCTTACTCCTGGAACCAAGGTAAACAGCCCTGAAGCTGTGAACTCCTCCAAACACTTCCTTCAGCCCTTAGAGCCCACCAACATTGCTGGGAGCAATCAGAGTGACTCGTGCAGCTGGCAGAGTAGAGCCACCATTAAGGAGGAGCCCACCTGTGAGGGGGCGGTTCACTATCCCACATCCTTACATGGGTGATTCTTTAAGGCAGGAGAGGCAAGTTCGGGAGCTCTTCTCTGGAAAGGTATGTGGGTAAAAGGCAAGGATGAGGTGTTGGTAAGTGTAATTTGGTTTATAGCTCCGTTGGTGCAGGAAGGCATGTCTGAGAGGGTGGGGAGGAGGAGGAGGTGGTGGCAGTAGGGCTGCCTGCAGCATGAGCTTGGATTTTGTCATTTTGCTTTGGAGGAGCTTGAGATGAAACTGCTGAGTTAAGTTTAAAATCCTGAGGCAGGGGTACAGGGGCTGTGGAGGGAGGCATTGGGCTGGACTTGGTGTAGTATTGGATTAAATGCCCTGAGGGCAGTGTGAAGAAATAGGACCCGACTAAGGGGTAAAGTAGGGAGCAAGTAAACTACGAGGGTCCCTTCTCACTATGTGCAGCGCTAGGGAGATGAATGAAGCGTGGAGTTACTTTTGTTCCCTTGTACAGGGTCAGGCTCCTAGCACTGTGCTGCTCTGGTATAGGGGTGTGTGGCAGTGAGCTGTGTTGTAAGCTCTGGGCTCTAATTTTTTTTGTGTCTCCGTTGTCCTGATTCAGTGGCCATGTGCCTATAGAGACAGGGTCAAGAAAGTGATGTTTGTGGGATTCCTCCAGAGACAGGTTCATGTTCTCACTCTTACTTTGTGGCATGTCCCATGAAGAAGGACATGAGTTGTTCAAAGGTGTAATCCTCTCATCTCTGTAGAGATACCCCTCTCGAATTTGATTCATGCAGTAGCAGTTTTCTGTCCTTGCCTGAAGGCTCAGGCAGGCAGTCATTCTCCTTTGAAAAAGCCCTGAAAAGTTTGCAGGCAGTCACCAGCTTATTAAGCACAGACAATCTGAATTTGAAATAACGAACTATAGCCTCACCTCCTGGGGAGGGAAAGGGGCATTGAGAAAGAGTAGTAATTCAGCTCTAAGGGCAGCTGGACTGCTGGGGAGAGTACTTGTGAGGAGGGAATTAAATATTAAAAAATCACAAAGCCATAGGCTCTCTAATTAGTAGTAGAACATCACTGAGGGAGTACAGGCTGAAACTGACAATCTGTGTGTAAATAGCACAGTGGAAGTGCTACAAATGCTAGCACCTCTCTCCTGAGAGGACAGTCACCTGCCCTTTTACTGTCTGTATAAATGCATTACTCTTCATTGTAAGATTACTGACAGAATGACTTTCTTTCCTTGCTGGCTTTCCTTTTACGTTTATGGTAAATGATAGGCAAGCACAGCAGCATAAGCAACTTAATTTTTTTCTTCAGCTCCCTGCAGTATGGGCAGGGGTAGTTTGATGCAACGATAAGGCTTCTCTGGTGGGAAGGGGAAACTTGGTCATGAGGCTGCAGTGTGAGCTATCTGCTGAGATGGAAGAGGAAGGGATCTGTGCCTAGTCTCTGCCCAGGCCCGCACATATTTAAGTACTTAACACTAACATGGGGGAGGGAAGCTTCTGCTGACAGTCCTTTTAACATGGATTCCTTCCATAGAGCTTTTCTGTGCATCCTTTGTGCCCAACGAGCTGTAAATTAGTCTTTATGAAGAGCTAAAGAGAGGAGGTACTAGATTTTTGCTGTGGTTGAAAAAAGTTACTTGTAACATCCTTCCTCTTAAAAGCAGGTGTTAAGAATTGTTATGCTTCACTGAGATTGTCATCTGTGAACTGGTATTGAAGTTAAAAAACCAACTTGTGGTGTAAGAAACAAGTGACAAAGAAGCTGCATATGCTGTTTCTAAAGTGAGAACTGATTCTGTTGCATGAGAAGGGATTGGGTTGATTGTGATCTCTTTGAAAGAACTGTAGGCACAGGGTTAATACTTGTTCCTTTGCAGATCTCCAGTTTAGGAGGAGCCACCTTTGCTTTGACCAGTGATGTCACAAATACTTATGGGTCAATAGTCTGAGTACTTAGATTCAGAGTATGAATTAGTATAGGAATAAGAATTCCTGTATTTCTTCTACCTTTGTCCCCCAGATCAACCCTGGCAGTGCAGCAAGTCACTTAGTTGTTGCACGCAGAAGGAAGCAGAATTTGTTTGCACATTGAAAACAGATACAACAGTGTTGAAATAGGCACACTGAGCTCTTGGTTCAATGTTATGCCCTGAAAAGCAGCGTAAGAATGAATACCCTCCTAATCTTTGGATGACTGAAAGAAGAGAAGTACAATGTTATGGCTGAATTCAGGGAAGTTTATTGCTGAAAATGGCTGGGTTGTGGGATCACTTCATCTTACAGCCAGTTGCTGGCAAAAGGCCCTGAGAGAGTTTTCTCTACTCTAGATTATTTTTTCAGTCCAGAATAATTTTGGAAAGTGATGTCCTGTGGAGCAGGGTGGACAAATGTCCTTGGTGCTCATAACATCAAGTTTAGGAACCATTGATGCTGGCAGCCACTGCAGTGTGGCCAGCATCAATGGTCCATGTGCTTGGCATGGCACAGACAGTATCTAACAAAAGCGAATGGATGACTGTAGTGCCTCTGAGGAGCCTGAGTTGTTACACTGCGGTGGACCTATGTTTGTGCTGCATCTGTAGTGGTGTAGAGCTGCAGTCTTGATCAGGATTCCACAGTATTTGGTGCTGTACAAGCTCAGGCCACAGTCCCAGCTCCAAACTGAATGTTACTGTGGTCAGCATTTTTTTTTGTTTGTTCATTAATCTATATAGCTGGAAAGATTATTAAAAATTAATAGCCATAGCTATAGGGAGGACTGCAAGGGTCTGTTGCTGATTGCAGAGGGAGTAAAAGGTATTCATTCAGCCTTCCTTCTGTGACCTGATTTGACTCACAAAAATAACAGGAACAAAAAAAAATCTGAGAACTTTCTACCATTCCAGTGAGCAACTTTTCTTATAAAAAGGTCTCACCTTGCCAGTGTAGGAATGTAAGGCTGGGTGTATTGGCAGATGGAAAGAGCAGAGTGGAAGTAGGAAAAAAGGAATAAGGCTTCTTTCTTCTGGCAGTGGTGAGATGTAGCTCAGTGTGGTTGTCCATGGGACTACAAGAGCTGTGCCAGCAACAGAGATGCCTTCAGCAGTGTCAGGTATGCAGTTCTAACCAACCAGATGGAGAAGATGTGCAGCTTTCAAGAGATTCAGGGTTCAGTGGGAGTGGAGAGCTGGTGCTTGGGTTTGCTAGATAGCTTTGTAGTCCGTAGTGCGTAACAAGTGCGTGTGCTTTAAAAGCAACATTTCAAACAGCTATGACCTAAGTGCTGATCTGTCCTCTGAATAGTTTGCAGTGGATCTAGATGGGAGATTTCAGAGGATGGTGCAGATAAAGGGACTTTAAAATATGGTCTTTTGCTGGGAGCAGTTTCTGTGCTTGTTCTTATATTATCAATATGGTCTGTAACTCTGTTTTTGCAATAACAAAGGACATGGGCTATTTCACTTTACTAGACTGTAAATTGGTAGGTCAGTCTGTTGTAGCAGAAGGAATCAAGCCATCATCTTTCCATCTTGGCACTTATCCACGATCTAGAGCTAGTGGTTTGAAAATACGGGCATGGCTTTGTGTGTTCGCAGGGCACTTTTGAGAGCAGCTGGTGGCAGGTTACTGGCAGTATTTAAGATTTGTTCATTGACAGGTGTCAGAGTCACTACATATTCCTACAACCTGAAGCCGTAATTCAAATTCTTTTGCAAATACAAAATAACTATTTAAATAACTTAAATAACTATTCTGTGGAGTTGAGACCTGCTGGTCTTCTTGCTGATAGTGACAGCAAGTTAAGTTCAGGACTACTTTGTGCTGAAAGGTCTCCAGTGTGAAATATCAACCAACAAACCAATGCCCCTTTACCTATATGATAGCAATGGATTGCCAAAATCCTTCGCTTTTCCTGAAGTCCAACATGCCATCAATTTGTAAGAATAGTTTGAAGATGAATGTCAATTGTTCTTCAGGAGAAAAGGATTAAATTATCCCACTGACTATAAGTTTTAGGTTGGGGGTTTTTTGTATGGTGTGGGGTGGGTTGCATTGATTATTAAATATACTTGGGTTTTCCTTGACTTGTGGAAAGGTCCTGCATTAATGTATATTAGTTTGTGCTACTGAATGTGTGTTTTCTGATGTAATAAAAACAAGACATTACCAGGTCTTGGTTAGTATACCTCATGGAAGCCTTGAACTTTGTGTCATTTGAGAAAAGAACTAAGATTGAAGCTGATTCTTTCCTTTCTTCAGTCTTATCTCTCTGCTGCCATGTTTAGATAAACTACCTGCATACTTTTGAAAGTAACTCTGGTCAGTAATGTGGCTTTTATGGTCACATCACACAGGTCACTGGAGTATAAAATTATTTTTCTGATTTAGAATGTGCCTTATACAGAGCTGACTATGCCATTTGTAAGGTGGCACGACCAAGAAATGTCATGGCTGTTGAACACCACAAAGAAGTCCAAGATTAATTTCTTCATGCAAACCAGAAAGCAACTTCCCTCAAACTAGCGTGCCTTTGCCTTGTTTCTCACTGTGTTGCATAAATGCTGTACTGATGGAATAGAGGCATAGTTTTTTCTATATATTCTGTAAAGGAAATACTGTGAGCTTGTTGAAGATTGATGGAAAACCTGAACCAGCTCTGATGATCCCAAAAAGGCTATAGGCAACTTTCAATATGTGTTGCTATGCCTGGGCTTGTGGCACAGTTGGGCTACACAGCTTTCAGTACCAGCTGCAGTTGTGTATTCCAGCTGTGTTGTTTGGGTGTGCCTAACCTGTGTACTGGCAGGAGATCTTACCTCCCTTTCTGCCAGGTACTGTCAGCATGTTCACCCTTAAAAGATGCTGATATGAGGAATTTATACAGTCAGGTGTTATTCTTCAGAACTCCTTGGTGCACATGCAGTTTGCCAGTGAAAAAGCACTGACCGATCTGGCAGGGCAAAAGGGATACGAGAGAGCAACCTTTATAAAATAGCAAACATCTCGAAAGCAAAACCCTCAGCTTTTGGACTTTGAGAGGAGGTGAAACTGTGTTCTAGAGACAGGGTGCTCCTTCATGAACAAGTCTAGTTTCCCAAGCCATTTGGGCTCCTTTTTGGGCATTCATCTTTTCTTGTCAGAGTCCTTCAGGCTGGCTCAGATGCTTTGGCCGTAACTGAAATATGCTTTTTGGTAATTTCCTTCCTATTCAGATCTTCCTTCACCCCCCCCCAATCCCCTTGCTATTTTTCTGCTCAAAAGGCTGTCTATGTGTTTGTGTGGGGTTGGTTTGTTTGTTTGTTTATTTGGGTATGATTTTTGTTTTTAAACAGAATGTGCTTACCTACAGGTAAATAATCTATAACCGAAGTTTCTGCTCTTCAGTTAAGGGCTGAAAGGTATTTCAGACTGTAAATATAGCCAATTTCTTACAGCAGGCATCCCTAGTCTGAGAGTGAAATTACACTGGCTTTTACTATAGTAAATTGTACTAGTCCATGTTGGATTTTAGATTTATGAACTGCTCTTTGAGAATGCAGTTTTCCTTGCAGAAACTTAATAACAAGTAAATAGTTATACAAACAGATCCTTCCTTCAGATTTTAAATTTAGTTTTGTTTTTTTTTAAGCCTGGCTTGGTACTTTCAGTCTGGTTTCCCAACTACTGCAGAAAATACAGGTTAGTAGACAAACATATGTAAAGCTGTCTCCCTGCTTTTCCTTTGGTTGGACAGTAAGGTTACACAACTGCTTCCCATGTAATGCATTTATGGGGTTTCTTGGGGGAAAAAGAGTTTCCAGACCCATTTCTTTTTCCTTTCTTATTTTTATTTTGGCTGAAAGAAGAACAAATCAAGGGAAGGAAGTAGAACATAGCACATCACTTTGCTCTATAAGATGTTCTCAGTAGCCAGGTGCAGCTTTGTTGAGTAGAAGTGATGCAGTACAAGCTGGCTCTTATGGTAGTGTTTCTGAATGTGGCAGTTGTCATCCAGATCACAAAATGTGAGCAGCTACGTGACTGTGTGGCACCTTTTTGTTTCTGTAGAGATTGGTACTCTGTCTTGAGGGAACTAAAAGCCCTTGCCAGTTCCTTATAACTGATATTCTTCTAGTTGCCTAAAAATATCTTGTCACCAACTGCTTAAAATATTCTGCCTTTAATTCTTTGTTTATTGTGTTTCAAGATGCTTAATTCTCAGGTTGTGCTGAGGAAGTATCTTGGTTTTGTTCTTACTAACTCTGGTATCTTAGCAATCAAATTTAAAGACAAATATGGCTCTGTGGTGGACAGAAAAATCTAAACCAAGTATTTTATTGCCTACAATGCTCTGAAAGGAAATTCAGTATCTCTTTATAGGCATATTACCTGCATTTCCAGTGAATCCTTTTTATAAGGCCAAATTTGAATTAAATAAACTGACTGAGAATATTGTTTATAGTATGGGAAGCCACTTCCCTTTGTGGCTAGTACTTTAAATGAAGACTGTACTAGAAATAATATGTAGTGTCACTGTGTCATCAGACTGAAGGAACACCAGAGCATAGTGCCTTTATTGTAGGACAGTTTGTTGGCCAAAATCAATTATAATGACTGTATTGATTTTAGCTAACTGCCTATGAAATTTCAAAAGATTACACCTTTAATTGATATTGAACTGCATTGACTTGATTGATTTCCATGTCTGCTTTAAGTGAGTACTTACTGAGTGCTCGAATCTCTAGTGGTGTTCAGAGCTGGGAGTGGGAGAAGGAGAGCAGAAGAGATTGTATAATGTTGCCAGGCAGGATTGAACTCAGGAAGGGGGGATGGTACGGGTAGGGAAGGGCAGATGTTGTCTCTGTTATGTGCATGTTCAGGGTAGAAAATAGATGTGATGAGAAAACAGGAATGTGGATATTGCTTGGAGGCAGGTCTAAGTTGCAGAGGAATTCTTGTAGTGGTGTTTGGCCCTCTGGATAGGGATCGCTGCCTCTGTAAGGAGTGGCAGTGTGGCTCCATCCAATTTGATCCATCCACTCCTTAGGATAATCTTTGATTTTGCTATTAGAGGCATGACAATCAAGTGTGGGGTTTTGGAAGGGAATTTGTTTAGTGTAGTCTCAGATATTTGCACACTGAGTGTTTAGCAGCACTTCTGTGCCTTTGCTCATATTCCTCCTATATTCATCTGGATATGAGAACTTCCATGTGCCAGTGTCACTTCCAGTCATAGGAGTATTTTCGAGGTCTGTAATTCTAATTCTTGCCTATATGATGATTTACCATCCCAAAATGGCTTGTTAGTGCACTTATGGGTCTGCCTGGTCTCTTGTTACCTTGCTGTGCTGCAGTTGCTTTGTTTCCCTGCTTCTGAGTGGGTATCGTGTGGGGATGTGGTTGGCATTTCTGTACTGCCGTGCTGTGCAAACGAATCCTAAACCTTTTTCCAAGGAGAGTATGAATCCTTTCTACACTGATTTCTGTTTAGAACTTAGGTGTATGACTAAATCAATGTGAAGAGTGAAACCAACTTGTGTGGTATTATTGAAAACGCATTACTGGATCAGAACTCCAGAGCATGTAAAGTATTTGCTGAGTTGTGAGTCTGATTTATTGATTTGTTTTCTTCCTTATGTTCTGCTGATTCCATAATTCTGTTAAATAGATGAGCACAAATAATATATTTCTGCCATTAAGAATCAGGGTCTTGATGTACTGCATCAGATTATCAAAGCAGATATTTTGATCCCAGTAATCTGAGATAGCTGCTGCTTTAAAGGCAGGCTGTGCTCATCCATATAAGTTTTCTTCTGACCTCTATGCAATTATTGTATTCTGTGAAGCATGCAATATAAGCATCAGTGTTGTTAATAGCCATAAATAATTCCTCTTTCTAAAAATTTCTATCTGATCCATGCTGTTGACTTGCAGATGAAGTTGCTAAGTATCTCCCTAATGAAATTAACTATTACAGTCATGGCCAGAAACTAAGGAAATGGAAAGCTAAGACAGCATGAAGAATTAGCAATCATAGCAATTGACTGAGACATGGTGCTGCATAAAATAAAATAAGAAGGTCTGCATTCTCCAGAGACTGATCATGAAAGCTTTAACTCTTGACTAAAATAAATAATTACTAGGTGAGCTGTACAAATAGTACTGAAGGGGGAGTGAGGGAACGTATGAGGTAACGTATTCGGGGTTATTTCAAAGCAAGATGTTTGATGTCTTTTATGAGGTTTGTGTCAATATAGATGGTAGGTTTCCAGTTAAATAAAACTAATTTCTTTTTAGAGGGAGAGGTAAAGCAGCAGAGGGTGCATATAACTATATGCAAGTCAAGAAAACTGGCGGCTGATGGGATTTTGATGCTTGAGTTGGAGAGTGCTAAGGTACTTCAGTGTGGAGATGACTTTGGTGAAAGATGGATTGCTGAAAGATGGATTTCGGTATCATTAGACTAATTGGTTATTTTAATAGCCAAGATGTTGCCTAAGAACCATTATAGTACCTTTGATAAAAGCAAAGTTTTTGGGATATTTATTATTGTAATGACTCAGTTTGTAACATGAATGTGGAATGGAATTTGGATAGTCTAAACCAGATTACAGTTTGGTCATAGTTGTAAAATGTGGCCTGGGATGAGGCAGAGAAGTTTCATTCAGCTCAATTCCTATGGGCTCCTGCAATAGAGATTTAAACATGACCAGTGATTTTTCTTACTGCCTGTGTGAGAAATGGGGTCCTCCATGTCCTGGTGGTGATGGGGAGGGAGACAGGTGTTCTGGTACCTGTGTAACCATCTGCCAGAGGATGCTGTGCTGCCAGAAGGGCCAGTACTAAAGCCTGAGGATCTTGGCTGCATGGGGGAAAGTGATATATTTACAGAAATGAAAGTACCTCTCTGAGAGAGCTCAGACTACAGTGAGTGAGCTTAGACAATATGCCTGGATACACTAAAGCCTGATTTTAAATGAACTCTGTATTAAGATTTTTCTTAACTATTATTTTGGCATGTAAAAATAATCAGAACGAAGGAGTACTGGGTTACTTAGGAGAATCCAAAAGTTGCTGGTAAACTTTACTAATGTAGGACTAATGCTATATACTAGCTCACATTAAATTCAGCAATGTATTTTAGGCATAAATTAAGGGAAGAGTAATTCTGAAAAAGCTATGATGCTGCAGCAGCACTTCTTGCAAAATTTCCACTTTTAAATTAATTTTGAAGTGAAACTAAAAACAAAATAAGAACTTAATTTCTTACAGAATGAACTAGTTATAATTTGAAACCTAATTTCTCATGATGGAGCCACAAGACAAAACCTGTTATTCACAGTTCTGTTGAGCTTAGCAGGATTTACCTTAGCAGTTTAGATAAATGGAAAAAAAAAATCCATCCCCCCTGTCAGACTGGGCTTTGACCGAGTCTGAAATTTAAGACTAACAAAGAGGTGCCATCTTCTGTCTGTAAAACTGGGAAGTTGTTAGGATCAGACTGAGTGCCTGATGGATGGTTACAGGAGAGGTGAGTCGATCCTTAAGACAGAGTGGAAGGAGAAAGTATATGAAACTATGAAAGTGGAGATTGTGTCACTGAGACCTTTTGATAATGGGAGGATGTGACACCAATCAGATCTGCCCTCTGCTGACAGAAGTGTTTAGTGTGTAGATGTGCTGTTTTATAGTTCTTTATAAAGCACAACATGATGACATGACTGCCAGGTCATGAGGAAGGTCAAAGCAGATTTTATCACAGACAACAATGTGATTTCCCTCACTGGATTACACTGAGGAGGCTCTCTAAAGATCTGACCTAAGTCCCTTATCTGCCTCTCCTTATTTTGCGGTTTGCTTCATGGAAGTGAAAAATAAGATCAGGTTTAATGTTGCAAATGTGATTATTTTAAATTTTTTTTTCTTATTTTTTTATTCCCCAAACACTATGACATCCACGTTATTTTTCTTTCTTTGGCATACGCTGGCAGTTTCATCATTGTGTGGTGAGGCACCAGGAGCAGAAACCAATTGGGTGGTAACATCAAGACTGTGTTTTAGTTGTCTGAACCCAAAAGAGAAGCAGCTAGATGGTACTCTGAGAGGCAGAGGGTTGGCCTTTCTTGTGATAGTTTGAATTAGCTGTAGTGTATCAGGGATATGTGGATAAGAAGCTTGCCTGGTTTTTAGCTGCAACAGTTCACAGTGTTAATGTGAGACATCAGTGATGCAGATTTACTGGTACTGGCCTGTAAACTAATGTCTTGTTCCAAGTGGGCAGTTATAAATTATGCTTTAAGTTAGCTGAATGCAGAATATGGGATGGAGCAGGATCATATTAGCACTAATGAAGGGAAAATGGCATGAAATATTAAATAACTATTATTATAAGATACTTAGTAAATCCAAAGGAAGTAGAGGTGGAAAAGACCTATGAGGTCACCTAACCTGTCTATTCTAGAGGACTGGCTTGCTGCCTGCAATATATAATCACTGTCTGCTGCTCCAGAGTAGTTCTAAATGCCCTAAGCTTTAGTACTCTTACTGAAAGAAAGGGTGATAGACTATTTTTCTATTTCTTAAACTTTTCCTCACTTCTTTTCTGTTTCTGAAACCCTTCCTCAGATTAGCATGTTGGTTTTTTCCTCTATTTTGTCTTTTTATTTTTTAATTTTATTTTTAATTTTGTTTTTCTGCTTCAGTGTCAGAATGCCCTGAAGAGTGAGATGACTAATAATTCTGGATAGCTATGTTATCTCTGTCTGTTGCGTGGATCACAGTCACTACTTTGACTGACAATTCTCTTTTTGAATCTTCCTCAATTTTTAATTTTTTTTCTCTCTCTCCTATGGCAGCTGGTTTCACTGGCTAATCACCCTAAACTGGTAGTGTGTGGAGTGAGAATATTTTTTTATACTCTCTCCTTCTTCTCTTTGTGCCCCTCACCACATGTTTGCACATCTCCATTGGGCAAATAATCCCATTAGGAGAGAGCAATGTCACTGTTCCCATGTAGAGCTGGAAGGCAGTGATGATTTGCCTCAAAGAAAGGTAGTATGAGCAGTGAAGCCTTAGTGGAGGTATTGTGTCTCTTTAGACACTCTGCTGTGAGCAGTACCAGAAAGGTGACGTTTGTCTTGTGTTTGACTGTCATGAACTTGAATGTACACTCTGAAAAACAAGTACCTGTTCAAAGAGGGAACATGTAATGGTCTGTCCATCTCTGAGAAGAAAGTGTGGAACAGTTACTTAGCCTCTCTGAGTGTTCTTTTTTGTTTCACTTGCTCTGTAATTACCTTTTCAGCCCGGTCAAGGAGTTTGGTGATGGGTGAACAGATTGGGCCTCCCTCCAGACCATCTTCTCCAAATCCTCAAGAACGTGTGCTGAAGTGTGGCTGGCTAAAGAAACAAAGGAGCATTATGAAGAATTGGCAGCAGCGGTGGTTTGTGCTGCGTGGGGATCAGCTCTTCTATTATAAGGATGAAGAGGAAGCTAAACCTCAGGTATGACTAGAGAACTGTAGGAGTTAATGGTTGTGACTTGTGTGTGATCACAGTCATGCTTTGATCGACAGCTCATTTCAGTTGTTTTCTATTCTCACCAAAACCATACACACTTAAGGAGGTTCAAAGGCAAGAGATGTTGCAGGGACGACATCTACCAGACAAGTTGTAGAGCTTGGGAAAAGGTTAGAAGGTGTTAACTTACCCAGTAGGGCATGCTGACCTCCAAATCTTAGTATGGTCAGCTATGAGACTGGAGTTTGACAGGAAGAGCTATGGAGTTGCAGATTACTGAGGCAGGAGTGATTAACCTTGCTTGCTCAGCTGGGACTCGTTACCTCTCAACTAATCCACTGTTAGCTGTGAGGTGAACCAGCTGCTTAGAGCTGGCTTGTGTGTGTGGAGTGTGTAGGTTTTGTTGCATGCTGACAATGGGCGGTAATATGTGTTTTAGTGTGGGGGGAGGGAGTGGGTTAGAGCTTACAGAGGAGAGGAAGCATTTCTTATTCATGTTTTTCAAATGCCTGTAAAGTTCTCTTACAGCATTTGAGCTAAGGTCTTTCCTAGTTGGTGTGGTAGATTATACATTATAATTCATGTAGTCATTGTTTTGACTGTCAGGCCTTTAACCAGAGTCATTGAACAGAAGGAACATAACTGAATGAACCAGACAGGGTCCCTGTACTGCTGGCTCCTGATGAGTCAGTACAGGCATTACAGAGTGACAGTCAGCCTGTGTAATATCATCACCATCCACACGTTCATTATAGACAATGATTAAACTGCTTGATGCAGCTGCCTGCTTGACTGTCACACATAAATTTCATTGTAGAGTGAGAATGGAAATTAATATTCCCCTATGGGCCTGACATAAATATGGTAGATGAATGAAGATGTTGACTGCATCTTGTATCTTGCACTCTCCTGATCAGGGATTTGGTCCATAATTATGGGTAGTCTTCTGTATAAAGGCTAGAGAGATTTGAACTTGATGATGTAACCTGATTATTCAGGATGCTGCCAGAAACAGCTGGATTTTGCACTTTCAAGCCAGGCACCTTATCTTCATATGCAATGCATATGGGAGAGCTGGGCACTTCTGAGCCGTGTCAGTGAACATGATGAGGAAGAAACAGCCTCAGGTAGTCATGTCATAAAGGATTTCTTTAACCCTGGCCCTTTTTGGGCACAGGGTTGCCATACATTTATCACTGTGGTTAGCCATTTTGTATAGGATGGTACAGGAGTATGTCCTGACTATTCTTGTAGGACTTGCGGATTAGGATTTGCATCTGACTTTAGCTAGGACTGGATGCATCTGTACTGTTGGGACTTATGGACAGCTGTTGCTTGGGATTCTCTGGAATGAAGGGGCAATGGCACAGATGTGCCCATGCATCTTAGGAAGACAACTGAGGCTCTTTGTTGTAGGGAGGTCTTCTTTTATAGGCAATTTTCATCAGTTGTTATTGATATTAATCCCTAATTTCCTTCAGCCCTAAAGGTACTCATGCTTAATTTAAATCTTTTTGTTTTATTTATTAAGTATGGCCTCTAAGCTTGTGTGTAAAAACTAAATCAATAGTTTCACTGAAATTCCCATTGATCTTCTGCCTACTTGATTATTTATACATACTGTGGAAGAGAGTTGTGTTCTTGTTGTTTACCTGATAAAGTCAAATGAGATTTATGACACAATATTTCAAAAGAGAAACATTAAACAACATTTTCTTTATGGATGTTGCATTGCCTATTTTTATGAAAACCTGTTCTTTCAGGTTCTTAGAGGAAACTGTAGATATTCTTTAATGATATTGCTGAAAAGGTGGAGCTGTAATCTCATGGCAGGAGAATCACATGGGCTTTCTGGAGTGAAGAGGAATAATTCTGTTGTCTTAACAGACAGTACTGTTGAAGGTGTGTATATTTGTGTGCCACATGACAGTTGCAGTTGCACAGCACACTCCATCAGAGACCAAAGGTTAGAGGTTGAACTTGCAGCCATTGCTTTTCTTCAGACTTTTCTTTGGTTTGCCCCCCTGAGGACAGGGGGAAGGGAAGACTGACCTGCAAAGAGCTTTTGATGCTCCTACTGACTCTGTCAATGTGTGTGGGTTTTTAAAGTAGCTTTGGGCTCGTTCCTGTTCCCAGGAAAGGAGAGAGCATGCACCCTTCCCAAATTTCCAGGGGAACAGAAGCCACTGTGCAACTAATTCATTAACCCTTTCTTCAGTATTGACTTAACATGATAAAAGGCTTTAAGGGCAGTGGGCTTGAATTTTGCACTTTAGAAAACAGCAGAATTTTCTAGAATGTGTTCTGGCCACTGGACTCTAAAGATGATGTTTTATATAATATTTTTCGATACCATTTGGAATAATTTCAGATGCATCTGCATTTTTGTCAAGTTTCCTATGTTTTCCTCTTATCTCTGGAATGTCTTCAGTTTACCTTCTAATTTCAGTGAACCTAAGAGTCAAATCGCAGGGCAACAGGATTGGGAAGGAAGGCTGCTGAAGTTTTATCCTGTTGCGTTGACTTATTTTACCTCATTTTTAAATCTTACAATCATTTTTGAGAAATGACTCAGCATGGACTTTGCTAAGTGCCCTCCTACACTGTGTCCTTCCATAACCTTACCCTTGCACTAGGTAGGGGGTGGGAGCTTGACACTGTTGAACAAAGCATTTGCAGGAGGATGTATTCCTGAGGAGCACAGCTATGGAAGTTACACTGAATAGCAGCAATAGAAAAGAACATATGTGGCTTTGTTATTTTACAGAGAAGATTGCAAAGGTCATATGATGAGTTGTCATCTGTTAGTTGAAGTTCTGAATTGTCTATCTCATGAGACACTAATTGTATTACTCCATTATATGTGGATCTGTAAGCTGACAAATAGCATAACTAGAGTTTGTTTTGATTACCAGTGTTATGATGGTTTCTTGGATTTGGTTGTTGCCAGATGAGTAAACATGCATAGTTACCTTCTCATCAACCAGAGATATGTGAGAAAAAGCCTGGCTGAAATAGCTTTCTTCATTTTCTGTTCAGCAAGAAAAGATGCTTTGGACCCTGTTTGCATTCCAGGGCAGTTCAGTGCAGGAGTGGGAACTGCCGATTACCCTCTTCATGGCTTAACTCTTGAGAGTCCCAGTTCTTACTGTATTTTGTCTGATTGTGCATATGTCCTGAAGAATGTTAGCTGGAAACCCTTTAAAATATAAGAGATTAAATGCTTGTTTTGCACATGTTACTGGATAAGAGCTTCCTGTGATATCTTTCTCAGCTTTTCCATAAATTTAAGAGGATTTTGTGCACTTTGAAGATACTATGTCACCAGCCATGCAGAATTCCCAAACTGGAATGCATTGTGTTAATTATGCTTGGGCTCAAAGTGGAAATGAAGCTGAATACTGGCAGCATTTGAACTTGGGACGTAAAGGAGCTCAGGTTTTTTTCTAGTGAAGCTATAGTATTTTGGATTAAAAGTTAGTCTGTTGTCTTGCAAACCTAAATTAGCTGCTCTCTTCCAGTATCTCCCAGGATCTTCTGTGTACTGAGGGTCTCTGGAAAATCGGCCATTTTATTCAAATACATGATGCAACCAGCAATTCAAGGGTGTGGGAAGAGTAGATATAATGTGAGATGAAACTTTTGCAAGGGATAATTAGTTATGGAAACCAAGGAGAATCACTTCTGCATGCTCAGAGTATTGTTATTCCAGAGGAAACAGCCTTTAACCAGCAGTGCCCAGTGTGAGAGGAAGGACAGTGAAGCAGGTGGATGACCAGCTCGAATCTTTTCTTGCTCAGAACTGTGGAAATGTGTTGGGCTCAGTAGATGAGCAGGACTTGAATTTGCTTTATATGTTATCTTTTCCTTGCCCTGTTTGTGTCCTTTCCCTTTTCGCTAATATTTGTGTCCATTACAGGGTTTGATACTACTGCAAGGCAGTCAGGTGAACGAGCTGCCACCTAATCCTGATGAACCAGGGAAACATCTCTTTGAAATTACCCCAGGTATGCCAGCATTTCTTTGTATTTCAATGTCACATCACCTCATTCCCATCGGTTGTCATTAATGATGATTGAGTTGTACTGATCACTGCTGAGTGTTCTGGTACACTGGCCAGATTATCTAGTGAGACTGAGAAATGAGACTTGACTACATGGTGTTCTTTGTTCTGAATATAAGTGCTGCTGTGGTACCTCATTTTCATTTTATAGTAATTGAGATGCATCATGCTCCTTGACTTTTCTGTTTGGAGAGGGCTCTTTGCTTGAAGTGTTGTGTGGTCTCTCAAGCTGATGCATTCTTCTGGTTGTTATGGGAGAAACAGGCACAGAACACAGCACAGAACTTATGGAAAAGGGACATGCGATATCTGGATGCAATTTCTTTCATGTATACTAGCTATTTTGGGAAGCGGATGGGAGGGCAGACAAAAAGCTTCAAAACATTTCTGTTTTGGATGAAAGGTTTAAGAAAATAGATGACCTAGCATGGAAGAGAGGTTGAAATTTTTTTAGGTAGAAAGTCTAATGATCTGTCACTGTAGTATTAATGTAAAACTGCAGTCATTTTAGTTCCCATATAAATGCTTGCTGTGGACAGAGTTGGTATCTCCAGGGTAGATTTAGAATTAAGTTTCCTGTTGCAGCATTGGAGCAATTGAATTCAGTTGATTTAGTTCTGATTGTATTTGGCAGAGGACTATCCCTTTGCTTGGGGTTTGAATGTAGTGTATTTTGGAGGTAGTTTCAGGTGGCAGGATCAACAGAGGAAAAAAAAACCTGTTGCACTGCTGCAGTGCTACAGCAGAGGAAGGACTAAGCCAGTTCATCTCTCTCCCAGTACCTGAAGATTGAATTCTAGAAACAAAGAAAGAGACAAATGTGACTGTGCTAAAAATTATGTAAGTGCACTGACTCAGTCATGCTTCACTTCACTGCCAGCTTGTCCTGGATGCACTACCTGTCCATGCTGCTTAGCATTGTCTCTCCCTGCAGTATTGGTGCTGTCAGGAGAGAAGATAAAAGTAATTCCATTAGGCTGCCTCTTGTTTTTTTAATGGAATTTTTTTTAAATGAACACTTACCCCTGTATTTGAATGTTATTGCTGTGGAGTCAGATGTGTTTTTACTTTCAGGTGTCTTTTTCTTACCACCCTGTTAGGCTTGCTTAAAATGCCTTTTTTGCACACCCCTCTTGACACAGGCAAAGCAAGAACAGGCAGTGCTGTAAGTTTTTCAACTATGCTATCAGGCAGTGTTTTGCAATACCTTAGTCACAGAATTCTGTTTGACATGCAGGAAGCTACTTGGGGAGAAGAGACTTATTTTTTTCCTCTTACTTATCACTGTGCACTGTCTGTTAACGCCTTTTTTTTTTTCTTATACTGCACCATTCCGTCATAGGCAGGGCCCCACAAACAGCATGGCATTGGGCCCACAGTGTTGCTTGTATGGAGGATCTCCAAGGAAGTGGCATTCATTGTTGGTCTGAATGTGACACATCTGCACCATTTTCCAAAGATTGTTCCCCGTACTGTTGCGGAAGAACTGTGGACCTGCAATGTGAAAGCACTTGAGTTGTTGTGATTATGAATGATCCCATGTGTTCTGGCAGTGATCTGAAATAATTAACTGAGTCACAGACTGGCTTGACGGAGTTTCCTGCAGGTCTGAGTTTGTTCTGATTCCAGATGGGAAAATAGTAATTCTGTGCGACTTGTCCAACCTATCAGGTTATATTGCTGTGGCCTGCAAAAGAATTGTCCTAAACTGCAGGTAGCTGTTGCTTCAGGTGAGTTGGTAAAGCATGGTCATGTGACTAGTTGAAAGGGGCTATTCAGAAGGATGGAAAAAAGTGACACTGTTCAGCATGATGGTGGATCCCAGGATATTTGTGTTCAGTCTGAGTTTTTGACATTGCAATTCTCTATGTTCCCTGGAAAATGATTCAGTCTTAGTGTACCACTGACTTGTCTGCAAAATGGGGATGTTTTCCCTGACTTATGCAGTTAATCCATTCCCATTTGTAGTGAACTTAGTTACTACATGGATAGTGAGGATTGAAAAGCACTATAAATAGCCAGTCAATACAGAATGGGATTGACACAGACGTCACTGGAGAATGTGGCCTGAAGAGTTCCCCATTTTTTTCACAGTACATTTATTCTGTGATGGTTTTGGCATAAATGCCTTTTCTTTTTCTGCATGTGTTCCTAAATGACCGTGTTCTGCGTGGTTGCCAGCCTGCAGAACACCCACATAGTGAACAGCTCTGAAACAGATGCCAGATAGGAAAGGGAGCACAAATGATCTTGCAGGACCCAGATCTTTATTCTCCATCACTGCCCATCTTTCCCTGTGTTGGATGTATGGCCACGATCACATTTCTGCCTAATTGTTTCATTTATCCCACTATAAGCTAGGACTCTACAGTTTCTATAGGGATGATAGGAATTTTTTTAAGTTGTCTTAGCTAAGTTGGGGATTTTGTGGATACAGGTACATTCAATAGCTGTAAGTATAGATGTGGAATTTTACTGTGCTAGTAAGCATCCGAGCTTTAACTAACAAAATCAAGAATGGAGTAGTAGCATTTCTAAAGTGTACCTGTAGCTGATACCAGCTTATCTGGCAAAGAGAAGAGGCTGAGATCTGAGAAATGTCCAAAGAGTTCTAAAGTCTGTGGTACCAGCTATCTCCAAAATCCTATTTTGTGATTAATAGCTAAGGCGTTCACCATCCTTGTTGTGGAACTGTTGCTGATCTTGCCACCTTTCCTGTGCTGCAGGCTGTGTTAAGTTTGGCTGTGGGAGCTGTTCCCTCAGAGTGCAGGGACTAGAGTAACAGCATGTCCTGTGCTGTAACAGAGCATGTATTGATTTTCTGCTGAGTAACAAGAACTAATGATGGGCATTGTGTATTATTCATGTTTCATTAAGTCCATTTCTAAGCTGTATAGGGCAGCTGAGCGAAGGGTTAACTAGGGACATGAGAGACTGCAGGACAGTTCTACAGTCAAACCAGTGTTAGATCTGGTGACAGGACTTCCTGAAATATATTCTCTATATTCCTTTTTGGGGAAACTGTATAAATTTCTGGACCCTTTTGAATCCATGCATTCTTCCCTTCATCATAGCTAGAAGTTGAAAGTGGAATGGTGGGGTAAGCTGTGGGTGCAAGTTGCTCTCTTACTCCAGTGCACATTAGCAGATGGTGGGGGATGTTTTTGTAAAGTTAAGAAGGTAATGTGAGGTTGGATGCAAAAGTTGTACCATTTGGGGTAATAATTCCACAGCAGCTCGTATTTATGGATGGAAATTATCTATATTGCTTGGGAGAGGAGTCCGAATCTGGCAACAGAAACAGCATCTGCTGTTGCTAGGGACAACAGAACAGCTTAGCGTTGACCTGGGTTTACAGTGAGTTTTGGAGTGGTGTAGTGCAGCTTGTAAGAAGCCACAGGGATTAAACTCTGAGAAAATATTAAGGAATGTTGATGACTTAAGTGATCCTGAAGTCTCACCTTTTAGGAAACCGATGTTTTTAATGTCTTGTGGCAAGTGGTCTACCTAGTTTTATTCCCCAGCCTTTGCAGCACTACGAGATGCTCAAGTTCCTCTGCAGACAGAGAATTCCCTGATGTAGTAAGGTTTTTAGAATCAAGAAAGGGAATGGTAAAAAGGCTCAGAAGTTAGGAGGTACTCGTGGTACACATCTTGGTGTCTCCTTATCACTGATGATAGCTAATTCCTCTTTCTTGCCGCAGTGCTTTCTGCCAAGGTGAACAATGACAGCTCTTAGCTGAGACTGTGAGAATAAGAGTGCAGTTTTGTAATGAATTTGATTTATTTCTTGGAAACAGCTGCTGAAGGAGTTGATCTTGTTCCCATATATCTAATCATATCTTTCATTTCAGCTCTTATGACTGAAAAAAAGTTCTCAAACCAGTTGTACTTCAGATCAGTTCAACTGAGGTGATGGAAACTGCACCTTCAGGTTGCTTTTTGTGCTCCAGTTGAGTTAGCTCTCACAAGCTCTCTCTTTGGTGAGGCAGTTCAGTCCTCTTCAAAATTGTTACCTTAGTCTTTTTACAGATTTAGCCAGAGCAAGGATCACTGCCTATTCTTGATTTACATGTCAAAGATTATTTTCAAAACTTCAGAAGTCAGTTCTCTGTGGTGTGCTCTTTCAGTTAATTATAAAGACTTAGTTCAATATAGGCAACTTGCCCTTACAAAAGGGGTTTGCATTGAATACCGAGTCCTTTAAAGATAGAATAGTGATTGCATTAAGCCAGAAGTTGGGCTGGGGCAAAATAAAATGCCTCATGCAGAAACTTTGTGCAGGATGTATGTAGAAGCTGCTTCACTGCCTTGGTTGTGCTCTATAACAAGAAGGAAAATCAAGAAAGGCAGAATCAGAAGGTAGAAGTCCTAATTCTTACAGGGACAGTAATTGTTGTCTACTTGTTCTGTAGGGGTCCATTTGTGTTGTTGACAGTATCTGACAGACAAGTTGGAGTGGCAGCTTGTTTGTCTTGTGCCAGTAGGTGGAATGATGCCCACAGAGCAGTCTGCTGTGTGGTACGCTTCTGCATCCCAGGTGATCGACACCAATTAAGCTATTTTTGTGGCCTTTTAATCTCAGTTCCTGTTGAGATGGTGTGTAATTAAAATACCTGGAGGAGAAATTAGAAATTCATACATTGAAAATCGTTCCATGTTTTCTATTATTCAATGCAAATTGTAATTCCAGTTAACAGCAGGGTACTATGTTTGCCATTGGTAATTAAGTTTTCTCGTGAAGTCTGCAGCTGAAAACTGACTGTGCATATCTGAATATGTGATGATGTTGGTATTTGAGAAGTATATTCAGATTTCTGAGATTTGGCACCCACCATACTGACTAGGGAAATGGCAGCAAAATGAAGTAATTTTGGGTCCTACTAGAAAGTTTAAGACAATGTAGTTGCAGCAGTGCACTCTGGAAACACTTAGCAAGAGAGGGTAGTGGATGTTACCATATCTATGGCATTGCATTAACCTGGAAAAGAAGATTGGTGGTCTTGGTTTTGCAGTGGAGGGCCCTGTCAGATCTGTGTTTACTCCTTCTAGATGTCTGGAGCATAGCTGAGAGCATGCAGTTACTTGTATGTCACTAAAAAACATAACTGTCTCATGGAACATGAGATAGATTTTTCCATTCATTGAGGGGTGAAAAGCAATAAATGTATTTTCTAAATTTTCTTTCCAAAGTAGTGCCCAGAATGATAAAATTGTATGCTTTCTTTGCAGTCATAGTCTGGAATCTGTTTTTTATTATTACCTTTTATCTTGGGTTGAAGACCTTTAAGGTAATAACGTTTTAACACTCAGATGATGGCAGGTACATTGCTTGCCTTTTCCCAGCTGCAGTCTCTTTTTATGTTCGAATGCAGTTTGAGTCTCCTTGGAAGTGCGAATCCTGAATTTCTGTGCCTGGGAAGTGTTGGTGCCTTGTTTTCTGTGTTCTGCTTGCTCCGTCTCTCCTGAGCACTAGATGGTGCTGGTTCTTTCCAGCTTCTGCTTGGACCCTGGCTGTCGGTGATGGCGCATGTCTTTAATCGCTGGAGCATGAATTCATCCTCTCAGAGGAAACTAGCTACTCCGTCTTGTTCATTCGTGTCTCCTCGAAGCAAATCAGCAAGCAAGAGTTCCCTAACACTGTTTGTGCCCAGCCTGTGAAGCCAGTACTGTGCTCTGTGGGCAGAATACAGTATTGAATAATTCTCTGCACATTTGCGCAGTTGGTTAGAGCGTTGTGCTAATGATGCCGAGGCTGTGGGCTTGATGCCTGTATGGGTCATTCACTTAAGAGCTGGACTTGATAATCCTTGTGGGTCTCTTCCAACTCAGAATATTCTCTGATTCTGTAAAATTCTATATTGAACACACTCCATGTGTTCACAATATACAGCTGCTGTCTCAGATGCCAAAATTGGCAGTCTTTGAAAACATTCAAGTTCAAATTGCTTACCTATTTATTTATTGTTTTGGTCTTAAAACTGTTATATAAGAGTAGAACATGTTCTGTATAGACACATATAATAATGACTGTGTGGGGAAGTCACTTGGACATACATCTCCGCTGTTTCAGGTTAACAAACTGACCCAGCACTTATGAGCTATTTAGTGGCATTTGTCTGACTGTTTTCCCTCTTCTCCCATTCTGAGCCTGCTAAACTTATTTTTCAAAATAGGTATCTTCAAAATTTTGCAATTTTAATGAATTGGCATTTGCCAAAAGGAACTAATTGCCTTCCTTGGGATTACTCCTTTCCTAATTCTACCTAGATTCTTTTACTGAACTGAAAAAATAGCTTTTGTGGCTTGCCTAGACCTTGATAACTTCCTTTAGTGTCAACAGAAGTATCAATCAGCTGCTAGTATTTCTAGGCTTGTTTTACAAATGTATTCAAGTTGATGAGCTCTTACTTGAGTAAGTCGATGGAGGCCCTCATTCCCCTTGTTCCAACTCAGACTAGCAGCTCAAATCTTCTTTAAGCAAGGCTTCTCTGCTTACTGATTTTCTGATCTATACTTCCCCTGAATGCTTGACTGTAACATGTCACTGAATTCTTATGAAAAGAGAATGTGGGAAAAAAAGGACTGAACTTTGCCCTCAATTCATGTACCTTACTGATTTCGACAGTGTTGTGTTCAGTCCAATGCTATATTCCTATAGCTTGACCAGTCCACTTCTGCCTACTTAAGGTGATGACTCACTGCAGGTGAAGGTCTTTGGACTGCATCCAGAGTTTTGTGCAGAAAGGTTATTAGGCTCCTCTTTTCCCCTGAGGGCTATGAGGCTCTCTGATAGTTAAGAATGTTTTGGCTCACTTTACATTATCAGTTTAAAACATCTTGAGGGGCATCAGGAGTCACCTGCAGCCTGTAAATTGCTTTTGCTTTGTTTTCTGTTATACCCTAGCATATGCAATGCCCAAGGCTTATGTTTGCATTTGGCAGGTAATGATCCTGCTTCATGAAATAAACAAGATCCTGCCTTTGTTTTATTAGAAGCGTTTGATCTACTTCGAGTTGCACTGTCTCCATCCCTCAGTGCTCTGGGGCCCCGGGCAGGTGAAAGGAGGACTGGAAATGGGCTGCGACAGCATACATGTGTTCTGCTGTCCTGGGATTTGTATTCCAGGAGAAGCTCTGCATTTGATCCCTGATCAGTAGCACCTAGCTGTCTTTAATGCACGTGCTGGCTTTCAACAAGAATGAAGGTTTTTAAAACTTCAATTGCAATAGCATAAGGCCTGCTGTGAAAGGAGCATGAGACTTAAGAAGTTTCATGAATAGGGTTTGCTGCTAGTGCAGATCATTAAAACGTAACCTCTGACTGGTTTTGATCAGTCTTCCTCAACCCATTGTATTCCTGAAAGACAAATACAGCATTTTATATAGGTTGCCCTTTGGATATAAAAATATGGCTTTGTAGCGTGATGGCACGTTGTAGCTGGAATGTACATCATTTGATCCTCTCAGGTGTATTTTTCAGTGCAAATTAGGTAAGATTTTTAATACTTCCTGCTAGGACCTTCCAGAGTGAGTTCTGCCATTGAATATTCAGCCTTGAGGATAATATATTAAGTCCTAAGGCATGTGTAGTTAGTAGAGGGTTTTTTTTTTAAAGTATTCTGGTGCAAGTACAGCTTTGTTACATAGAGGAATGCCTATCAAACTGTCAACATGATCCCTTATGTAGCACCATCTCTGTATTTCTTGCTAGTTTGTCAGAAATCAAGTCTTCAGTGACGTTTTGCAGCTTGTGTGCTCTGTTGTTGCTGTTAGGGGTTAAGTTTTCTTCAGCCCCAGAAACAGCTGTGTTCCCATTTGCAACAATGGGTGAATTCTCCACAAGATTTATGCAATGTCTGGGATCCCTGAGGCTAATAAAGTGCTCTAGTAGGTTATCAGGATGAAGTAAAATAAGATACATGATGCATGGCGATGTCACAGCACACACCAAATTCTACAAGCAGTGAAATAAAGAGAAGAGGAAAAGGCCTCAAGCTGTGCCAGGGGAGGTTCAGGGCAGACATCAGGATGAATTTCTTCACTGATTGTCAAGCATTGGAACAGGCTGCCCAGGGAGGCGGTTAAGTCACTGTCCCTGGAAGTGTTCAAGAAGAGACTGGATATGGCACTTAATGCCATGGTTTAGTTGACATGGTGATGTTCAGTCAAAGGTTGGACTTGATCTTGGAGGTCTTTTCTGACCCTAATGATTCTGTGATTCCATTCTGTGATACTGACAATCCTGTAAGGCAGCACCACTCACCCTTTTGAAGTACCTGTTAGCACTGTACCTTAACTGCTCGACAGAATACACTGACTTGGAAATACCACGTGGAAGTCATTCTGGGAAGCAAGGTAAGAAAACTAAAACACACATCCTTTCTATGGGGCCCGCAAAAAGTGTGTGGGGAAAAAGGAGGCGCAGCTGATAATGTGCCGGTCCAGGATCCAAAAGAGAATCTAACTGAGAAGCTGCTATCTGGGGTGTTTATGAATGCCCTAGTACCAGTCTGAAGTGGCAGCTGGCCCACTGTCAACAGGGTTCCCAGGCAAAACCCCCTCTGTATTTGTCTGAAATGCTTTAGGGATAACTAGTGTGCTATCAGTGAGAGCCAGCTTGCACTGGGCTTTTGAACTTCATAGGGAGGAGGAAATATGACAAGGATGTATTGCTTGTGGTGTAACACTTAAGCCTTACACCCAACTTAAGAACACCCAGGGTTTTTTTTTGTGTTGTTGGGTTTTTTGGGGGTCAGAGTAGGGGGCTTGTTTGTTTTTTACTGGGAATGGATTTGACTCTCTGTGCTAGTTATTCAGGTATGGTTTCACTGTGGGGAATGCATGAGTGCTGAGTATACTTACAGCAGTGTGGCTAATCTATGTTGAATTTATTAGCATTACAAAAACTTTATTCCTTATAGTTCATTATAAGCTTCACAGTGTCTCTACAGTACTCATTGCAGGGGCTCTGCTCAAGGTACTGTTCTCTAAAGGCAGTGACACAGCTGGGGTCAGGACTATAGTCTGTATAGTGTAGTACATTCTGACGAGCTTAATATTCCTAACTTTTTTCAAGCACTCTAATTTAAATGAATGTGTTTTCTTCCATTAGGAAGCCAAAGTTCAGGTAGTTCGTAATTACAGAGGTTTTTCTTTTGACAGACTCTATATGTTTACTTTCTTGATGTGTGTCTTCTGTCTCTGTTTTAGCAGGTGCCCAGGCCTGTAAAGACACATTTTTTCAAAGTCTGCCTTTGAATCTCAGCCAGAGCCCATTGCTCATCTAAGTGAAGTCCACTTAAGATGTTGATACCCATGTTTCCATGTGGTATCAAAGATGCTATGTATCATCCTGAGCTCCTAAAGCACTGTTATTAGTTCTGGGATTTGTTTTTAATCACCAGCTGTCACACAGTCATGAAAACTTGGGGGAAGGGGCAGGAGGAATTTGAGATAACGAAGAAAAGAGCTGTGAAATCAAAAATATACAGTGTTAAAAGGGAGTGTGTGTAAGACAATAGCGAAAGACTGTTACAACCAACCGTATATTATATGCATTGGAGGATAATTGTGCAAACTGTGGTGCTTCCCTGAATTTTGGGTTGTGTATTTTATTATGAGGATTTATGAGCACTCTGGCCACTGCTAACTTGAGAGATGAAGAGCCTTGTCTACATTAGTAATTCTGTCCCAGTATAATTGTGTTAAAAGAAAGCCTGTACTGGCATAATAGTGTAATGAGGAGAAAGATTAGTTTTATTAACACAAAGAGAAGTGTCTGCAAAGATCACTATTGAGTAAGAATCCTGCTCCACAGGGTCCATAAAGGCTCTGCTTTTATAGCATGTGGTTTGTATATGAATCAGAGAGTCAAAATGATGCTTTCTGGAAGGGTTCAGCAGAAGATATGTTTCAGATTATATTTCATCTGGTCCACTTTGAGTGGACAGACCAGGCTTCAGCAACCTGTTTCTGTCCCTGTGTCCTTCATAGGTCTTGGGCACAGATCGTAAGTGTCGTGTGTTGCTAATACTCTAGAACATGAAAGTAGACATCCTATGTTTAGTTAGCTCTGTGACCCAAACACATCGCAGCAGGGAATAGAGGAAGTTAGTACAAATGGAAATGTTGTACTTATGATCATGCTTGGTAAGAGAAATGTTATCACCTTAGCCCCTGTTCTGAAGCTGGTGGAGGTCTGTGGAAGGTGTCATAATTATGGCTGTGGACCTGTAGGGTGACTGTCTTACTGAAGGGGATACATAAGGATTGGGAAGGACCAGTGAGAAGAAATTGTGCTCTCCCTTAGTAGCGTTTTGGGGTTACAGCTGTTACCTCTTGGAAAGCAGTTTTGCCTTCAGTTTTAATGCCAACATCAGCACAGCGTTCTGCTTTGGTCTTGGTGACTTCAATGAAAATATTAAGCCACATGTAAGGAGTTATTTCTTAATCACCTTCAGCAAGCCATCCTAGGCTATAGGAGTCCAGGTGTTTTATAAAGCTCAGAGCTTTTTGCCATTAGATTTGAGTTCTGCAGTCAGTGAAGTGTTGTCTCTCTGTGAGCCAAAGCAGATCCTCCCCTCTCTTCTAGAAGCAAGGATTCTTTGAAGTTAGTAAGTGCAAAAACTTGCATACATTAATAGTAGGCTGTCTGCTCCCTGTGTACACTGGGATCTGTTAGGAAAGGGTTCCTTTTACAGCAGTTTAAAGTGCTATGGACAGCAATATGCCTTCAGGTATTTGCAGTAAAACTGCTTCTTATAATCTGTGTGCTTAGCTGATCTTCCCCTTTGGGCTCTAAGCTGGTGTGAGCTGAACAAGAGCAGCTATGGATCCATGGCAGTGCCAGGTAGGAATTGCTGATGTCAGCCAGTGTGCCTACCTGCTGCTGGGAGAAATCAAAGCACAGCACTGAGAGCTGTGCTAGCACTTCAGTCAACACTGCCCTTCTACTGACAAAAATGGAACAGTAACGATGTCAGCTTTGCCACAACCAGTTGCAAAAGATTGATTATAAGGGGATTTTGTCCATGTGTAAGGCTTGACTGTTCAGGGTTTTTTTTTTTTATGTTCTGTCAGTGCTTCAACGCCAGAGCCCCAAGAGCTTGCTAATGCCCGCAAAGTGAAAACTTGGGGATATGCTGTCTAGCACAGTGTGGCTAAAGCTGTATTGGAATTTCCAGCCAAGCTTTCTTCATTTGTTGATGCTTGCACCTAAAGTTCTTCAATTTTTTGAGTTCATCAGAATTCACAGAATTCCTTTTTGCACTTCACAAGTGCTTTAGGCTGCAAAGAAGGTGGACACCTGTGAATCTCCTAAAATGTGGCCATAAATATGAAAAAATGTCCAAATGCCAGTGAAAATTGTTATAGGAGTGTCAGATGGTATGACTGAATTTCTCGTGGAATTACAGTGATTGGAGGGAGAAGAGAAAGCAATGGATGTAGTCAAATCAGAAGAACTTTTTATGAACTCGGTATAATTTGACTCCTTCTGGACTAGAAATTTTTTAATAGGACAAGGCCAGATGTTTTTAAATGTTATTCCTGAAAGAACAGGTGACTTTTGATCCTTTCTTTTTTTTTCTTTTTTAAGCCCATGAGCCTTTTCTTAACAGACCTGTGCTCCATTATAAACTTAGCCTAACCTGGTTAACGGGAATGCCTTTTATATCATGTGGGGCAAGGCAGCCTGTGAATACAAAATGTGTACTTTCATGCTGTACCTACCTCTTATACAGTCTGGTGATATATCTACATTGAAGTCATGTTTTCTGTGCTAATGTCTTCTGTGAAGAACAGATGAACTATAAATTGTTCCTTTAAACAATGAAGGTCTAATTCTTCTCTTAGCAGGTTATTTTTCAGACTCTTAGGAGCCCAGAGAACTGGAGTTTTCAAAAACATTTCCTTTGCAGTTTATGTTAAACGTACTAGAAGTGTGTATTTGGAGGGCAGGGGATGATGAAGAGGGGTTTGTGAAAGCGTAAGGATGGTTTACATTGCTCGGCTCTCACAGGAAAAAAGCCTTAGGGGAGGTAGCATGTCACTTTATTAATAAATATTAGGCTAGAAAATTCACTTTGTAGTTTCAGGCTCTTTTAAGAAATGTAGTAGGTCTTTAAGGGAGTTAGAGTATTTAGAGCTATATGAACTCTTCTACCTCTGGTATTACATTGCCAGAATAGTCTTTTGTTTCTTCTGAGTCCAGTGGCTATTGGGAAGTCTGTGGAGTCATGGGGTGTTGCCACTGTGGCCTGGCAAGCCACTTCTACTTGCTTCACCATGAATTTTGGAAATCATGGGAACAATTCATGCTGAATCTGACTTCACTTAAAAAGTAAACTTTTCATTTTACAAAGGTTCTAACTTTTGAAAAGGAAGTCTATAATTTGCCCTCACTTACAGATTATTTGATTGATATGGAGAAGATCGTAGTATAAATAATTTTACAGATAAGACAAAACAAGCTTTTATTGGCCAAGCTTGAAAATTCTAACACACTCTTCTGAATTTTGAGCATGCATGTTAGTATAAATCGTGAGCTTTTCACAAGTGCACATTTAATAGTAATGTTTAATAGTAATGATGCAAGGTGGTGTTAACATTTTTGTTCTTCAGACAAGTTTGTGCCTTTTGGGGAGGAGGGAATGGTGGGGAAGAACCCCAAAGCTATGTAATCCTTGCCTTGTGTCTAAGAGAGCTTCCAAAATGAATGCTTGCCCTGTCCTAGAGATGCAACTCTGACATAGTTGAGAATCACAAAAACTATTTGTCTCCTAGTAAAGGAATGATTAATAAATAACTTCAGCCACTAGTACTCTGTCATGTCTGGAATGAACCATTGAATTAGAATAACATATTCCTCTGCCATCCTGCAATTTTTTAAAATTTACTTGGTTGGAGTTCTTTTCCCCCAGAATATAAGTGGTTGGCTTAACTAAAACCAAAGTCTTTACCTCTGTCTTCCAGATATTTAGCATTGTCCAGAAATATGAAAGTTCATTATTCACACAGCAGTGTTTAGCAGCTGGCTTTCCTTTTCAGTGGCAGGCAGTACACTACTGCATTTCTTAAGAAATGGGAGGGAATGTAAACTTTAAATCAAGAATTTCAGATGGTGAAGCCGAGAGCTATGGCTGGAGAAAAAAAAATGTGCAAAGTAGATGAGTTATTTGAAAAATCTTAGGACACTCAGTCTGTACTAGTTCATTTTACAGGGATCTGTTAAGTACTTGGTGTTTTTGAAAGATCAGCCTAATGGTATTTGGTATAATGGTATTTGAAATCCAAATTTAGACATTGAACTCTGGGCTCCTGATTTTGTAAACCCTAGTCTAAAGTTGGTGTATGGTGTTTAAAGAGAAGACATGCATGGTTAACTATAGGTCTAAAAGGTCAAATTGTTAAGAATTACAGAAATCCCTCCTTGAGCAGCTCCTGCTATATAGACTGACTTACATGTATTAAGAGAAATGAGTCTCAAAAGAATCATACTGCAGAGTAAGTGGGTTTTGTTGTTGGAAAAGTGCAAACATATCCACCTTTCTTATTGCAGGAATAGGCTAATACCTACTTGAAATTTTTGCTGTGTGTAAATATAAATGCATTTTATATTAAAAATTACATATAAAATCTCAATTTTATTTGACCCAGGCAGGTTTGGCGATCTTTAATATATTAATCTTGTGTTGAGCCTTCCAACACTTCAGGTTGTGATAGACCTTGTACCTGTAGCAATCAATCAACATATTAGGGTCTAGGATGAGAGTTTCTGGGATTGCCTTTATTTAGGCAAAAGATTTGAGTGGCAGTTCTGCACTCTTACCTTCATTACCTGACTGCTGAGATGATCTGCCTGGTCCTGACTGCATTCAAAAGGGAAACTAAGTGAGGTTTAGACATTTAAGAATCTTGAATTTCTTGTGGGATGACAGAACTAGACATCTGACTTCTACATCTCCCAAACATTGCTCAGTTATCTCAAAATGCTTTTGTTTTGTTTTGATCTTGACTGTACCACTCCTCTCCCCCTCAAAAAAAAAAGATATCTGGTTTGTATGCATGTACTCTTCTGGCCTGATCCCCTGCTAGCTCCTTCTATCTGGCAGGATTTTGACTGGCAGTATGTTTGACAACAGACGCATATTGGCTTAAATTTTAGGAAACCTAATGAGTGCCCTCTGGAGTTAAAATGACAAATGATCTGCAAAGTACATTGAAGGTATGTAGAGCATGAATGTCCTGGTTTATATTATTTATATGGTTTTTTCAGGTTATAAAAGAGGTAGTAGTGGTTATAGTATTTTACTAGAGATTAGGGCTCTTAATTTAATCACATTTTCACTCACACTTCTTTGGTTGAATTTCCGATGAACAACTCTTTAGCTATGATTTTTCCCCAAGGGTTTTGTGTTTTCTGAGTGCATTTTTTTCACATTCAAGACTTACACAAATATATATCAAAGTCACCAATGCATTGAAGATTTTTCTTAAATGAATCTTTTTAAAATGAGCTAGTGTTGAAGAACTGCTTTGTTTTGGATGAATTTCGTATTTTGCTGTGAAATTCAAAGCATGGATGGTTCATTTATATGCAAGCTTTGGATGGCTTTCTGAAAGCAGTCTATATTGGCTTATTTTGTTGCTGACCTTCACTGTAATTTTTGCCATCCAGAGCAAAAGCGAGGGAAGGTCCAAGTATTCTTTAGCTCCATTTTGTACAGCGATGCTTTTGGGTAGGTAATGTCACACCATGTCCACATGATAAGGATATCAGAGGCTCTGCCTTCCTCTTGCAATGAATGCCCCTGAAGATTGTTCTTTTAAATACATGGTGATGGTTATTGCAGTAAATGACTCTCAGTTATTTTCATCTGGGACCATTTAATTCCTTTAGGTAATGTCACATAATCAAAAGGTAAGACAAACAGTTTGTCCGTTTTCCAAATATTTTGTGAAAATAAGGAGAGTTTAAAATTGTAATGTTTCAGTAATAGAAATGAAAAAATTCTTGAAATGCTTTGTTGAAGCTGTCGGATTGATTGTTTATAACAAGCATGTGTGCCTAACTCCTCATCAGCCTCTGTCCATGTGAAGTGATGTACGTAATAGTCCTAAAACTTCTTAAATATTCAAATTTCAGTAACTTCTCAGTAGTCTGGGGGTTTCTCTGACATACAGGATCTAGTACCTTTCCCCATGGAGCCGACCTGGCTGCCAGGCTGGAGCAGCTGGAGAGGAGGATGCTTCCTCCATTCATTTTATCTACCACTGATCTGACAGTGTCATTAGTAAACACTTTGCCTTTTCCAGAACTTGGAAAACTTAGCCCTGCCAGGGGCTGCCTGGAGTTTACTTTAAAATGAAATGGAGGAGTGTTGCCGGGAGATTGTCCAGCCCCTCAAGCAGGTGGTTTACGTGCCTCTTCCTGAGATCAGATCACCCTCTAGCCAAGAAGAAAAGGAAGTATCTGCTGCTTTACAAGGGCAAGAGATGCTTTGCACAAGAGATGGATTTCCAAGCAGCTGTCCACTATTGGCACTGTCTGATGAGTCTAGGAGCTCGACAAAACAACTGAGATGAATTCTCACACGTTTATACAAGAGGAACAAGTTGGTACCAGTCAAGTCAGAATAGTGGATTTCCTTCAGCTCTCTCGCAGGAATATCTTGAATTTCCTCTAGTATGTTTGGTGGTGGTGGGAAAGTTTTCCTGCTCTGTCTATCTTCTATCCTGTGTGGGATTTGGTTTTGTTTCAGTTTTTTTGTGCTAACTAATGAATGCTCATACTCTGGGATTGCTCAAGTGTGCAGTTAACAGCTGAATACTCTGCAAGAAGACCTCTCTGTAGAACATTATTTTAGTCTTTTTTTTTTTTTTTTTAATGATTGGAGACCTGGTAGACATCTACCCTTTACGTTATTCATTTTCTCTCCTGGAAGTCCTTTCTGAAGAACTGTAGTTCAGTCTCAAGAGGCTGAGATATGCACTGGGAGCTGGAGCTGCAGATTGTCATCAGGTCTTGGGTTCAGGCTATTTCTGGTATTTTAATTGTATTGAAAGATGTAGCTCCTTGTTACCTCCCCCATCCCCAAACCTCTATTTGTGTAGCTCTCTCCCATCCCACCCAAACTGCAATTTTTGTGCATTGTGCACTGCTGTCAAAGTGTGTATTCTTCTGCAATGTCCAGCCTGGAAAAGACTTTATAATTCAGTTGCTTCCTTGTGACATCCAACTCTTCAGCTTGATCCAAGCTTTGCAAAGGCAGCCAGTTTGCCTGTGAGTTGGTGTATAGAACAAACTGTGACTCTGCTGCAGTGCTTAGGGCTTTGCTGCACCTGGGCTATGGGGCTTCCATAAGCAGGGTCCCTGCTGGGTTAAGTGAAGTGCTGCAGGGTCTAGAGAACAAGCACAGAGTGATCAGAGATCCAGCAAACATCTGTTCTACGGATGTTGTTCTTTCCTTATCCCAAAACAAAACACTTATCTTGTCTTTGTGGCTGGTGACTTAGGTTAATGCAATTAAAAGTGAGTGGGTAAACAAGCCTTCTGAATATTGCCAGAGCAGTGCTGACCTTTGCAAGAATGCAAGGTCCCTGTAACACTCAGTATCTCTGTGGAGACTCAGATATATGGTGAAGTGTTTACTCTTGTGGGGGGGATACCATATGACCCTGACCTGTCCTGAGAGAATTTTGCAAGAGGTGAAATAGTTTTTGTGGTATCTTTTTACGCACACTGAAGGCTTACATTGGGTGTCTGTTGCGCTCCGGCCGTCTGAGAGCCTCTCGCATAAAGCAGGCTCCGGTGGCTCTCACCCCTTCAAAGGGGCGACTATAATTAATAAGCCGGTGCGGTTTAAGGGGCAGGGAGACGGGAAGCGCTGAGTTCTGCCTCGAGGCCGGCTGGAAATTCGGGCGGCACAGGCGGGGGGC
>VZTG01010512.1:719468-849575 GCA_013397845.1 Melanocharis versteri | reverse complement strand
CACCAACCTGCCGCTGCCCCTGCGTAGCCTGTCGGGAGCCCTTGCCCGGCTGCCCGCCCCGCTGCCAGGGATGCTGGAGGCGGCCCCGCCTGGCAGGGAGCGGGCTGCCTGGGGCCGCGAGGGACGCTGCCACCTGCCATGGGGCTATGTTCCTGCAAAGGCTGCCGTGAGGAGCCCAGAGGTAACTAACTTCCCTCTGAGATGTGGCGGGGAAGCTCTCCTTGCCGCGTGTCTGCCGGCGCGGCGGCGGCGGGTGCGCGCAGCCCCGGCTGGGAGAGCGCGGCTCGGGAAGCGCCGGCCGCGGGCTCAGCTGCCTTCTGCGGGAACGGGACAGGGGGGGAGGGGGAAACCAGGCCGTTTTCCCTCTGTGTGCAGTGTCTAGTCCTTCGGGAGGTGCTGCCACTTCTTCTGTGGTTCGAAAAATCTCGGCAAACTAAACCAAACCCTTAAAAACTGTCTCGATGTGATCTTATGCTTTAAACACAATCCTTGGTTCTTCTTTTTCTCCACTAACAAGTAAAATTTGATAGGAGGGAAACTGGTTGTTGTTTTTCAGAAAGGCTGTTAACGTGGCAATAGCATTAGCTGACAATCTTTCCTCATCTATTCTGTATAGTGAAGGACTTGGATACTTTCTGAAGGGTCGAGCTCCCAGTAGTCTAGAAGAAAGTGCTTTAAGAGGCAGAGACAGTGTCTCCTACTCACTTAAAGCTAGTGTAATTCTCCTGTCTAAGGATTTTCAGTTTCTTCCAGGATGGCTCCTGCATGGGTGTATGCGTTGGGACCAGCCTCTGACATCCTATCTGTTTTGAGGAAAGTTTGTAGTTGATATTCAGGAGCTCTAAGAATAGATGTTGTGTGAGCCCAAAGAGAAGTGTAGCTTTCCTCAGTAGAAAGCAGTCTCCTAGTAAGAATAGTGTTCAAAAACATTACCGTGCTTGGAGTTTGTAAAATGAACGCTTGACTTTTTTGACTTTTTGACAGCTGAAAATAATTCTCTTCTAGTAATCAAAATGCTCTGAAGTTGGATTCTTGAGAAAATAGGGGGAAAGTTGCTTCCTGAGCAAAACTTTGGAAAAAACACCCTTAATAGTCACTACACTGGAAGTATGGTTCAGAAAATGGTAGAAACTTAGCACACACGGTCTGGTTTTGAGACAAAGGGAAAAATAAACACATTGGTGGAAATTTGGTGAGTATGAGGCTGCTGTCTTCATCACAGCTGCATCGGGGTAGAGTTTATAAATAAAGGTAAGCTTCATAAAGCTGAAGGTGGCAGTATAAAAGCTAAAGGAAAAGTGTGCTGATCTGAAGTAATATCAGTAACTGTCAGTTATATTAAAAGCACAAACACTGAAATAAATTTTCCCTATCAGGAGTAGAGAAGGCCAAGTGAAGGTATATCTAGTCTTTCAGTTATTACTATGCCCGGATTGTCAGTGTGGCACCCAGTGAATGAATCTGAACTTCCCCCTAAAGACAGGATATGGAAAAAAAAGTTTAGCAAAGTATCCCTGAATTCTGAACTGGGAGTACTGTGGGATTTTTCATATGCTTCTGGTTTTAATCTGTTGAGGAAGGGGAGGCTTAGATTGGGTATTATCAAAAAACATTTGTCCTAATTCTGGCATGAAGCCAGTCACCTCATTCACTTGAGTGAAATTGTATTTATCTTCTTCGGGAAGAGCTTCTACAGACAATGGGTGTTTCAGCTAGCATATTGCATTCAGGCTTGAAAGAACAAAGTATGTTTGTGCCAGAATTGCACATTTGTGTAAACCTGCAGACATCGGTGAAGGCACACCATCCTCTGAGAACTGGTGCAGTTGAGATAGATATTTGAGTTAAATTGTACTTTGCCTGTGGAACCCTATTGAGTATGTAATACTAACAAATGTTTTGAGGACTTCTTTTGAGGCTAGCCCATTAAAGGTCCTGCACGATTTTTTTGTCTTATTTGGAAAATATATTTTAAGTAATTCCTGTGTAACGGAATGAATCTGTCTCTTAGCTGACTCAACCCATGTAGGAGGCTGAAGATTGAACAAAGATTGTGTGCATGAAACTTAGTAAGTCTCAAGTTTAATACAACTTTGCTGTTGGTACTTACATGATCAGTGAGGTAAAAAGTCCGTGCCCTGTCTTGCTGATCAGTCACTGTGAGGGAAGACCTTAAGTGCCAAGCTGTCATTCGTATTCTTAATTGGGGACCAAATTTGGCTTTGTATGATGCTGCTGAAATTTGCTTGTTCCTTGGTGCTTGGCATGGGCCCCTTTAAAGCAGTAAGCTTATTTTCCAGTGCTTTTCAGATGGCTCTAAATTTATAAGATATGTAGAGAAGCCACTGATTTAGATTGCCCCTGCTGCTTTGCTTTTTTGGCTTTAAGGAATAGTTTAGGCTATGGGCGCACTGGCCTTTTGATCATGAGCTTCAATGAGCCCTGCTTTGCTGTGAAAATACTTTTGGCAAATGTGGGAGAGGTGTGGCTGGGGACCTGGGTACTGATAACAATGTTCTGTGTTATTGCATTTGCCCTATCAGCTTTTTCTGGTAGCCTTTTAGCACATCGGGCACAGATAGGGCTAAATGATGAGTAGATTCCTACTTGGAAGTTGCTGGCTGAAGTGTCTCCCTGAATGCAGCGGGTTATCTGCAGATAGCACAGACAAGCTTAATAAGGGGGCTAGTGATTAAGGATATTTGCATTTGTTTAAGGCCAGAACGGAAAGCTTGAGTTGTCATCCTTTCCCACTCGTCTCCCCTTCTGTCCCTATCGTTGATTTACTCTACTGGCTAGAAAGTAACAAATTCCTGGGCAAGAATACTGAATTGTCCCTTTACCCTGTCCATTAGATTCAGTTGATTGCTGTGTGCTGAAATCAGAATGTGGGAGAAGGACATGATTGCTGGTAGGAATTGGAAGGGAACTAGCAATAAAATCCTCTTTCCACCTTACCCTGTAGTATTGTTAGCTCTCACTAGCCTGGAACCTGAAGCTGTTGGGAGAGTGTTTGCCATGTGCTATGGTTGATGGTTTACACTTCACTGTTTCCTGCACTTGCTTGTTTCAGTGTGGTTGTATTTCTTTTCTTGTCATTTTTTTACACTGACAGCTGTTCCCCATCAGATGACCCAAAAAAATCTTGTACTCTAGTGTTAAAAGATTTCTGGTGGCTTTCCAGTGATACAATGTAACCAAGATTGTGACTTCTGCCTTTACTTGCTTTAATCTGGTCATCAATTGGTCCTGGTCAGTTTAGGTCTCCTGGGGAGACCCACTGTGTGTTCACTATGATAAAAAGTTTCAAATTGGTGCAAGCATAAAGGATGAAGGAGAACTCTGGTTCTCAGCCAAACAATATTTGCCCTTTCAGTCTTGTCTGGTGTCAGCTTCTAAGGTGTGCTCTCTGTTACAATTTTGTGTTTTAGAAGGTCCAGTGTTTATATAGGGCTTGTAAGACAGGAAAATGGGGCTTACCTGAGATACCAAAGCTTGCTAGGCTTTTCGATAATGGTTGTTCTTTGTGTAAAAGGAATAGAAAAGGAAGTCTTGAAAAAGTCAGTTGCATCTATCGGATGACCTTAATACTTTCCTGTGTAGAAGCAAAAGGGTTTAGGATTTAGGAGAAGACCATACTTTGGAAGTCTGCAATTCTTAATGCAAACAAAATCTGTTCAGTATCTTCCAGTCTGAAATACTTTAGAAATGTGGCCTTGGGATTCATAATCCTACCTCAGAGCTAAGGATCTAATTTTCCTGTTAAAAAAGGCTAAATTGTCTCTTCTATCTTTTTCTTAATTAGATTCTTTTTGAGCCTCCACAGTAACTAAATATACTTTCTAACAGAAGTCCAGAATGAGTTCTCACTGGAAGTACTGAGTAGATTTTGGCCATAATCTTATACATTTGGCTCTCCCAGAGACAGTTTGATTGGCTGTGCAGGGATGTGAAGCCCTCAGTAGCACAGTTGCAGTATTTTAGAGTTATGAAGTCCCCAGATGAGAAAGCACGTGTATGAATAAACTTGTGTGCTTAGTATGTTGCACACTTTCTTTCCTGTGAGAAACAGTTCCCTGTGATGTGACCTAAGCACTGTAAGAACAGCCAGTGTTGGGTGGGAATGTATATTAAGTTAGGATGTGAACTCATTCTTCATTTCAACAGGGTGGTCAGAAAACCCAAGACATAACAAAGGTGATAAAGGAGGAATTCACAGTCTCTTCCAAAATGTAAGAAAAAGTGAATGGATTTTCTTAGTGAGTACAGCAGAGTATGCCACCTGCATGGTTCTCCAGCTAGCATTCCCTGGTGTGCACCCAAATGTGCTTCCTCTCCTTTTTCCATGTGCCTGTAGCTACTAAGGGTGGCATTTGGAAGGTACATCTTGGGCCGTGTGGGAGACTTTGCTTATTTTTGCTGAAATTCAAAAATTAACTAGAAATTTGAAAAGTTGAGAGATTTGTTTAGGAAGAAATATTATTCTGAAGTTATCTGGTCAATTATTGCTTATGTAGGAAACTTCTCTTCGAGTGGTTTTGTCAATGAAAGCAAGGAGTAACCTTTGACCTAACACAGCAGAGCTGTTGCTGTTAGTTGATGGAAAAATACTATTTACCTTTACTACTTATGCTCTGAAGAGGAAAGGAATTAACTGATAGCATTTCAAAGGCTTGATCATATGTTTGGTCTCCTGTCCAATTCACCATCTGTTTTTTGATGTTGGCGAGTTGCTAAGCAGAACTAATTGCAATTCTTTTGTTGAGACACTTCATTAAAAAGACTTTTTATTTAAAAGTTGTATTTCTAGAGTTCTTGATTCCTGTAACTTGAAAATATCAGTTAAAATTAAAAAGGTTTTTTTTTCCCCGTATTATTAATAATTTAGCAGAAGTGCAAAATATTTTCTGTTGTCCTTTTTATCCCAAGAAGTGTTACTTTGTTCAGTGTTTGACTATGTCCCTCAAAAATGAGCACATATGGCACATTAAAGGGGGTGGGATACAACTTTGCAGGACAGAAAATATGAGTCCAAAACGAGAAACGGGGCTGCCGAGGTTCAGCAAAGCAGTGGATCGCTACCTGTATGTAAAACAGAGGAGCTATGGAATACTGCTACATTGAGGGCAGGTGCACAGAGGTTTTTAGTGTGTAACAACCACAAAGCTGAGAAGCTGAAGCAATTCTTTCCTTGGTGAACAGTGTGTGCCTCTTCAATGAACTGCCGTTTATAGGTTAAACTGCCTGCCGTGTTTCATCTGTACACAACTGAGCACCTGAAGATTTGGTAACATCTGCTGTGTACATAACCTCTGGCTTGTATTTACTGTCAACGGTCTTGTTACTTGTTGATCTGAATTCAGGCTTTCATAGTGAGAGAGCTCATTAATGCAGCATGAACCCCTGCAGTGACATTGCTTCTGCTCTGTGTTACCATATCACTCTCTTGTAACAGGAAAGCTTTCTAAACTGCATGAAATGGGATGTACTTTCTCTTCTCCAACTTGTTTTATAGCCTTGCTTCTTTTTTCCTAAATACAGTGTTCATCTCTACATAAGGGCTTTCAGCCTGGCATCCTACCACAGGCAGAACCTGCATTCATTGTTTCTGGGGACATCTTCCATGGATGATGACTTCACCACTTGCCTGGGCAGTCCCTTCCAAAGCTTAACTGCTCTTTGAGTAATATCCACCCTGAACCTACCCTGACATAACTTTTCCTCTTGTCCTGCCACTGGTTGCCTGGGAGACGAGTCTGACCCTTGCCACAGTCTCTCTTCAGGTAGAGAGCAATAAGGTCTCCCCTGAGCTTCTTTTTCCCCGGGATGAACAACCCCAGCTCCTTCAGCTGCTCTTCATAGGGCTCAAGTTCCAGACTCTTCACCTGCTCTGTTGCCCTTCTCTGGACATGCTTCAGCACCTCAATGTCCTTTTTGAAGTGAGGCACGCAGATGTAGACACAGGACTTGAGCTGCAGCCTCACCAGTCCTGAGTACACGAGGACAATCACTTCCCTGGTCCTGCTGGCCCCACTGTTCTTGGTTAGAAGTCAGGATGCCATTGGCCTTCTCTGCCACCTGGGCACAGCTGGCTCATGTTCAGCTGCTGTCAATCAACACCACCAGGTCCTTTTCCCCTGAGCTGCTTTCCAGCCACTCTGCCCCAGCTTGTAGTGCTAAATAAAAGATCTGCCAGACAGTACTTTTGAGGTTTAAGGTGTCATTGGAAACAAAAGGTCGAGGTGTGGTGAGCACAGCAAGTCCGCTGTCTTTGCTGCTCTGTTAAAAATGACTGTCTAATTGGAGGTCAAAGCCGGTTGGATATTTGATTTCCATTCTCTTTTCTAGCCCACACATCCAGTTTGTCTGGAGCATTTATGTTGCTATCTGGATAAGTAACAGTGTTCTTGAAAGCAAATACAGGCAGATGATTAGCTGTTGTTGATTGGCATGATACAGAACTTGTTCAGTTCATATAAATGAATCAAATGAGATGCCTCGGTGTTTTAATCAGAGGATGATGTGGAGAGGAACCCTCTACTGTGGTATATGAGAACAGAGCAAAGAGGTGGTGTTCAGACCAACTTGGTGGTTAGAAGCTGGTGTGGCAGGGCTTCTTTTTCATTTCTTTATTTTTCCTAAATAACAGTTGAATAACAATGCCACAAACCATAATCTGTATGGTAGGCACGATAC
This sequence comes from Melanocharis versteri, assembly GCA_013397845.1. Taxonomy (NCBI): domain Eukaryota; kingdom Metazoa; phylum Chordata; class Aves; order Passeriformes; family Melanocharitidae; genus Melanocharis; species Melanocharis versteri. The sequence continues at coordinate 842,879 of VZTG01010512.1, read as the reverse complement.
TCAGACTGAAATGGCAGTAATGGAGCTTGTGTCTGGGTACCCTAACCTGCTTGTGGAGCAGCTGGCTGGGCAAGGTTCAGCACTGCTGGATCCCTCACTGCCTTCTGGGGGAGCCTGGAAAACCCAATCCCTTCTTACTCAAACAAGAGAGCCCTGAGTGTTTCTGGAAACGGTGGAGATCATACCTATGCGGCACAAAACATTGCTGAAGGTATGTTGGTGGTGCCTTGCCTGCTGCTTCTCTCAAGACATCCTGGGATGTACCCTCCAGGCTTGCTGCAGTCCCAACTGCTGCAGGTATCAGTCATCAGAGGGGATTCTACAATGCAGCTGTGAATGACAGTCTTGTGGAAACATCTGGGGCATGCTTGCTGACTTGAAGGAGTTAATGTTTCCATTTCACATGTTGAAAATAGCTGTGCATGTTGTTATCAAGTGGTTTTACTGTAATTAATATTTAATGCTTTGTTCAAATGTCAACACTGGGTGCCTTGCATCTGTTTTAGGTGATCACAGTGCTGTGAGCAGCTGCTGTAAACGAAGGGGTTTTTCAGATGAGTTACTGACGGTGGTTAGGGATGTGACTATTCTAGCAAAAAATAAGCCCAAACCCTCTGTTTGTTGAATGTTTACTGGAATAATAAAAAACACTATTTTGTTGATTTTTATTTATTCTCAGGAATGTTAGCATTATTAGTAAGTATAAATCTAGCAACAAAAGCAGGCAATAATGTTTTTAAGGAATTATGTTATCGAAAGCTTTTGAGCATCTTGTTTTGACTTGCAGAAAGTTGCCTCATGGTGTAATCTGGCAATTTACTCCATTTAAGAAAGAACGTTGCTTTAAGAAAGAACTCCCCTCACTGCTCCCCAAACCATTTCCATAAGGTAGGCTTTTCCAGCATTTGAACTGAATTGGACTTCAGTGAGTTCTTTTCTGTCATTAATATTTAGGTTATCAAAGAAGCTGTGACTAAATGCAAATACAAATCCTCTGTGAATTAATAGCATTTTGACCCTGTGATATGGGAATTGGTACTTTGAAACAAGATGGTAGTCTGTATTCCAACAAATCTATATTTTAAAGCATAAACTAAACTGTTAAAGGGTGCATGACAAGAGAATGGAAGAGCAATGGGTGGTGTTATAAAATGATAAGTCTAATAACTATTTTGTCTTTTTTAAAGTGACATGGGAAGAAGTTCAGGAGCTGTTCTGGTGTTTGTTTGGGATACTTTGTAGTAGCAGATAGGCTCTTCATTTTACTATTTTAGCAGGTAAATCTTTTGCTGTTTTACTAGTGACTTTTAATTTCAGCAGTTGCATCAGTGTAGGTAGTGAAACAGCAGCCTGAAAGGTAGGTTTTGCAGCTGTGGTGTAATCAGTGTGTTTCTGAAAGGAATAAGTAATTAAACTTGTTTTTTAACCAAGAAGAGGGCACGTCACATAAAACATTACAGCAGGTGTGTACCATGTAGGTTATCCCGTGTCTGTGTTTTCTATGCCACAGTTGGTAGGTGCTACATGAAAAAATGGGATGGAGTTTGCCATAGCTTGACCTCATAGACAGGATGGTCCTTTTGCACTTACAGGAATTCTTGTCTTAAAAAGTTGGTAGTAAGGAGAGGGAGTTAAGTATGCTCTCTCTGGCAGAGTATTTGCCAATAACTGTAAGTGGTCTGGGGACTGTTTCCTGAAAGAGCAAAACCAATGAATTTCAGTACTTTGGGAGCAGCTGGGGTTACAGGAGAGGCTCTCTTGTCCTCCTACAGCCTTTGCAGCAAACATGTTATCTCTAGACTTTCCAGGTGCAGTAACATCTCTGAGTGGAAATGGATATTCAGTTATGCCATGATGCCAGGTTTAATGAATTGAGCAAGTGAATCTGGTGGGGAGTTAAGAAATTAATGAAATGAACTATTTGAAAGTCTCCTTTTAAATTAACTCATTTCTAACATCTATAAAAAGGCCATTACCTTTCAGCTAAGAAGTGTAAGTATGTGCCAGTTCATTAATAACCTGTGACACTGAGCTAGTAATTGAGGCCCTGGCTGTACCAAGGAGTATAAGGAACAACCTTTGCTTCCCAGTGACTTCAGATACGGCTTCTCTTGGCCATGTCTTGGCAGGACCAACTGTGACTGAGTCAGTACTGTGAGCTGGCTATTACCAACCAAATTATTTGGGCTCCGCTACTGGTTTGAGAGGGGGGAAAAAATCCTATATGAATAATTTTTTCCCCCAAAATCTTGTTTAATGTTTTGTTGTCAGATGGGCATAAACACTTTTCCAGTTTTAGTGGTTACAGCAGTATCCTAGCACTACCTATGATGGGATAGCCTTATCTCCCTAGTACCTTTTGTTTATCAAATCAGAAGTGCAGTTGGTAGAGGAAGTCATTATCTCTGTAGTGTGTAAAGTCTTTTCTACTGGGCATCGTGTTTTTATGAGGTTGCTGGGATATGCAGTGAGCTGCTACCATCAGAGTGAGAAATGAAAAAGACTATGTGTCACCGTGGTGTTTTCACCTATGTTCTTGCTGTTGGGCTGGTGTGGATAAAGACTCCTATGTGGAGGGTAAGAGAATCTAACAATGTCCCGTGGTAAAAGCACTGGTTTGGGAGACTTAAGTTTAATACCTTCCTTAGTCATTGTTGTGACTCCAGGCCAGTTGCTTAGTACTGTAAGTCCTCACTTCTAATCTTGTGAAAGACATGTAACGATGCCTGGAATTGAGATGGAACACCAAAGATTGTGATTTGCTCAGATACTGTTGTAATGGGAGCTACACTATTGTCACAAGTTTGAGAGATTATATGTTGTTTGAATAAGTAAATATGTTATGGGACAATCAGAAAGAAAAGGTAAACCTTATGGGTTGAGATAAAAACAGTTTAGTAATTGTAATGAAATATTATTATAGTAATACTAAATACAAAAGTAATATTAATAATAATTTTAATAAAAAGGAATGGGAGAGAGAGAGAACAGAATTCAAGAGAAACCAGTGATGCACAGTACAATTGTTCCCCACCCACCGAACAATATTTAGTCCATCCTTAAGCAGCAATTGGCCCCTTCCAAGGAATTTCCCCTGTTTGTATACTGAGCATGATGTTCTATGATGTGGAATATCCCTTTGGCCAGTTTGGGTTACCTGTCCTGACTATGCTCCCACCCAGCTTTCTGTGCAGCTTCTCACTTGCAGAGCACGAGACACCGAAAAGCCCTTGACTTAACACAAACACTACTTAGACGAGCCAAAACATCAGTCTGTTATCAACGTTATTCTCACACTAAATCCAGGAAAACACAGCACTGTACCAGCTACTAGGAAGAAAATGAACTCCATCCCAAATGAAACCAGGACACAGCTCAACAGTCAAGTAACACATGAAGAAATACATTAACTTATCAGTAACTGATAATTCTAGCAGTGGTAGGCAATCTAGGATGTATTTTTTTTTTACTCTTTCTTTGCTGCAATGTGTTGTGGTTGTAAATGTCATCACACTCTTTTGCTCCCCATCTTCAACCATTTATGATTCTCTGTAAAGTTCACTGTGGAGATGGAAGCTTTCTAGTGATGTTTCCAAGGGAAATTTGTGCTGAGTATGGAAAGGTTTTGGAAAAAAACAAATCAGACTAAACACTGAGAGCAGAATAAGAATGAAAGCTTTATTTTCCTTGTTACCAATGGTTTTGTGAACTTTTTGAATATCTGATAATGGCAGGAAATTAAAATCCTTAATTTAGAAAAGTTTCTAACCCCAAAGCCAAGACTTAGGAAGGTAGTTTTGATTATGTAAATTGAGAGTGTTGTTTAAGTACTTGTTTGTGTTCTTTGGGGAAAAAAAAAACAACAAACCAAAACAAACTCCTGAAGTAATTTCCTTAAATATAGTGACAATAGAAGAGCTGTTTTCTGCCCTGAAGTGTTCTACATTTCTCACTCTAGGATTTTTCACACTCGACAAGCTGTGTCTGTGCTCGTGCTCGTAATCCCCATTCCTTTAGCATCCAGTGCATGCAGCCTGCTGCCAACTTCCAGCAGCACACCTATATACTTGGTGAAAACCCTTATGCCTTACTGCTAGACTCAGGTCTGCCTATTTAGTTTTATTGCATTGTCCTTGCACTTTTTAGGGTGAGGTTATTTGTATGTAACCATTGGACTCTGATGTTTGTCTCCTGACTTTCAGGAAAGTGGTCTTTTTTTCTCAAGTCTGAGTCTTTATCCTTGTCAGTTGTACTGTCAGCACTAACTGCTCTTGCTTTTGGGATGGAGCTTTCCTTGTCCTGCAGTAGCTGCTGTCCTACAGAGCCCAGACTGCCTCCAGTGACACTCAGCAAGGTGCTCCAGGGCACCATTAGGAACTAAGTAGGGACTGGGGTATGTCCGGTTTGTTTCCCACCACAGTCTGCTGCCCAAGATGATTTTGCTTAGGATTGCTCTGGATACACAGACAGGTGCCTAGGGTAAGAGATAGAGAGCACTCAGTCCCTTAAAGGAAAACTCTTGGATGAACCTTCCTCTTTACTACTGTTTCCTCATACCCTGTGAGGACTGGTTTCTTTTCCATATGGAGGGCAGCATCTTCCTGAAGTTTAAACCACTTAAGCACCTCTAAAAAGGTGGAATCTGGGACTTTACTGCCCTTGCCCAAAGCATGTAGGCCTTTTGTGTCTCGCTCTTGAAGTAACGCTTTGAAAAACCAGTGTTTTGGCTTTCTGTGTGGGAAAATCTGTGTGCGCCAATGTGTGCGCCTTGCTGATTAGCCCACTGGGTCAGACACCCCTCCGGAGCAAAGAGTCGGACTGAAGAGTGGTGGGAGGGAGGGCTTTGACTCCATCAATCCCTTTCTGTCTGTAGCTCTCAGGAATGCTGAGAAACCATATGCAGTATTGTTCCCCCCGGCATATTCTCATGTGCTTTGAGTAGCTTGGCTGTAAGCAATTCAAGTGACAGGCATCCAGCTTTCCCTTGGGAGGCAAAATATAGTTCAGCCATCACTATAGGAAGGAGAATGAGATTCCAAGGAAATGAGGGGAATCTGCTTGAAAACAGCAGCAATGTAAAGGGGCTCTTAGACTTTACTGTCAGGGATTTACCCAGTCTCAGCCAGAGACAGGCTTCGGCAGTTTTGTACCTGCTGGTGGTGGCAATGACTTAGGGTCTTACTGTATGTTTCTATATTACGTTGTAATTTTCTTCTGATTCTGAAGATTCAGCATTGTCATATATACTGTAGAGAGAGACTTCAGTATAGGAGAAACACACAAGGGAGTGTGGGACTTGACTTAATGTTTTGAAGCAAAGGAGATGAGACTAGTTGAGAGGCTTCATAGGCTGTTTAGGGGGCTGGAAAGGGTCCCTGAGCACACTGACAGCGAGATGCTTTGTGAATTACTGCCTTTAAACATCCTGGCTCTTTGCTTATTAATATACAATATGTATTGCTAGATCACCTGACAGTACAAATGTGATTCTTATCCATGTGATCAATTCATTGGTGTTTAAATTGGATAAGGTGGAGCACACAGTAGGGTTTCATGATAGTACTTTATGCCTGTGGAAGCAGACCATGCCTGAGCTGACATAAAGAAATTTATCCTTTCATAGCATTTTAGTACATCTGAATAAGGCAGACAGAATTTGCACCCTTGTTTTGTATTGTGCAGCTGGGATGTTTTCTGGTATTATGGAAAATGCCCTAAAATTTGCTCTACTGCCTCACAGGACAATAGCCTTTCAAGTCTGTTGGCATCACTCACTCCTGTTTCCCACAACTCTGTATCTTCTTGGCTCTACACTACTGAGTCTCCCACATGAATTCATGGTAGTATTAATTAATCAGGTCATTCCTCTCACTCACAACATCCCAATAATTTATCCATACTGAGTAACTCAACCTGTTAGAGACACAAGCTGGTGTTACTGACAGATTTGGCTAGGGAGGGTTGAAGAATCATTCTCCGCTGTTTCTCTGGTGCTGTAGGTGAGTGGTTGGTAGTGTATAACTGAGCGATGAACATTTTGAGTCAAGGAATACAAATAAACCTTTGGAAGTTTGTGATTTCTTCTCAACAGAAGTAAAGTGTACTCTGGTTTCATGAGTTTTGAAGCTGTTTTACGCACCTCTCATTTGCTCTCAACACTCCTTTCTGACTTACCTAAAAAGGAATAATATCATACTTGAGGAAATCTCTGCTGCAGTAGCCTTTTTCTGAAAATAGCTAAACCAAAACATGATCAAGGTCTGTTTTCACTGACAGTTCAGTTTCCCTGGACAGAAATCTTGCTGTGCTGTTAGTATCGAATTATCAAGTCTGTTGTTTTCTTTTTCTGAGAAAGCAGCAGTTGCTAGACTGGGTTTAACCCAGGGTCTGGTATTCTGTCTCTGGCAGTGGCTAGCACCAGATGTCTCCGAAGTGATTGGGCTCTGGAGCAGCAGGTGGGAGTTAATCTACCCCTACACTAGGTTTTATCATGTCTTTAACAGCTCGAGATAACTTAAGCTCTGGAAACGACATTTCAGTATTTCTGCTAAATGTCTGTTGTTGTAGTGAAGTGATCCTTCTGGATAGTCTTGCCTAGCACAGGGAGAATACAATTATTTTTGAATCATATATTTTGTGGAGTTTCCCTTAGTGTTTTTCTTTTTTTCTCCTCTTCTTTTTGGGTTGGTGCATCAGCAGATCTGTTGCCTTTATGTGATGGTACTGCTCCTGTTTATTGAACTGTCAGTGTTTCTTCCTAGCTGCTCAGTGAAGTTTTTAACTTTCTTTCTTATGAAAGAGGAGTTTTTTTCTTTGCTGTAGCCAGGTCAGCTGCAGTGATGGTAGATAGCAAAAGTGCTTTTTGCTATCTGCTACTCTTGGAGGCTGCTCTGCTGAACAGTGTTAACCTGTTGTTGCCTAGATGCCATCTGGCCACTTGTGGAAGCATAACCAGCATTACCTGCCTTGGTCTTTTGTTAGCTAGAGTTCAATTCAGTAAAAATAGCTCCACTTCTGTAGATATATTTTCTGTGTATTACAGAAAGGAAAACTGAGGCAGAGAGACCAAGAACGTACTTTTATCAGCTGGAATTTGAGCCAGGGAATATGGTATCTCAGGTCCACTAATGGGCACTGTTTCTTAAGGAGAAGTCTGGGTTTGAGACATTGATCTGTTAGTTCAGCTGAATCAGAAGTGTATGATCTGAGAACCATGAATTCTGAGAATGGAATAGCCTCAGTAGCGCTGAGCACCATCCAAATATCATCACCTAGTGTAGTTCAGAATCAGATCCCAGCAGGACCTATATTGTTGCAAATTTTAGCAGTGGTTATTACCATAGAGCTGCTTGTGAATATCCTGGCACAGACAGCTAGAACAATAACTTGAATTTTCAGAGCTGTATTGCTTGAAGGAACCTCCTGCAGCAGCTGTAGATCTGCAGTTGTTGAGTGCTCCATTGATTCAGAGCAAAATAAAGGCAGAAAATAAATGACGCCACACATTACTGCAGTGGTTGGGAGTAATTCAGCTGGAGTACAGGTCTAACCTGTTTCTGTTTTAATGATGAGATTGCTGAGACATTGAGGAGTTGAGGGACTGACCTTCAGAAATGCAATGCGGAACACCCACTGAAGTCAGTGGGAGATAGGAGGGCATGGCAGCTCTGAAAAGCAAGTCATGGCAGACTGCAGGAGAAAACTTGGGATTCCTGTCTCCCAGCATAGATTAGCATTCAGTAGTCTGTCCAAAAAAATACATGCTTAAATGCAATGTTGATAGACATCTTAACCTTATGCTTTGCTGTGTGACAATGCAGGTTTGTTTTTGTCTGTTCAGTTGTGGAAGGAATGCAGAGCCCCAGAGGAGAGAGGATGAAGACTTATGTAGGCTATTTTAAACGAGTCTCTTTGCTGTCTTCAAGAATCAAAAGGTGCACAGACTTGTCTTTCATGGGGTCAATATGTGGGATATTTTTTGATTAAATAAAACATACTGAGACAATTCTCAAATAGCAGCAGTGCTCCAGGGGTCTTGGTGTCCTTTTGTCCTTGAACACTGGGAAAGTTTTGCACTGAAGAAATCGTGAAATAGTTTGCTTTTGTCTGGTTTTCATTTTCTTCGTACTGTGCACAAAAATGCTTTCTGGGCTGAGGTGTAACACGGCTTTGAGAAATGATGGTTTAATACCATCAGGGTGGGTGGCAGTCCCTGAAACTAGTGCCACTGAGTGAGCTCCGTAAGATATTTAAGTGTAGCCAAAGAATAGATCTAGAGGCTTGTAGCAGAGTGGTTTTTACCCACAACCCTTTCCTTTTAGCTTCTTTCAGTTTAAATTCAATTTAATTCCAGGTTTGAAACTGAGCAGAACTTGTGCATAGGACATGAAATTATCTGTGCGTGCAACTTCTTGGGAAAACCTCTGCTGCTGTTAGCAGTCCAGATAAACCACAGAATGCTGGGATGTCATCCCAGGAGATAGGTCCAAACTTGTGTCATTTAACAGCATGGTAGATGAGATCTATCTTCTGTCAGTCTTAAATGAAAGCTGTCTTTAGGGCAGCAGAGGCCAGCTATTACTGCCTGGCTCCCCGTGAGACAGTGTGGCTTGATGATGGGTTGGGAAGGCATGCCGGTCTCAGCAACCAGTGTCTGATCTGCAAGGGAGGCATTGATATTTTAGTGGCAATTTCCTAAAAGATACACCCTTTAGTGTCCAGTACTGATTCTACAGTTGTCCTGGGACAACAGTGAATGCTCTTCATGTGAATAGATGTCATCAAAGTCACGGATAAAGGATCTGATAATCTGGGTCAAAAATAGTCACAGAAAGGAGAATCTCCATTTGTGATTGTGTGTGGGGATGAGGAGGGTGATTTTCTTGTGTAGGTTTCTCCTCTGGGGGAATCAGTGAGTTCTGACATCCTCAGCCTGTGTTAGGATGTTGCGTCCAGTCAGATCTGAGTAATACTCCCAGTAGTTTTCTGTTCTGGCAGATCTGTTCTGTTCTAAAATGTAAATGCTGTTGGGAATCAATATGAATGAGATAATAGCTTTCAACTGAAGCCTCCATCAAGGTCTACTCCTCTGGGAGTTTTGTAACTACTATCTCACGGTGGACTTGATGTTTTGTGAGTTTTTTTGTGCAAAGCTAGTCCAGGTTGCCATACAGAATTCAGCAGCCATGAGAACTTTCAGAAGTGACTAAATAATGCATTAAAGCCCATTTTTGCATTGTGTGCATCCCTGTGATTTCTGCATCACTGAAAGAGAATGAGCCTCAGAAAATGCAGAGGAGGATATCCTCAGAAAAAGCAGGGAAGGGTTGGACATCAATTTGAATCCATGCAAGTGAACTGGAAAGCCTGAGAAGCATGATGTTGGAGGTCTAGCTTAGAATATGTAATGGGGAGGAGTTGTAATTTTATATAATAATTTTGCCCTTTGCAACCCTTAAATGTATTCATACCTATGAAAGACCCCTGAGATACTTATAGCTATTTAGTCTACTCTGAGTGTTAGATGTTAACACCACGTCACCATCAGTGTCGGGTTTATATTTAATACTGTGGTTCATTTTGTGCAGCATGTCAAGAATATCACAGAACCAGTTTATACCCTAAAGAAGGTGTGCAAATGTCTTTTCCTCCTCATACTACTGGCATTTCTCTACCTACTGCAATACATGGGTGGCAGCTTCAAAGCAGTCATTCTGTTTCTATACGTGGATGTATCTGCTTAATATTAGAGAACATCCCTCTATCCATTGGTTTGTCCAAAACAAAGGAAAAAACTCTCTTCTGTGATTTCTGAGCACTCACAGGATGTATAGAAGCATATGAGAAGTGTCTGAAGCTCTCCTTATTTGGAGGAGGGTATTTTCTGCAGGGCAGTGTAGTGAGGAAGATGGTATGTTTGTTGAGAAGGTGGAATCCAACTCTTATGATTCCTGGCTCTTGGATCTGTGAAGACTTGTCTTCTGCTGCTTGATTACTTCCATTCTTCCCCTTGCATTCTTTCTCCAGTGAATCAGATGCAACTTTCTACTTTTTTACTCCTTATGCATAGTTCAAGCTCTTCTGTCAAAGCTTGCAGCACCTCTGCTTCCTTCTCTTGATGTAATGAGCTCTCTTAAAAGTAAGAGGAAAGTGAGGTGATTAGGTATAATCCCTCCTGAATTCTGTTGTTAAAATAATCAGAAATTCTCTTACTCTTTTCAGCTAAGCTTACTGTTCTGCTCTTAGTATTAGGATGGAGCTCTGTGATCACTGGCTAGCAAGTTAATGCATCTTAAACTTCCATCCTTCTCAGAGGTATGATAACTTATAGATGTACCTCTCTATGTTGGAAACGCAAAGTAAAATGCATTAGCTGAAGAATATGCAGTGTTGGTGCATCTCCCTTGAAAATGGAGACTGCTAGATATAAGGGCTGGTAAATCCTGAGGATGTGCTGAATAGATGGTCTGACCATAACTTTAGTATTTTTATTTACTCATTGTGTGTGTGCACTGCACTGCCTCTGTTCTTGTCTGTTTATTTGAGGCAAAGACCTTTGCCTTGGTTTAGTAGTAATTGCTCAGTGATATGAAGGAACAGTTGTTATCCCAGTGGAGATTAAAATAATTTATCTATTTTTCCAGACTAATCTAAACATGCAGGAGGTATTCCAAAAGAGTAGATACTGCTTTTGAATAAGTTCACTATCCTTAGTGCTAATCTGTAGTAAGGGGTTTTTCTGAACAAAATTTTCAAGTAGAGAGCCTGTTTGGATTGCTTTGACTAGTGTTAGTATGTTGGAGGCAGGGGGTTTATGCTTTTAGTGCCCTGTTTCCAGGGAAGCCAAGGTCATTAACCAGATGCTCCTTTAGAACCACTGCTTATTGAAATGAGGCTCTGTTTAAGGAGAGTACATTAATGCTGTCATCCGAAGTGTGCCCCCAGGATGGAGATTATTGGAAGGGGCAGGACAAGTTGTTTTGCTCTTAAAAGTATGTTTGGCCCTTGGCAATGCTGACAGCGCTGTAAAGGACCTTCAGAGCAGTCAGACTGGTGCTGTAAGGTGGTCCTTGGTGTTGTATATCAGCCTGCTCGCAGTGTGCTGAAGGAGGTAGCTTTTATGCTGTCCTGTTATGGGAGAGGTGTGTCCCTTTCTGCTGCGCACTGCTAACGCACTTTGCCTTCACAGTTGGGTTTGGGAGGGGCAGAACCAAAACCAACAAATTCTCAGTTCCTAGTATCTAAAATGTATGGAGCGCTCTCACTTCATAGTTTCTCCAACTTCTTAATCAATTATTGCATCTGGGTGGTTTAAAGTGCCATGTGAGTGCTTGCTAATAGTCACATTAGTGATGTTATTCTAGTGGACAGGCTAAATTGCGTACATGCAAATAGTTATTGTCACGATTAATTGTTCAGGACTGGTAATGCTTCATAATCAGAGGGATGAGGCTACTGATTTTGACAGTGATTTTTCTATTTATTTTAGCATCAATGGTGAGGAGGTGCAACTTCGGTGTTGAAACCCTAGTTCTTGTTATTGCCTAGAAAAAGTTCAAGCAGTTGAAGTCTATCATAGTGTTATCAAGTTAGGTTGAATGGAATTTATTGAAAGCATTAATTGTTGAACAGGTTGAAGCTCTATCTGGAGCCATTATAGCAGGCAAACCTTCTTAGCAATACTTGTCAATGGCTATGCATTCTTCTACTGTGGAGTTGATAGTGGGTTTGTGGGTAGATCAGACCAGCACACTGTGCACCATTTGAAAAGAATGGCTTCCCAGGTTTGCTTAAAATCCAGTGAACCTTCATCAGAAGGACTCTTGGAGAAGGTAGATGTAGCATTACTTAAGGACCCTAGACCTTACCCACAGCCCCATTATTCTCAGCATGGATGCCAAGGAAACATGCAGTTTGTAAAGTAAATACAGAATGACTGTGTGAATGAATAAAAATCTTTAAATGCTGGAGAAAAATGGAGGAATGCTTCTTCAGACTCTAAAATACTTTATAAACTCTGCTTAGGAGTTAAGGCTTCTAGCCCAAGTTAAACCAAAAAGAAATACTGAAGAAAAGACACATGGAAAAGGAGAAGTTTGTTGTATGTAGGAATGAACTTTTCATCTCTGTATCCAAACTGACTAGAAGCTCTAGATCAAGTTGCTTAAGCTAATCAAAGAATAAAAAAAATGATGCTGAAGGCTAGATTTAGTAAATTCAGAGTAGCAAATTAGCAGGTCTTTATGTAAAGGAAGAAGAGCTGATTATGGCTCCTGTGGTGTTAAATTCCTGTTTCCACTGAGGTTCCCTCCTGCAGTGCTTTAAAATCTTCCTAGGCTTCAGTTTCTATTTCTAACAGACTGGTGGCCTCTTAGTTTACATGCACATTAGACCAGACACATGCAAATATCTCTGTGTTGCTTGCTCACTATGTTGAGAAGTCAGCAGCTGCAGCAGTACAGCTCTTCCAGCGTTATGGTGGGCTTGTTTTCACATCCTTAAGGACAGTTCTTGCCCTTAAGTAGTATCTAGATCTTTCTCAATGTGTGTCATGACTGCCTGGGCTTGCAATTTCTGACCTTAGAGTACCATGAAAATATTCAATTTGAATAAGGTTCTCATGCTGTTTGCTTGTATTGAAGCTTTCTCACATGCTGTGTGAGATTATAGGGTCTACTAGTGTAATGACATTCCAATCTTATGGGGAGACTTCTAGAGTAACAATTTTAATATTTAGAGCCTAAACATTTAATAGGGGAAGGAAAGCATGAAGTAGTTATCCCTGTGGTATTTTAATTTTTGTCTGCTTTATTTAATTCTTACAGCAAACCTTAATGGCTAAATAATTCTGTACTCAGCTAATGGCCCTCACTGGATTACTTACGTCAGCTTGCTTGCTATCACTTTGATACTAATTTGAAAAACATTTTAAGGAAATTGGCTCTTACGTTATAACTTGTAAGGAGAAAAAGTTCACACATAGCATAGAGCCTGTAAACTGTGGACAGTAGAATAAAATGATTGTAAATTGAGGTAATATGTCATTGGCTTGTTCTTGAGTCTAAAAATGTGATATGCTAAGATTACTCTGTATCTGGGATCTGGGGGGTAAATTTTATTTTCAGGCCTTTGGCCTGACTCCGCCATCTGTAGACTGTTTAAAGCTGCAGTCGTTTGAACATATGTCTGTCCCTGCAATGATACCCTTGTTTCCTCATCCTAGTTCTCAAGGGCATGTTGGATTAGCTTGGATAATGAATGTGTCTAATTGAGGGGAGTTGACATTGGAGGTAGCTAATACAAATAGGGTTGGAAACAGAGTGGGTATAACCTTTAAGAGGACATACTAATTTTTCTTTGGAAATGTATGTCATGAAAGATCATTGTTACAGGTGTTGACATGCCATGGTTCTTAATATCCCATTCTCTGAGGCTTCATGGATACTAAAGCTGGATTTGCCTCATGGATCCTCATTTTTAATTACTTGGCAACGGAGTGAGCAGGACTAATGTTTGTACTCCGCATCTGCATGCAGAGCATGGCCTTTGGTCCCTCTGTTTCCCCCCTTCCTAACATCTTTGCTGGTCTGCTGCTGTTTTTCCATAAAAGCAAATCTCACTTCTGCTAAAGAGATGAAAGTTTATAAGAGAATGAGCTTAACATGGTAGAGAGTACAGTTTACAACACAGTCACAATGGGCCAAATATGAGAATCAAAGGAGGTGATTTAAAACCACAGCTATAAAGAAAGGAGGCGGTGTGATAGGATCTCAGATTTCTGGTATCAGCACTTTGTCTGAGGCAAGTGCCGCTATTAGAAATGAAAAGACAAGGTAGGAGAGAGCCTCTGTTTTGTTTCATAGCAGCCTTTGTTTTTTTCTTCTGTGTTGACTCAGCAATGTGTGCTGGCTCATGCATAAAGTTGTTTATTGAATGAATTGAAGGTTTTGCTTTTTTGAAAGAAAAAAGTGAGTCTCTTTGCCACCAGAGGGAGAGCATGAGAAATGACAGAGAGTGGAAGCTGCGCTGTGACACTGCTCATGTCTTCGTTTTAGACTCCACAAAGGGGTAGGGAGGTTTTTGGAGCTGAGTTCCTCCATCATTATGCCCAGACTCACTAGAAAATGGAGGTGCTAGAGACGGTCAAAATTTAGCAAAGCCTTGCCTAATCAGTGTTGCCTAGTGGTTCTTGCATTAGTTGTGATTGTACCTTAGCTTGAGATGTATATCACTAAGGTTTTATGAATCAAACTTGCAGACTAATTTATGCAGCACATCAGTCATAGTATTGGAGCTGGGACTTAGAATCTAGAGAAGAAAAATCGGCAGTTGTTAAAATTCATCATTGCTTGTGTCTGGTTGGCACTCTATTACTGAACCCACTTAACTAAATGGATATTGATTTTTAGTTAATTCACTATCCAACCAAGTCATGCTGATACACTTTTAATGTACTCTGACTTTAGTTATGCTGAAGGGCTACATCTATTTTAACTGTGTTGGGGCTTGTGTCAATTTAGTTAAATCTTTATAAAAGTGAGTATTGACAAGCTCAAAGTGTTTCCTAATGGAATTTTGCATTGTAAGCTCATTTTCCATTAGGGTCAGGTTTAACCCCATCTTCTGTTTTTCATTTGGTCTTTGGTGACAACATTTTCTAGGTTTATCTTTTATTTTATTTTATAAAATCCAGCACAAGAGTGATTGAATACTAACACTCCAAGAATCAGCACTTCCAAGTCAAGAAATAGCCTAAATCTGCCTTTTGTTTTGCTTTCTTCTACTTGCTGCAGATGTGCTGTAATAATAGACATCTCATTCAGTTATTTTGTCTCATACAATTCTTTTTTCTTTCTCCGTTGACAATAGCTTTGAGATACTTTCCAATCCTGTAGTATTGCGATTAACTTGCAGAGTCTGTGAAAGGTGTCTGTAAAAGTTAATTGCACACACTGCTCGGCTCAGGTGAGTGGAATATAAAGCAGAAAGCAGATGTGCTGGGAGCGCGTATATTTGTGTGTGACAGGTTCCCGTTGTGAATGGTGGATTAGGCACAGCACAGAACGGAGCAATAAGAGTTCCTTCTCCTGCTCTGTTGATGCCTGTTGTGAGGCTGTGAACACACACTGCTCCCTTGGTCTGCCTGCAGTTCCCCGCCTGTCTGTTCTCTAGTCTGTTATGATGATAAACTCTGCAGGGCATGGACCAACTCTTGTTGTGGTCTAAAAGAGCCAGGCACATCCTCATTAGCTACCGCTCCCTCCTTAGACTATTTTTAGTCATTGTTTGTCTCAACCAGTTGTTACTTCTATCTTGCCGACAGCAGAGACTGCCAGCTGCAGGCTTAGACAGCACCCAGCACTTGGCAGCCCAGACGTGGTTGGCATCTTTAGTCACTACTGTCACTCTCTTCCCAGCACAGCTCTGTATTTTAGTGGTATGACACAAAGGATTTCCGGTATCACCTAAATTTTAGCTGTGGCACTTGTCACAGCTGTTTCAGTGCTGGTGTTACCAGCCATATTTCAATGCATCTGAGGCATCAAGTTAATAAACTAAGTTGAGAGAGGCAAAGTTTGAGGCATAAACTGAGGGGCAAAATTGCATTGTAGCAGTGGTATATAAATGAGCACATTGACTTCAATTTCCTGAAAACTGAGGGGGAAAAAAAAATCAACTCTCTTTAGCTTAAGTAAAATTTTCATCGTTTAGGCAGGCATATTTATTTAGGACATTTTATCCTGCATTTACAGCTTTTCAAAACTGTCAGGACAGCCTCAGGTTTCAAAAACATTAATGCGAGGATGCCAAGCATACACCAACACAGGCCAGGACATTCCCATTCCTGTCCTGTTTGTTGGTGGTTCTTCAGCTGTGGGCAGGAAGTGGTTTGAGGACTGGAGGGTTTATTCTGTTAGTCCTGTCCCTGCTCTGCTCCTACCCAGAGGCTCCATAGATTTTTCCTAGCACATGAAAAAAGTAAATATTTCAGATGAATGAAATTCTGACAGCTCCTATGCATGCAATAAGAACACATCTGGTGATGTGTTAGAAAAGGCCAGGAACATCTGCATTTTACTCTGTATGTGCACATCCCATTATGAGATGTCCCATGTCTCTGTTGTGTGATACTTACCTGTCATGTGATTTCTCTAATGACATGATGAGGTGCTTCTTAATGCTTGAGAGCCTCTAGAAGAGTTGATTTGCCCCATGATCTGGAGTTATTGAACCTTGTGGGACATCACAAATGACAGACTTCCAACTAGACCCTGATTACAATCCTCTAGGATCTGCTATTCAGCTTGTTCTAAATGCACCTCACTGACCACTCATCCAGTCCACACTTCCTGAGCTTGCCGATGAGGATGTTGTGAGAGGCATGGTTGAAAGCCACGCTGAAGTCTGGATAAACAATATTCACTGCTCTTCCCTCATCCAGCCAGGTAGTTGTTTCATCATAGAAGGCAATCAGACTTGTCAAGCATGATTTACCTTTAGTGAATCCATGCTGACTACTCCTAATCGCTTTTCTGTCATCCATGTGGAAAGAGATGGCTTCCCAAAGGAGGTACTCTGTCACCTTCCCAGGGACTGAGCTGAGGCTGACTGGCTGGTAGTTCCCTGAGTCTTCCTTCTTGCCATTTTTGAAGACGAGGGTAACATTTGCTTTCTTCCAGTCCTCAGGCATCTTTCCTCATTGCCACAGCCTTTGAAAGATGATCATGAACAATCATGCCTTGGTGTCGGCCAGCTCTCTGAGCACTCGTGGCTGCATTGCATCAGGGCCCATGGACTTGTGGGTGTCAAATCTGTTTAGGTGTTCTCTAACCCCGTCCTCCTTGACCAAGGGAAGGTCTTCCTTCCAATATTCCTTTACCCTTGCTTGGGTCTCTGGGCTCAGAGATGCCTGAGGGCTGGTCTTGTCAGTGAAGACTGATGCAAGAAGGTGTTCAGTAACTCTGCTTTCTCTGCACTCCCTGCTCCAGGGTACCCCTCTATTTAGTAATGTTATCCTTTATTTTCCTTTTGTTGTTGATATACTTGAAAAAGGCCTTCTTGTTGTTTGTAACATCCTTGGCCAGATTGAATTTCAGATGGGTCTTGGCCTTCCCTGTTTCATTTCTTCTTATTCTGACAGTTTCTCCACATTCATCCCAAGTGGCCTG
Source organism: Melanocharis versteri (assembly GCA_013397845.1). Classification (NCBI taxonomy): domain Eukaryota; kingdom Metazoa; phylum Chordata; class Aves; order Passeriformes; family Melanocharitidae; genus Melanocharis; species Melanocharis versteri. The sequence goes on along the minus strand of VZTG01010512.1, from coordinate 825,711 downwards.
ACCCTGCTTCTATTTCCTGTGTTTTTCCTGTTTACGCTTGAGTAATGACAGACAGTAATGGCAGGAAACTGTGAGCCTGAGGTAGCTCCTGTGCTGAAGAACTGGGCAGACAGGAGGCTGACTCCTGGCTCCTGTGACTCCTGCTTGTTGCCTGCTCTCAAAGAGCTCACTCATGCTTAGCAACTCTAGTGCTGCAAACTGAACTTCATGATAGAGTTGGTTTTGCAAGGTGTAAGGGGCATGGGAATAAGGGAAATGGTGTCATGTCTTCGAGATGCTTGAGATGCAGCCTGTGCTTCATATCTGAAGTCTGTAATGTGAATGTTTGAATTATTAACCTCTACTCCAGATAGGCTTGCTACTTTTTTCTTTTTTTTTTTCATATGGTAACAGCTGCCTATTTTTATGTGAGCTTATGGGAAAATCCAGTATTTCTCCAATTAAAAATAATTCTGAAACTGTTCAGATAGCTGCACCCATACAAAGGGCAGCGCAGCAGCCAAGGCAGTAGCAAGGGTTTGTGCCAAAGACCGTGAAGAATTCCAGCTGTGAGCAAATGTGAGAGAGTGGCCCCTGGGTACCCAAGCACTGTTCCCTCCCAGCTATCATTTCTTTCACAGCTGTGGGAATGCTTAAAAATTATGGACAGCTAGGGAGGAGGGGAAAAAAAAAAATCACAGTGACTTTCAAATATTTGGCTGAAAGCCAGAAACATTGTGTGCAGAGATTCAGCATTATAACTGCAGCCATGAGAGAGACTCAGAAGTGATTTGGGTTTATTTTTAAAGTGCACTTAATTCCAAGCTTCTTTCTCGGCACATGAAGCCCTTGTTGGCATGCTGAGGTCCGGCCTGTCCTTTCTTACTCTCCTGGGAGTATCACTCTCCCAGTCTGTCTCATTGATTCCCCTCAGCTGTTATTAATAGAGCTCACTTAGTTAATTTTTCATTCTCTTTCTTTCAGCGATTTCCACTCCACTTTCAGTTCTTTAGAGAGTTCAGACAGCTGAGATGGAAGTGAGGAAGCTGGGTTGAATAGAGAAGTCAGGTTGCTGTCTCTGAAAGATGTTTACCTGCCAGGTTGTAATACTAACCCTCCTGCCACATCTTTGGGGAGCTTTTAGGGACTTGCTTGCAACAATTGTGCTTAGTGATGACTAAAGCTGTTTTTCCTTGGGTATCAGTTTAAATTTCTCAGCCCGTGTAACTGGTGTTCTTTTCAGTGCAGCTACTCCTTTGGATGTGGGAGCTGGGACAAGGAGGTATCCAAGATAAGTGAAATCTCATTGCTAGGATTTCCCCCATGCATTCAAATACTTTCTAGGTTAAGCTTGTCATCAGAAAGAACTTTATAATCAGAGTTGGATTAAGAAATAATATTGTAGATTGCTGGATATTCAGAGATTTGTTTGTGTTAGAAAGAATGGGGAAGACAAAACTTTATTTTAAAATGTTATTTTTCGTATCTCTTTGAATGAGTGTGAATTGTATGGGCGATTTTTCACAGAGTCACAGAGTGGGCAAGGTGGTTTGTCAGCTCCTCTGAAAAGTATCTGAGCACTAAAGAGACATTAGGATAAAAGAATGTATTTACTTCTCAACAAATACTACCATTCATCCACCTATATTTTAAATAGTTTCTAAGAAGATCCAGGGACTCCCTGCTATTTGCAACTTCTCAACAAATTCTGTTTCAGTGCAATTTGGGCAGAAATGTTAACTGCCCCATTAGCTTCTGTGGAAGTGTTGGCCTGTGGGCCATCATCCACCGGAGAGCAGGTAGCATGTAGTTACCACTTACCCATAAACAGTTATAATCCCTAGAAGGACCACGCCGTCATGGCTCAGTGTAGTACAGCATTCAACACAGCTCTTAAAACCTAAATATATTTCTATATAGAGTTAAAAATACACATCTTTATTTTTATATGAACATGTAAGTGAAAAGGATGAAAGGAATTGGCTGTAAGGGTATTTGACTGAAATTAGGCATAATAGCAGGCACATAAGGTTGGGGGTAAACACTATTAAAGTTTTGACGGACAGAGAAGTTAAAACCCCTCATTCAGTGAAGCTATCAACACCAGTATTCAATTATTTTATTTACATTGTGTTTACCGTACAAGGATATCGGGAGAGCAGAATCCACTCCCAAGCAGGGAGGTGTACAGATGGAGTAAGACTGCTAAAATATGAGATCAGAGTAGATTTAATCTTAAACCAGAAACGAGATGGTGAGTCAGTCTCTTCAACTGTGACTCAAAAGACAATCTTGCTATTATTAGAAAAAACAGTTTTGTTTGTTGCACCATGTTGATTTGTTAATATTGTAGCAATTGAGTCTTTGAGATTATTTTTTGTCGTAAACAGGCAAGTGGCTTGTATATATTGTAAGGAACACTTTTAAATAAGTTGATTAGGAAGCGTGTGTGCCTCACTGCTATTAACACCAATCCAGCTGGAGGGGAGAGAGAGACAAGGAACTGTTGCAGTGGCTTCTAGCAAGGGTTCCCTGCAGGCAGGGAGAAAGGAGGGAGTTGGGGAGAAAGATGGATTCCGTGTTGTATCATAATTGTTCTGTCCTGTTGTTTTCCCCTTTAAGCCCAAAATGGCACCCCAGCTGCTTTTGGTGGGAAAGATTTTTCAGGAACTGAAGGTCCTAGCAGGCTCTTGAAGGGGCCAGCTACCCCTCTCTCCGTACCACTTTGGCCTTTGGTGCAGCAGGTTGTTGGCTTTCAGACTGCTTCAGATTTTTTTTCTGACTTAGTAGCATGGCCCTGTGATGTTTTTGCATCCCTTTTAATAAGTTCTGCATCACCTTTTTTTCTACTCACTTTCTTGTTTTGAAGCCATGGCGTGCTGTAGGGGAAATGATTCCATCAGAAATTACTGCCTGTTCAGGGTGAGGGTCAACTTGAATTATTCCTTATGTATATTCTCCATGGTTTGAGGTTAGCATCGTGTTCTCTGGCTTACTTCTGGATAATATTGTAGACACTAATGCTGAAGTTCAGTTTTCTGATCCCATTTGAGAAAATGCGGTCTTAAAGTATGAATGGATAGCTTTACAGAAAATCTCAGGGAAACATGAACCAGCATTAAGGAATGTGTGTCAGTGCAGGACAGTAAGAATTATACTTACTGGTGACAACGACAGAACTGCCTGCGTGGTTGAATAGCAACTCATCACACTCGATAGTTTATAAGAAAAACTCTGCATGGTATATGAGCAGGGAAAAGGGGTGGAACTAGTTCTGATCCACGTAAGTAGTTGTGATAGCCTTGACAAACTGTTTACACTAGCGTGTATGTAGGTTGTAGAGTAACAGAACAGCCAGTAACCATTTTACTTAACCTTGCTTTTTCATGGCTAGGTCACCTAGTAATTTTGTTGAAAACTAAAACTTCCACAGAAGTCTTATTTTGACAGAAATTAGGCTTGTTCCAGTTTTAGTAAAATCACTTAATTCAGACAAGAGTAGGAGGGAAAGAATGCTGTCTGTGGGTCTGGGAAGGTGTTCAGCTGGGCATAAGGCAGGTAACTATACAACAACATCTGAAGTTCACAGAGCCATGTAATATGTTGGAAGAGGATTGATGATGTGAGATCTCTTATTCTGCAGACCGAACAATGCCTTCTTTACTGCTTTTATCACCTACAAATTCCTTCATAATTAACCATTCCCTGTCAACTCTGGTGGTTGCCAGGATTCATTTTTCTGTAACATATGCATTGTTTTCACATAATACATTATTTTTCATCTCCTGTGGTTATTTTTGTCTTTGTAACCTATCTAGGATTCTTTGTTCTCCTTCTGTCACTGCAGTTTGCAACACTTGTACTATCTTCACACACTCTCACATACTTCTGTTTACAGGTCTTTTTGAAGATATTATCTGAACACTAAATAAAACATTAAAAGATGTGTTCTCTAGGGAGAGAGGAAGGTTGGAAGCCTCTAAATGGACATGCAAACAAAAATCTAGATACAAAACTTGAAGAACAGCTGGGACCAGAGTCTCCTACTGTGTGTATTTGATGAGAGATTTAACATGTACTGAAGAGTTGACAGTCTGAGGCTGTTCAAAAATTGAACACGGCGTTGGAGCTGTTAGTACCAAAGATAGAGGCATGTGATCCAAAGCACTGTTCTGATATAGATTCTTTTTGATGTTTCAATTTTTTTAAAAAAAAGAAAATACATCCACCCCAGGCTGTAAACTAGTAAGCTTTATTTTTACTCAGATATGGTCTGCTTATATAGATATGGTCTGCTTCTGTCATTCCAGTTTTGTTGGATTAGGTATTTTCTCCTGCAGCTGGCATAAAGCTGATGTAAACTATTGTGTGCTTTCCCTAACTTGACAGAAATGTGACTGTGTCTGTGCCTGATCTAGCTCAGTCATGCCTTATTAAGTGATTTTGGAGCTTAGAGCCAGCATTAATTTTTGTGGAGCCTCTGCCATGTTACACGAAACAGAAATAAGTTGTCCTCTTCCCCATTTTTCGTATGAGGAGCTGTGGCAAAGTAATCAAAGCTGTGCTCCTGTTCAGAGCATAACTGGCCTTCTCTGTCAGCTTCCTGCTCTGCTGCTGGCTATTGCATATTTCTTTTCAAGTTTAATACACTGAGTGCTATGATAATGCCTTTTTGAGAAGCCTTTCTGAGTTTTCAGTACCTCTGAAAGTGTTCATATTCTAGACAACTTAAGTTACAGTACTAAGAAATTCTGAAGCCATGGATACTGAAACGAAATCCAAGAATATTGCCCCTGCTGCACTTCTTTGCTTGTTTACAGCCTCCTTGCAGCAAGCCAGCCCATTTTGTCTGGAATACTTTGCCCTTTATAGACCAACACTCTCTCTGAAATCCATCATTTAACATCTTTCTGTTAATTAGTGATTAGTTACCTTTGTAGTACTTATGTTCTTGCTTGGACAAGTGGTCTGGCTTAGGCCAGTAGTTACATGGATTATTTCTCTTTCCTTTTATGTCTGCATATAAAATACAAGTTATGGTAATGCTAAGCTTTATAGGTAGCTGGAAATTTTGTACTTCCTAGTAATGTAAGCTTGATCCTTACGTTCAAAGGAGCTGCCAACCCTTGGTTCCTTTATGGTCGAGTTAGTGGCAGGTACAGAACACAGTCTGCTGTCCACCCAGCAAACATTGTTGTGTGTGCAAGGTCATTGGAGCAAAATGAGGAAACTTAATTGTCAGAAGTATTGTGTGAGGCCCTGCAGGTCCAACCACCAGTCTTAGCTCTGTTCTGTCAGCTCCTGGATGGAGTGGGCTAAATGCCAGATAGTTCTCCAGAGTTTCCAGACTGGGAATTACCCACTGGCCTTAGGAAATCAGTCTGGGAGAAGATCTGGAGAGGAAAGTGCAGAGGAAAAAGGTAGTGCTTTAGAGCACAGCAGGAAAGACATGAAAGCTGATTCAGAAGGAGTGGCAGGTGAGAAGGCTCTATCTCAAAATAATAAGTTGCAGAGATGCTCTCCCTTCCCCAGGTCCCCTTTCTAGGAAACCCAGTCAGACTCTTAGCAGAATTTACTTGACTCCTTTCCATCAGGACAGAAAGACTTGGACAGCTGTCAGTACCAGGCTGGAGTGGCAGATCCACCCGGGACCATGCAACCGTTTCAGCCCAGGGTGAGCTGCCCAGCCTGCAAGACACAGGTAATCCTGTGCAAAACAGTTGTGTTACAGGCAACTGAAGGAGTCTTACAATGCCCAGTGCTGGGTAATGATACAAAATGCTGCATTTAATCAAGAGTTGAACACAGGGAAGTTGGGCAATTTCAATTTTTAACCCCACTTATCTTGCTCAGTGGATTATTGTGATGTGGTTGCTTAGGCTAGCTGGTCTGATGCAGCCTGTTCTTTTGGTGGCAGTGCTGTGGATGCAGTGTCAGGAAAGGTGGTTGCAGCTGAGCAGTGGCTTCAGAAAGGCTCCTTGTCCATGGATAACAGATCGATGGTGCTCAGCACCATGTCTGTTGTGTGCTCTCAGTTGCTGCACAGTGGGGCATCCTCTGCAATGTGCTTCAAAACAGGTAGAGTCTGACACATTCTTAGCTAATGTACTGCTTACTCTAATTAGTATGTCAGAAAAGATCTAAGGAGACAAGATGACTCCGGAAAGGGTTCTCACACTGGTTGCAGCAGCCTGTTCAGAGGTCCTAAATATAGCCCCCCATGGATCAAAGGCATGAGTGCTAGGACTTCAAATGCAGACATCCTACTGCCATGCTCTAGAACCACACTGTACACATATATTGTAGGAATGGGGAGGAAACAGCAAAGCAAAAAAATTACATGAGGAAATGTCTTGTTTCCCTTCTCCACCGTAACACCAATAAGATGCTGGTATCCTGGGGAAGATCATCAGTTTCTTTGCTTTGATTAAAGTCTCAAGTTTGTGTGATGTTCTGAAACTTGTTTCAGCTAGCAGCGTGGAGGATTACATGGTATACCCTGAACTAAACGATTTATTTACTGTTGATACTGGGGGCTGAATCAAGATGTTCCAGGCTGCTTCATTTTCCAGATTGTTAGATAAACCTGTGGGATCCAACCCTTCTGAGCCTAAAATATGTGAGGCTTTTGAACACCCCTGCTCTGATCTCTCTTCCATCCTGAGACCTCATCCCCCTTCCTCCCCATCCTGGGGCTGCATTATGTACTTGACATAAGTTGTTGATCCCTTGTCATCAAATCTAATCAATAATGATTTCTCTGTCTAAATATTTAATTCTCAGTCTTTTGAAGTTGTACCGTGATGGAAATACATAATTTTTTGTCAGCTGTAGGGAGCAGTTGTCCCCAACCCTAAAATTGAGATTGTCATTGTGCAGCTGGTGATGGGGGGGGCTGAGTGCGTTACCTGGGTGTTTGTGTGCAAGTGGTTAGCAGTAAATCATCTTAACCTGTTATATGAGGACATTTGTATCACCACTAGTGGGTTTTAGAGTTAACATCTCAATTCCTGGCTCTTCAGATGCGTGTATCACTGCATTGGCTTCAAGTGTGGGGATATTTTTCTGCTGCGCAATGGGGGAAAGAAACTTGGAGCAGCCAGAGTGCAATTTAAGGCAGAATGGCGATGAATTTGCGTAGTACATCAAGCCTCACGTCTATATATTCAGTATGAAAAGTGGAGAGACTGTTTCACTCCATAAGGACAAATGAGTAAAGCTAAGTCATGCAGACTCTGAGAAGAGACACCTATGGGCTGTGGACCTGTGTACAGCAGAAGAGTGATGAAGATGCTGACAGTCCTTATCAGTGAGGCTGGTGGTGTGAAGTGTTTCTCTGGTGGTGTTGATGGATCGAAGCAGTTTGAGCACAGAGTGTGCAAATGTCTCCTTGCTGTCTACTACTCCACTGGGAAAGGAGCTGTCTGAGCCTCTGTAACACTCTCACTTGCAGGGTCTTTTGTGGACAAAGAGAAGGTTTTAGGGCTTTATCTAGATACCACTGGAGAAAAGTAAAAGCATTGTTTGGGAGGAGTTTTGTGGTTTTGGTTGTTTGTTTGTTGAGTTTTTTTGAGTTTTGGGCTTTGTTGTGGGGTTCCGTTTTTCTTTGAATTTTTTTTATTACTTGCCTATATTTTTTTCCTGTGAAGGTAATGATCTCAGGGTAAGAAATCAGGGAAAGATATCAGTTAAGGCTTCCTGGGGAAAATCAGATGTCAGAGATGCTGAAATTACTTTTCAGCAAAGCAGAAAATTCATTTTGTGTTATCCCAAGACAGCAAATTGTCTTTCAAATGTTTTTAGTTAATTTTTGCATTGATTGCTTTTGCCTGTGCTTTTCTTCTGTTTTAGATAAGCTTTTAGATAAGAAACATATTTATCAGTAAAGACATTGAAATATTTTCTGCAAAATGTAATGTCTTGAGAGGTTTTAATTTAAGCCAAACCCATTTGCACTGAATTAAAAAACCTGTTCTGATCTCCTTGAAATACGCTTTCATTTTTTCTGTCTCTGTTCTGTTGTGAAGATGCATCTGTGGATAAAGGTACTTAGATTACTCTAGGTGTACCAGTCTGAAGCTGAATGTACATTATACTCTCTTTACTGGTCAAGGGTGAAGATAGATGCCCTCTCTGATGAACACATCTGCCTTTGCAGACATTGCCCGTGCAGTTAAATATCCATTACCTGTCTTTACATGAGGGTGTTGTCAGCGTGGACTGCAGGATGTGCTATGGTAGCAGATCTGCAGCTCCATTAGTCTAAGCTGAAGGTGTACTGGAATGATGCTTCAGTCTGCTACCCCTCTGGCACCACTGGAAAATCTCCTAGTATAAATCTAGTCCTAGAGCTCAGTGAACAGGCCTAAAGCAATCAGCTGTGGTTTTGCTGGAAAGATGTGGGGTAAGATCCCTCAGTCGAGGATAAATTGGGCTATGCTGACATCGTTATTGCTGACATCATTATTGCTGATTGATAATTTGGCCCAGTGTCATGGCTGTATTTATTTCTCCTGCTGCACCTTGAAATACAGGCAGCTTTTGCTGCATTGAATAAGCCTGTTTTCTAGCTGGGATAATTACTGTTTTAATTGTCAGTTCTGAGGAGAAGGTGTTTGCCTGCTATCATCTCTGGTAGATGCAAAGGGAGAATAGAAAGCTCACTGTCAAGTTGCTGCCCTGAGGAGGCGCCATCCAAAAAGAAGGAATCCTGACCTGAGTGCAGGACTAGAGGTTGCAGGAAAGCAGTGCTGTAACCCTTAAAGAAGATGCATTCTTGTTTAGGAGTCTTACAGGAACCTGTGCCATCTCTGTTTCCTCACATTCATGCATGAAAGAGAAGTTCTGTGTCAGTCTCTGCCCAGAGGAGAGATGTGAAAATAGAAATACTGAAGTATAGTACCTTGATTCTTCTGCCTGACTGTAGTATAGAATTCAGATTCTGTTCAAAGCCAGTGACTTGCCAAGGCAGATGTTATATGCTTGAATGAGTTTAATAAGATGATCAGGACTCTGTTGATCAGTTTGTCTTGCTTAGAGCAGTGCTCCAGACATTCAGAAAAACAGGAAGCAATTGTAATTAAAGGCAGCTTTGAAATTCAGTATGTGACTGATTTGCATTTTACTATTTTATTCCTCTTTCCCCTTCCTCTCTACAAGCCTGGGGAGGTTTGCATGGTGAGACTGGCGTTGCTGTCGTGCATTATCTATGCTTGAGGGACTGTGGAGTGGCAATTGTGTAATGAGGATGAAAATCGGAGCTTGCTCTGAAGAGAAAAAAAATCCTTTTCCCTTAACTGGTAGCCAGGGCTTTTCCTTGTCTTGGTTGTGCATGTGGGGCCAAGTTGTGGCTCTCTGAGTAGCTGTGCTGGAGGATCCAGCAATACTGTGGTGCTTGGGGAGCTTGTCTGGGGTTTCTGACCAGTGGCTCTGCTTTGTCTCAATTTCCATTATCCTGTTCAGCATGGAGAGTACATGTGTCTGTGCTAGACTTCTTGCTAGTAGGACTAGGAACAGAATTGCATCTATTTCCTGTGCTGAGGCTGTAAGCAAAGGCTCTTTCCCCACTCTCACAACACTTAGAGGTTTAGTGATTTATTCTGTTCTGTTTTACCTACTTGTTACTAAAAGCCATGCTTTGCGCTCAATTGAAGCAGTAAAAATGTGTTACCAATCAGTTTATTGTACCATTATCTCTTAACTAAGCACTGTAGACTTACCACTTCATCTTGTTCTGCTTTGTAAGTGATGTAGGTATGTTTGTCCTCATCTTAGTTTAGGCACCTGGATAATTTCATTTCCAAAGTGAATTAAGAAAAATATGACAAGGCTGTGGGATTTCCTGTTTAGAGAACATAGATGTGAAGTCATATGCTGTGTCTCGTTGTGTACGTGTTTTCCCTTGAAAACCCTAATTCTGAATACTATGATTAGGTAAAACTTGCAGCTTTCATTAATAAGGAACAAGTCTCTTAATGCTTATGGATTTAAAATAAAGATAGCAAATATGATCTGCAAAGGCTCAGAAACCAGAAGTTAGATAATAATGGAAAATTCCCATTGGTTGGAAGCCCATCTCCTGATTTTGGTGGGCTGACCTGAAATTTATGAATGCCTGGAGTGGCAATGATTCAGAAGCCAGATCGTGTTCAGGCTGGTTGACCAACAAAAGTCACTGTTACTCTAAAAATGTGTCATTCAAAAATCAATTAAGCTAAAAATGCTTTCTGGAAGCTATCAGTGGACTTCCCACTACCCTGTAATCTTCTGAACCGGGTGGGTTTTCATCACATTACATCTACCCAGCACATCTATCTACCCTCCGTATAGTAGGGAAACAGCATCTCTTTCCCTACCATTGCCTGTCCTGTTAAACTAGGGGGAAGGAAAAAAAAGAGAAAAGTAGGGCAAACTCTGTAGCCTTTATGCAGGGAAAGTCTCATCAACTTCAGTGGGAGCCTTGGCTCAGGGAGGAGTACAGGAGCCAGGCCAAAGTTTTCATTCTGGTTTTTCAGAAGCTAGTATCCCATGTTTGTAGATTAATGCCACATAGCTTTGCAAAAGTGGCCAATGAAATGCCTTCAACTCAGTGGACTTCTGGCATTTAATTCCTGCAACTTCTAGTCATTGTGTTTTAAAAAATCTATTCTTCATTGGAATGTGTTTGCCTGAACGTGACATTAGGAATACAACTACAGCAGTGCTCGAATATACTTATACATAGGCATAAATTAAACCCCATCCTTGCTAAGGGACCCATAAGCATGAAGGGTCTCAGTGTTCTCAAATGAATCATACTTAGCTCATCAGCGGGTGCCTTGATTTAATGAAGCCATAGTATGTTAATGTTAACACTGCAGAAAAAGCTGAAAAGTTACAGGCAGCCATGCTAACTAGCTACAAGCATTTAAAAGCCTGGGCATGAGCTCCTACTTGGCTATTCTGGCCATAATTAATGATGACAAGTATTATGGAAAAATAATTATTTTGCTTGCTTTTAAAGACAATTACTTCGCTTGAGGCAAATGAGGGGGTGGGATTTATGTGGCTGTAATAAGCATATATAGATGGCATCTTCCCAGAAGAATATTATAGCCACAGGATCTTTTTAATTGACCTGAGATTCCTTTGTTCTGCAGATACAATTTATGTATGTGGTCACAGACTAAAATGACCCTACTTGTTCTAGGGCAGGCTTAGTTCTAAACTGCTGAAAGGAAAAAAAAAAGACTGCTTTTATCAGCCCAATCAGCAACAGATAGACATCTCTCCTGGTCACTTTGTAGGGGGGAGAAATCTTTTTAAATTGGTACCCTGAGTGTATGTTCTTTTCATCTGATAAAATAGGAGTTGGGGGTATGGAAGCAGGCTGAGGTATTGTTGCAGTCATCTGGTATCACTCCTGTGTCTGGGCTTGCATAGCACAGCAGCTTTTGCCTAGCACACCACCGTGCCATCCTCTGACAGCCACCTGCCTGCGCATTTACCATGCTAGGCTGCAGAGCCTTGTCCCTTTCCAGCCTAGACACAGTGCTGGAGTCAGGGAGGGAGCATCTGCTTCTCTATCAGCTGCCTTTCTAGAGCATTGTGTTACTGCGTGATGGAGGGCACTTCCACTCCTGCCCACCAGTCACTGGCATTCAAGGGCTATGAGAGCCACATAGTCTTATCACACTCTGTGACCAGATCCTGTAACAATAAGGTAGTGTCTTACTGCCTTTCTGAGTTTTGTGCTAACTGGGCCCAGGTGGGAAATAACGGCAGAAAATCCCCCAAGGCTGTAACTCAGTGGAAATTTTCAACATGTGCAAACAACTAATGACCTTTAATAGAAATCAGGAGTTTTCATGTTTGTTGTCAGTCATTTCATTGTTCATCTAAGATGGTAAAATCCTCTTGGGCCACAGAAGAAAGAAGAGGAACCAAAAACCTATGTGCTGCTCGTATATCAGAAAAAATCTCCCAGTTGTTCCCTTTTTTAATATTGCAGTGGTTGTACAGAAGTCACAATCCCTTTCTCCAGTTCCCATCTGTAAGATGTTGAGGATGCTGTCTTTCAGTGAAGTGTTTTGAAACTCGATACTGAAATTTGTTACAGAAAATGCAGTATGAAGAGTCATGGGTGCCTTTCTTCACACTGCTCAGCCTGCTGCTAACGGTAAAGGTTGTGCTCTGTGCACTCCGAAGTCAGTCTCTCTGAATTGGGATCTGAAGTTGGAGGAAGGAAGATGAATAAAAGAGGAGAAACCCACTAATCTTATGTTAATGTGGTGTTGGTATGATGATACATAACAGAAAAATATTAGATTTCATGCAGTCCCATATGTATTTAGCCCTTTCTAAAACTATTGCTAAAGGAAGCAGACTTAGTAATTGGGTGAATAACATTTGAGGGTTTGGGTCCACTTCATTCTATTCTTGGTGTCTGCAGATTTTTGTCAGGATGGAAACTTCTACGTGATTTCAGTCTGTCTGGAGAGCTGATTAAGGAAAACTATGCGTGAGCAACAGAAGAGTACTAGAGGATAAAGAATAAACAGTTCTCTCATCATGAATATACAAGGTTTTAGGGTTTCTCAAAGTAGGCTGTGGTGGTAGGAGGTGGAGAGGGAGAGAGATCCTATGTTTCATTGCCTTGGATGAGAGATACAAATGTTTGTTTATGTAAGTTCAAAGTTCTCCCTGGAAATTGCAAGTCTAACCGAAGGGCAACCTCTGTTTTTAGCTCCAAGGGCAGAGTGAGTTGGAAATGAGGCAGAATACAGGGTACTGGAGTTAAAAGCACTAGGGTTTTGTGCAAGGTCATTAAAGGGCCAGAATCTTAGCTGGGAGGGATTACTGCATTAGTCTGTATTTGACCCTGTGTTAAACTGGCAGAGAAGGGAGTTCCCTTGCGGTTGTGCTGTGGTTTTTACTGAGTATTTCTTTTTTTCATCTTTTTTTTCCCCTCAAATTTTCTGAGTGCAAAAGGCAGACTTAATTCATCAGGAACTGCAGCCTGGTGTGTCACTGAGGGTGGGATATGCCTGCTGGCAAAGAGGAAGCTGGTGTTTTGAGGGCTGTTTGGTCATGACATCTTTTCCCATGTACCACACAATGATAGCACGAGGAAGTGTCACGAGGTTCAGGGATGAACTCAGAGTTTATCCTAACTGCTGAATTTCTCCTTCAAAATAACCAGGTTCTAGTGCAAATCTTTGTTTAGGGTCTGCTGGAAGGAGTTAGGAGTGATGGAAAAGGCCCACACCCCCAAGTATTTCTAGATACCCATGGAAAGATTTGTAAGGCCATAAATTATGTTAAATCTCGGAGAATGTGTGAGGGTTTTTTTGATGACACAAGATCAGGCATTGTTTCCAGATTAAATATGGTGTAAACTGGGGCATCTCCAAGGCATAGCCATAGCAAGCTTGGGCCCCCATTCCAAGGTGATGTGTTGCTGTAGCAGCTGAGTAATGCAGAAGTTCTACCTGAAAAAAATGCTTCCTCGTTATGTGGTACTGTACATTCCCTAAGTCCTACTCACAGCCTGTAGTGGTTCACAGATGGCAGCTGCCTGTGTCACTGACTCATAGGGACTCTTTTCTCATTGCTTTCTTTTCTCCTGTTCCTCTATGCTCCATACATGCTTAAGTACCAAATAGGTTTTCACAATATCAGGTTAACCTGACCTTAGGTTGAGGTCTGCTGTGGAAGAATTGTTTATGCCTGAAAGCTTGTAAGCTGATTTCAAAGCTATCTAATGAAAGAGCAGACAGTTGTTGGGTTGTTCGGTTTAGGGTTTTTTTGGTATGATGGTACAGATACAAGAACAATGACATCCTATTGAGCATCGTGGGATTTATGAATACTAAACTGTGGTGAAGTTTTTCAGATGGCATGCTGAATGGATTTTCCTTGAGCATAGAACTTGTCTTTCCCAAAAAACCTTAATATTTATTTCTGTGCTGACAACAAATGGTTCAGAAAAGGCACAGATATGAGCTTCCTATCTTGTGAAGTGCACCCCTGGTTTATAAAGTCTTCATTATAGTGTTGTATATTCTTTTACCTTGTAAGAGTAGTACTGGTTTCCTTTGGATCAGTTGCTTTGCCAGTGTAGAAAGCTGACTTCAAATCTAGTCAGTGGGTTAAGGGTTATAGATTATGAATATTTTCCCTTGCTCTACAAGTAGATGCTTTCTTGTGCCTTGGTGCACTGATGACTTGGCAGTGCCCCAAAGGCTGGAATCAGTAAAAGCCAAGAGCTAAAGTGTCACTGGGATTATAGGTTATTTGCTTTTATGCATTTTCCGTGAGTCCATGACCTTTAAAAGGGTGAGTTCCATCTTTGAGTCATTACACATAGAAGGACTTGAAGCATGGAAACTCTAGTATGCCCGAGACTGGGTAGTCAAATTTCTGGTATTGCCTGCCCAACCAATATGCTGTGGTTGAGTGAATTAGAGGTAGGTGACTAGAGGAGGGCAGACAGAGATAAATGTCAGTGCCATTAAACGTACTGTCCCAACTCTATGGAATTCAAAAAGATACTAAGTCAGTACAAAAGTGCCTTAAACTCTCCAGAGAGGCAGCAGAAGCAACAGGAATAAGACTGAATTTCAAAATCAGGTTATCTTGGTTGAATAAAAGCAAAAGGTTTTTAAGAGACGTGAAAGCAGCCTGGTGGAGTAAGGGGAAATAAACAGCTGTAATTGTGTATGACAGAGCGATGGGGTTAAATCCTGGTTCTTCTCTTATTGCCCACTGCCCAAGAGTCTCAAAGATTTTTTTTTTTTAAACAAAAGCACTGTCCCAGTGTTGCCCCATTTGAAAAACCGGGAAACTGAGGCGTAGGGTAGTGGGCTGACTGTCTGGGATCAAAACATCCTGAAGCAAGGTTTCTTGTGCTTAAGTGGAAATGAGGAGATAGCCAGAAGTGCCTAAGGAGGAGCTGAAGAGATAACCCAGTGACATGATAGGAGATTTGTAGTGATACATTTTCTACTCAAGACAAGAACTGGTTAATAGAATCAGTTGGGTTTTTTTTTACGTTATCCAAACCTGTTGTGTTGGGTTTTTTTTTTTTCTTCTCAACATATTGCTGGTTGCTGTAGCAGCTGAGTAATGCAGAAGTTCTGCCTGAAAAAATGCTTCCTCCTTATATGATACTGTACATATTGTCATGGAAATTGTCCTCATTTCCCCCGAGCACACTTTAAATAACTCGAACAGCAGTGCTAATGAGCAGAAAGATATCTGCAATCCCCACCGTGCAACTTGACATACTTTATCCCACTCTGAATTCCCTTTGCTCATCTCTGAGCATTTTAAAGATCTGGTATAATAATT
This sequence comes from Melanocharis versteri, assembly GCA_013397845.1. Taxonomy (NCBI): domain Eukaryota; kingdom Metazoa; phylum Chordata; class Aves; order Passeriformes; family Melanocharitidae; genus Melanocharis; species Melanocharis versteri. Next base: position 810,402 of record VZTG01010512.1, on the reverse strand, counting down.
TGCTTTCTCTCTTTGGTCTGTTCATTTTGCTCTTAGCACTTGGTAATAAAAGGTCAGCTTTGGCTGAAACCTTAGTGTTGCAGCCATGCCATTTTTTACTGCCAAATATCTTAAGAAAAGCAAGTGTCTCCGAAAGGGTAAGTCATTATATTTTTGGTGTGTTTAGTGTTGTCTGTTTTGCTTTAAATCAGGGTAACGGATTTATTTTGAATTAACAAGCAGTGGAAATGGATCTATTCCTACTGCCTGTTGTTTAGCACTGGGGGTTTTGTTATGCTGTGTGCAGTTTTGGTTCGAGATACAATGTATGTTATTATCTTGTGTTTTACATTCAGAAAAGCCGACTAAGCGAGAGGATGTTTAGCTCTTTAAACATGGAGCATGTGTTTTGCACAGGGATGGAATCCCTGATGTAGAACAAAACAGCAACAGAGAATATGTGTATTTGTTTTTACAGATAAGTTTAGGTAGGCAGCTGAGAAATGCTCTATTTTTTGTTTCTTTTGTACAAAAGGAGCATTTTATTCTCAGGCCACACTGAAATAATAAAATAAACAATATCTCGTGAAGGAACAGCATATTTCTTCTTAGCATCTCTCCCATGTAGGGGGTATCTGAGTGCATGACTCTACAGAGATTTTCAGCTTGCTGTTGTGAGGTTCGCTTTGTGAATTGCTATGTGGGCTTTTTCAAGAAATACTGATTTTTCTCCAGGTACATACAAAACTCTTCATGAGAGCAATCTGCCTCTAGCATTGTAGAAATTGACAGTGTAGTAAACTCCCAATACACACATTGATTGTAAATAATTTTCTTCCTTTGCATGTGTCTTTATTGTGACATTTGTTGTTTAGCCAGCAGTCCAGATGTGGGGTTCGCATAAAGGTGAATAGCAGTGATTTCTTGTGTCCAGAGGATCTGGGGAATCTGACTTGCTCACCTGGCTAATTTTATATATATATTACTTGGCATTTATGTATGTATGTGTTTACCTAATACATGCATTTCTCTAAATCCTTGTTTGAATATGAATTTTTTCTAAGGCATACATGCTAATAGGAATTGTATAGGTTTTCATCACAGGTGTAAAGTTGAGGAAAATGTTTTTTAAAAAGTTAAAGAAAACAAATTTGCATTACCTTTGTGTTGTCTTCTGGGTTCCTATTTTAAAATGGGATTGCACAAGAGCTAGCAGTTGAGATGTGATAATTTAGTTAAGCTGACCTGTAGATGCTGGTTCCAACTTTTTGGTATCTTGTTTAGAGAAATGTGTTCACATGTACAGAAGTTTACACAATAATTCAGAAATTCCTAAGGATATAATCATTTCAGCAAAGTTTTTATTAGAAAGAAGGAAAAATCTTGTAGCTGGATTATTAATTTGATTGTGCTAAGTTATTTTTTAGAGTTTTGTTGTATGTGTGTACATATAATTGCCACCTTACAAGGGGGCATAGGATGATTTTTGCTCATCTCTTGGGGGGGCACCCAGCTCTCCAGTGCTTCCTTCTCTTACAGCACGTGCCACAGTAGCAGTGTGTTTCTAGATAGGGCCTGAGGAAAGGTGCCTGCCTCACCTGTGTCTGCATTGCAGGAAGGGGCTGATGGTACAGCCAGGAGAGCTAAGGCTGGGCCTTTAAGAGATGACTGAGGGATGTTCAGGGAACAGCAGCCGGTTGTACTCAGTGGGTCACTACCAACAGGAGAATTGTCAGCTAACTGAACTGGGGGTGTTTCCTCTTGCAGCCTGTTTCTGCCAAAATCTGTCTGACCTATGAAATCCATCAAGCTGTCCAGAATACCTCCTGAATCAGGCCTGCTGGCAGGATAGGGATCCTGATTACTTCTGGTGTCCTCTCTGCTGTGTGCTGTGCTTTCTGTTCTTGCTTCCAGGACAGTCTAGGAAGGGCAGTGCCAAAGTAGTGTGTGTCTGAGTGGGAAATGCTGGGGTAGCTGAGCTTCTCCATGAGCTGTTCAGTATCAGTCTGTCGCTAATCTTGCTTTGAAGAAGCTGGACTCCTGACAGCTTTTGAGCCACTTTCCATCCAGTAACTCAAGGCAATTCCCTTTAACTCACTTTCAGAAAGCACTTCATTTGCAGAGGGTTTTACTGTCATCTGGATAAGGACATCTTTCCCAGTAAGTAAATGTGGTTGTTCAAAGGCATTAAATGATTAGAGTGCCCTAGGCATAGCATCAAAAATGTGGTTGCATAAAAACTGTAGTAGCTACAGGCTCCAGTGGATCTGACCTTTCTGTTCTCTGTGTCTCTGAACAGGGAAGGAGCAAACCATCAGGAGCAGTGAGATTTGTGTATGATCTCTGATCTCTTTCCCAGGTTCAGATGGTCTAGGGACAGAAGCTGGGCTATGGACAAGTTAATTACCAGAAATATTGGTTGTATGGGAAGCAAAACTCCAGGTAAATGGTCCTGGTTCAGCCTTGAGAGGGAACTTGCCCAGATTAATACAGGAAGTGGTCAGCAGAGATGAGAACTGGAAACTGATTCTCCAAAGTATTATCATCTGAAATCCCAGGAAGTGCAGAATTTTGTGTCTTGCTCTTTTGTACTAGGTTGTAGCTGAAGCCTGTTTCTTTCTAAGTGAGTTCTATTCTCACAATGCGCCTTTTTATCTCCTCACTAGTATTCCAGGCCAGGCCACACTGTGTTTTGAATTAATTCTCTATTTGTTTTTGTGGAGGCTGCCAGAGTTTCTAGACATGCCTGAAATGAAACAGGCAAGCCAAAGTACAGTGTTCTCTCTTGCTGTATATCCTTTGCTATGCAGACTGTTGTGCCTATGGAGACTTCCTGTAGGTCTCATTTGGTGATAGATCCTTACCCTACTCATACCCTCTGGTAAATATGCAGCAATGAGAGATTCTGGAAGATACAAATAAGGGTTCCTTTATTTTTCCTATTACCAGTTTTAACCTCCATCAGACTCCCATCAGTTACATCCACACGCACATCTTAAATAAGGCATCAAAACAATGAACCTATTTATTAACCTCTGCAGCCTATTGTTAAAACCTTCAGTTCTCTCATGTCTTTTCCCAATAATTTTTTTTTGTTTTCTTTGGCCATTCCCTGAACACTGGCTCAATACTGTTCAAAACGGGGCTATAAAATGTCGTATAGTCATAATTGTCTCTGATCTGGCAAGTCATTGTCAATTTTTCATTTATGTCTTCATTTCTAGTGGGCAAAAACTAAAGTTTCAGCTTCAGGAAAGCCTTTTCCACTTTAATTCAAAAGAATTTAATAATAAATGTTTTATTGCCAAGTGGTCCTTACTTTTCTGCAGCTGTAGATTTACAGGACTTCAAAGCTGGATGATTAAGGTGCAGTTTTAGTTCGTAGCCAGGCAAGCCAAACAATCTAAACTTCAAAGGAGGGGAGTGTTCTTTAATGTTGTGGGCTTGCTCTTTGTGTTCAGCAAATGGAACTGCTGGGGAAAATGCCATGTGCAGCAGACAAGTGATGTGGCTGCCACTCCTGGGAGGGGGTCTGCTGGCTGCTGCCTGAGAAGAGCAGCCCACGCCCAGCAACCTCAGGATATTTGATGGCTGACGATTAGGTCATTTTTTGCGTGATGTCGACCTACAAGACTTTCAGGTTTGCTTTTAGTGTTCTTAAAGCTTCTGTCTCTGTGGACCTCTGGGGGTGGTCATGGTAAAGGCAGGATTTGAGCCCGAGCCCTGTTACCTCTCCTGCTTCATTTTGTCTGTGCCTGATTGTTTTCCTCTTCTGATGTGCTCACAGGGTGGATGGTTTTATACACATTATGAAAGCTGAGAAAGGCTATCTTGCTGAGAGGAAGCATTCAATCCATACAACACTGTGGTTTGAGGGGAATAAGGTCCATGATTGGAAATGAGGATGCTCTGCTATGCTCCAACATCTATGGCAGTCCTGCTGGAAAGGGGCCACTGTGATTTTGCTCTTCTGTTAAAACTTCATGGAATTAACCCAACTATACATCTCCAGTTCGATACAGCAGTGTTAGCAGGGAGAAAAAAGGAGCTAGATAGCTTCATCATTAGATGGACCTGGAAATTGTGGTGGTGTATGGCTTTTCTTTCAACTCTGGAGCCCAGGCAACATGACCTAACCCTTTGTGTTTTATTGAAATCCTTATATTGCACTTATCTGGTGGATGCTCCAGAAAGTAGAACAAAAGCCTCAAGATGAGGCATAAAAGGGCCTGGATAACTCTAACTTCTTGAACTGGTGTGTTATTTACTAGGACTGTTTCCTTGAGTATAAATCAGTGTTAAAAATCCCTACAAATTAATTCATTCCATAGGTTTGGGATGCAGCAAGGTGCAAACATGTCATGGTGATACCCCATGGTATCTGGGATCAAAGCACGGTGCTTTGGGATCGAAGCACGGTAGAGGATGAGGCCATAGACAGTCTGGATCCTGACTGTACACTTGACTGTTTTGAGTTGTTGGAGCCCCCAGGAAACGGTGTGCTGGACTCCATGGGCATGGAGATATGAAAGGAGCTGGCAGGGCACCACAGAGACATGTCCGTTGTTCAGTAAATGACTGGCAAAGCCATGTGGCTCTAGTGCAAATCTCCCTCATCAGTATTAAAATCTGAGTGGAATTGGGGCTTTATCCAGTCAGAGTCTAGGCTTTTGTGAGGTCTGGGCCTCTCTCTCCACAGGGCTCTGGGATTCAGCAGCCAGAGAGGCCAGCACTGCCAAGAATCGTAGTGCTCGAGAGGCAGAGCTGGCCAACACTGCGCTGCCTTTCAGTGACCCATGTGCACACTGCTGAGAGAGTGGTGACTTCAGCTCACCAGTTAAAGCTCTCCAAAGAGAGGAGGTGCCAGGCAACCTCTGGAGCTACTGAGCGAAGGAGCAGCTTTGTGAGACACAGTACACTCCTAATTTCTGTTGTGGCTTTCCCATTTTTAGAGCACTGCTTTGATGAGAAAATGTCCTCCTTTCCATCCTATGTGGGGAGAACAGTCTTCATGCTGTTCAGCTTGTTTTCTTTCACTCTTTGCTTTCTGGGGCTGGCGCTGCCTTTGCACTTGCACACAACCAATCCTCTAAATAGTATTCCTTGCTTTATGAGAATCGATGTTTGAATAATCCAGGTTGCCCAGATGTGGTAGCTGTTTTTCATTCTGACTCTGCTAGCTCTTAGCCAGTATCATACTGGAAATCATTGAGTGTCTCTGTATCTCAGTTCTCTACTGGTGTGTAGGAATTTCTCATTGTGGCATTCAAAGTATTTTTTTGGTTTTTTATTAAGTATTGAGAAGGCAGTTCTCCATGGATGTGCAATATAACCTTGGAAAGTAATTTCAGTGTCTGTGCCTGTTCTCCCAAAACACTAATGTTTAATTGTATGCAAAAAGCATATTCCAGCTATGGAGAATTTTTTTAAAATTTCTTTTAATTTGTATGTTAAGAGCTGAAGCCTACACTGAAATCTCTTCTGTTTTTGTATACTTGTCATAAGATTGGTTTGCAGTTACTCGTGTGTGACTATTCCTTGTTTGAAAAAGGCCATCCAAGCTGTGTTGGATGTTTTTAATTGGACAGAGCAGTAACAGAACTGGACTAGGTGAAGCTGACCTTAGGATAAGGAGTATGGTATAAAGAGTTCTTTTTATTGTTGACTTCCTGAGAATCAGCCTTCCTCATATTCAGACTTTCATATAGACCGGACTAGAATATCTGCAAACAGGAGCATTTGAGGCTTACAAGTGTTTGACTATGCATTTAGAAATATGCTCCTTTGTTATGATCATTAGAAGTATGTAATGCTTTCAAGATTAGGGATCCGAATCACCTAACTGGTGATCTTAAATTAAACTAAACAAGGCACGAGAATTAAAACCTCTCTGGAAGGCTGGGGAAGATGTATCTGTTTGACAAGTGCTCTGATTTGCTTCAGAGACCATGGATTGAGTTTTCACTTAGGGGTAACTGGCAGAGACCAGACTTTGAAGACAGTAGTTTACTGCTGTCTTGGGTTTCTGCTTTCACAATATGAACCATTTAAATAAAGAACATGATACAATGGAACCTTCTGTGTCTTTAATGCTAGAGCACTGAAACTGGCTGCAATCACAAGCCATACAAGCTTATAGCCCTGTAATTTTTCCCTGTGTTTTAGATTTGTATCCCCGTTTAGGGACTTTCAAACTCATCTGATTGTTCTTAATTTAAAAAATGTTGAAGAGAAAAGTAGGGGGCACTTGCTATGCTGTCCGCATTCTCTGTGTTACCTGACTGGGGCTCCGACAAATCATGAAGCCATCAGCAATTTTTTTTTCCAGCCTTGCAGGCCATTAACCCAAATGGTTCTTCGATTTCCAAACCATGTCCTCCCAGCCCCCTGCATACCACAGCTTCACTATAGATACATAATTCATTATTTGGAAAGCTGCTGTTTTAATGTAATATTAAACAGGCAGCAGCTCAGCAGGTGTCCCCAAGGTAAGGAAGGCAGCATGCTGCTGGCAGCAGCTGCTGCCTTTAGGCTTATCAAGATTTCTTTGTTTTGAAACAGAAGCTGGAAGGCTTTTTAATACATACCCTGTCATTGGCTGAGCAGATCCTGGTTTCTGGCTGTTATTCTGCCTTTGACTACAGAGACAAATTCTTATAACACATTCTGCCTGCACTGGCTGCATACAGTTCTGTGCTCTTGAGAAAGGAGCAGGGTGAGGAGAGAGAGGAGGCTCACAAGGCAGATACGTGTGCCCTATTTCTTGCTTGCATTTTTTGTAGTGGACCAGCCAGGCTCAGTGAATCTGTGCAGCAGCCCAAGTTATGTCAGCATTTTCAGAATGGGCTTTCTGCTTCTATAACCATAAAAATAAACAAATATATTGCCTACAGAGAGCATTCCATATAGTGAGGGCGATATTCTGCTGGTCTCATGCAAGTTCTAGTTCTCTGTGGCCTAAATCTCTGTAATTAGATTTAATTTATGTAGTTCATACCACTGGCAGAATCAGCTCAAATGGCAATGCTGGCATTTCCATTTGAGTAGTATGTCACAAGGAGCATGGAGCAAGGCTTTTTAGTTCTTTGGGATAAGAACTTAATCTTCTGTATTCGAACATCATAAAATATGTTGATGGCTGGGTTTCCCCAGAATATGTGGGTCTTTAAACGGCCTTGTGTAAACTGCATGTGTAGTGTTTCTTGCTCTAGAGATAACTGGGGTGTAGTTACAGAGTTTGGCTGCCCAGTGTGGTCATCCATGCAGCAAATATGCTCTCACACCGGGAGAACGTTGCTCTATTACACTTGGTTGCTGTACATACCTGTGTTAGCCTTCAGGACTCTTGGGGCAGGTCCTTGTTAGTTGTAATGTCTCCTGACCATTTGTCTCCTTTCCGTGCTCCTTTGTGGAAATTCTTTTAGTTTCCCTTGTTGGTAAAGTGACTCTGTCTTTCTAGGACTGTGACCTAGCTGTGGTCAGTAGCCTTTGCTTGAAACATGACAGACCTGTAAACTTTCAAGTAACATAAGATGGTTTAGAAGACATTTTGGCAACATAGTGTAGCCCTCAGCAGGTGTCAGTGTGCTTTTCTAAGGGACAGTGAGTTGCATACTGTAGAGGAGGCTGCTGACCCAAGTTTTCAAGTACAAGGATTTCCCATTTGCCAGCTAAGCGTTCTGGATGGAGACTATCAGGACAGAACATATAGACTACAGTGCCTTGCAGATCTAGGAAGACCCGCGAAAGTTCAAAGATTTCTGTGGGAAGGATGTCGCTTCACTGGGGTTTGCCCCAGTCCATGAGTACTGAGATGTACAGGCAGGAATGGCCGTACCATTCCTTGGAAGCTGTTGTTTGGAGGAGCTGGGCAGCAACAGCTCAGTGGCTGATGGGCTTGGTGCTGGTGACCTTCCTGCACTGTGGGAGTGGAAGCTTGCACAGTAATGCTTGAGGCAGTTCTGCTGTGCTGGAAAAAAACTGTGAACAGTCCCAAAACCTAACTTGTGCTTCTATGAGCAGCCTGCCTGAACTGTGATCTCTAAGATTATGCACCTGAGCTTTACTCTCTGCCTCTACAACTCAAAGGTGACTGTCTCAGCTTGTCTGATGAGACACTACCTATCTGCAGGCCTTTGGCCTGTGATGGAGATATACAACCATCAAGATGGGATGCAATGGAAGGGTACCTCTGAACGTAATAGTGGCAGTGAATGTTGCAAGACAGAACTTCCACTGGGAAATCCAGAGTCAGAAAGAAGCATTCTGTGCAACATTCCCTTGAACTTCAGCGGGAGCTAGGCCACCAGCTGAAGACATCTCTCAGGATGAGTTGTTGTTTACCTAACAGGTTTTTTCATTTCTTGTTTAAATCTGGTCTAAACCGGCATGTTTCTGAAAAATTAGGTTATATCAGCTAATAATTAACCACTTCAAAGGAACTTCTATGGACATTCTGATAATGCTACTAACTGGGAGGAGTTTGTTCATTGCCAGTGAGTGGACAGAATTAGAATTGATGTTTTTAAGCATTGTTCTGGTAGCAGTTCACTGACAGTTGTCCTAAGGCACAAAGAACTGAGGCCCAGCTTTTTCATCGCGCAGCCTGGCGTCCTTTAGCCATCTGCAGTTGTGTTCTGAGCGGCTGCAGTGCTGGCCCGAGTGACAAGTATGTACTTCCCATTTTTTCCCAAAGAGCGTTGTTGTGACAGTGGAGAATGCTGCGTGCTACACAGTCATGTTTAGAAGATTCCTTGATTACTCAATGCATAGCCAGATACAGGAGGAGACTGCTGTAAAACTCTTAGTCTGTGCAAACTGTAACAAGGCTACAGACTTGGATCAGAATATCCCTGAGCTCTTAAGTTTGGATGTGGATCAGCAGTACTTCCATCTGCGTTGTCTCATCATTAGTATTGGCAAGGGTTTCTTCAAACTTGCCAACGTTTTGCCGAAGGCCTACAGTATATATGCTTTCACATTTCAGTCCTTTTTCTGTGTTAATGTGACAAATAGCTTCGTTTTTTGTGAAAACAAAGTATGCAACTGTTGAGTCCTTAATGATAGTCCATTCATTTGCTGCTGCCAAAACTGTGCTTGTAAAGCTTCAGTTACTTTACTGAAGAAGATAATAATGTTTGTAATTGGTTGGCTTGAATTTCTGCAGTACTCTGTATTCAGTCTACAGAGAATCAGAGTCTTTACAGGCTCAGCTGAAAGCTCTGGCATCTGCAGCCTAAGCTTTACCAGTGGATGGCTTCTTTTTCATTCTCCTTAGTTCAAGGTTCAGAGCACTGGCTAAGATGGGAGACATGTAGTCTTTTAAAAATACAGTGAGGATGTCTTTGGTTTCATGGCGGATTAAGTGCAGGAGAAAGAAAAAATAGGCTTATGAAGGGCAAGGTGGAGGGAGAAGGTGGTTGTAGAGAGATGTATTCAGAAGGCATGAACCACTTCAGTCCTGCCATGAAGTAGACCCTGGCAAATGTGAGTGCAGCAGTTCCAAAAGAGTGCAGAAGCTGGATATTATCTCTCCGATATGAAATTGTTAAAGAAAAATAGATAAGATTTCACTATTCTGATGTTACGGTAAGTAATTCCTTGTCAGAATATAAAATTTTCCTCAACTTTTGTTTTTGGTGTTAAAGATTTAAAGAAACTTATGAGAATTAGAAAATTACTTGTGGTTGCATGGTAATGCATAAAAATTATCCAGTCATTTTCATTCAGATTTTTCAAAGCATGAAGTATCATTATCTTTGGTCAGGAAGGAATTTCCTTCCTTACAATAGCATGTAAACGTAACCACAGTTGGAATATATAATTTGATACATTCTTCAGAAGTGTTGAGCACTTGCTGCTTTGGAGAACCACGTGGAACCATACGGCCTGTTTTGCACAGATGTGCTATTTTCTGAGTCTTTCATACATATATTTGTAACTTCTATTTTGTACTCTCAAATGAAGTTGCCTTAATTTCAATGTCTCCTGCAGTGTGCCTGGTAGGGACAGACACACACATCCTGCCAGCTGGCCTAAATTGCCTCCTTGTGAGTGTGTGGCTTCTTCTGGCCTGAGAAAAAATTCATTTCCTCTCCTTCCAAATTAGAGGTCAGTGAAATGACTGTAGGCACATAGTCCAGGCAGTTCCACACCATCACCATAAAGAACTGGCCTCATTGTGACTGTCTAGATCTGAAATACGTTGAGGAAAGACAGTAAGGGTTATTTTTCTGGAGTGGAAGAAAGAAGGGTAGGGGAAAGCAGCCTGCTGTTGGTACAAGGCTGTCTGCAGAATGTGCTGGGGTAAACAAAATTGCTTGCTCCCCCTTGTCAACCCCAGTTACCATCACCAGGTGTTCTTCCATGAGTGGATGAAATTACTNCCCAACCTGTAGAAAGGGGTAGAAGTTGTCCTTTTGTTATTCTAAGACAGACACATCATGAGGTGAGCAGCTCCCTGAGAGCTGGTGACATGTCAGAGGTTCTAAAGGAAAGGTTTGGAGTTCTGGTGCGCAAGTGTGTGTAAATGGAAGAAGCTGAACTGCAATTATGCCTAGGCTTCCAACACTTTCAGGTTCTTTTCCATTAGGAGCTCTGGCAAGGAAAACCGTGTTAACATTGGCAGAGGCAACACTATACCCTGAATTTGTCTGCTTTGTCAGTAGATACTGCTGTAAGAGGCAGTGAATGTGCCATTGCACAGTGAGAGCTCCACCTAAGAAGCCTCTGTTATGATGCAGGCTTTGAATTGGACAGGCTCAGTCTCCACAGTAACCTCCTATCAGGAAACATTTAAGTCAAGAGCCAGAAGGGTTTTAAGTAGTCTAACTCCTGAGGCATCTTTGGACATGATTAGAATATTGGTACTCTGGAATTCTCACTTGGGATGAAACATGCAAGTAACAACAAAGGCAGAGTGGTGTTGTGCAGCTTCTAGAAATTGCTGGTGTAGTAGTTGTTCCTCATGTTTATTATTGTTGATTGACTCCTCTTTGCCGTCCTCCTTGCTGACCTCCTAAACTAGCTGTGACCATGTTGGAAAGTTTTCAGCTCTTTCTGCTGGCTAGTAGAAGCTGATAACAAAGCAGTTAAAATACAGCTTGTTTATAGGGATACTCTATGGTGTTGGGGGCACATTTCACAAGCTCCTGAAACCTCTGTATTTGGGGAGGCAGTGTGATCATTGTTAATGTCTGTTCCTTTTATGGAGCAAAGTAATTGTGGGCAGAAGGTGGAGGGATTGGTGCCTGAGCTGTGCTGGTACAAGATGCTGCATCCTTGAAAGAAAATGTACTTAGTTTCATGTTACGCCTGGGCTCATCTGAACTCTAAATATTGGTCTGCTGCAGTAGAAGTGGCCTTCCTCCATTGTGAATTCACTTCAGCCAGCCTAAGCTGTACTTCATGGCCGCAGTGAGCAGCACATCCCAGGCAGCATAGTAGTAGTCTCTTCTCTAAAATTGCAAATAACTGAAAACGAGGAGACACGGGAGCATGGGTGTACTAGTACAATAAATATGTTTTTAATGCCAGAAGTATAATTTAAAAATGACTGAACCTTTTTTACTGAAACTTTTCAAAGTTCACACAAGGGCAGATAAAGCACGTTAGGGAAAAATCAGCTCTATTAGACTCAAACATTACAAAGCACTGAACTCATGTAAGCAGATTTTACAAGCAGGGGTTCAAGGTGAAGCTTGTGTGCAATTCTGCTTTTCCTTGAAGAGTACTCGAAGTTATTTTTCTCCCTTCCTTTTATCTTGCATCTTTTTTTTCTGCTTGCCGTGGTTCCTGGAGTGTGACATTACTTACTAGCGTTTGGCATACCTGGAATATGAGTTTTGTTTATTTCCAAGGCATTGCTTTATTTGAAGTGATTGGTAGTCTTAAACAGTTCTTCACTTTAATTAATAGATAAGTCTAAATTAATAAGTTCAAATGCATTATGAAGAAAGGTATCTCCAGGCAGGAGAGTCAAGCTAGCCAGACACAGTTTTTATGTATAACAGGCCAGAGATTTAGTTTAGTCTTCATTTCTTGCATATAGTTTTAGTAATCCTACACTTGATCCTGACAACTGACACAGATCGCTAGCCTTAGGTTTATAAGGGTTTTCTGTAGTCCATGTACCAGTACAGAGAAGCTTTATTAGTGACTCTGTTCATGTTAAATCTTGTCAGATGTTTTTGCATAAGAAACCACAGTTCTGAGGTCTGATCTCTTTGTTGGTGCATTTTTAAAGCAGTTTAATGGCTTCTGAAACCACAGAAAGCATGGGAGGGGAGAAGAGATCACAGGGCTTTTGAATTGCTTAATAGATGGCAGTGGCTTTAGAGTGTTTGCCTGCCTTTGCTTTATTTTCTGGGATGAGGTCTAAGATACGGTATAGAAAAACCATTTACAGACTCATCAAAATCCTCTGCAGTGATGTTGACTCGGAAAATTTTATCAACTTATACTTGTAACTACCATTGAACCTGGTGAATTGAAAAGTGCTTAAGGAAATTAGGCATTTATATTTGACTGAGAAATCAATGAGATTTTAGTGCCTGCTTGTAAATCCTGCCTTAAGAAAATGTGAACTGTGTCAGTTTATGAGCTGAACTTCCTCATTACAATAAAAAGTATTTAAGATTTCCCTTTTCTCACTGACACAATGAAATGAATGTTGAATGTGAAAATCCACGTAAACTCTTTCCAAACTGTGGAAATGAAACACCTTTCACCTACAAAGGTGCCTGTTTCTTTAGGAAAAAATGCCATTATTTTGTCCATTGGAGCTGTGAGACAGTGAATGTATTTTGATTCAAAGCTAGTTTCTTTCATTTGCACTCTCCTAAATTCCTGTGCCTTGTTTTTTCTTTGTTTTGTATGCTTTTTAAAATATAATCATGCATTTACTCAGCTCCAAATCAACTTCCAATTCATATATTCCATATATAGATAGATGGGTGGGTGGGAATAGATGGACAGATACCACTAAAAAAATCATGGCAAGCACACATCACTGTTTACTGTACTGCTTAATTCCTCACAAATCATACCCATACTGGGAAACCCCCCGTTTTCCTTGTTTTTATCTCACTGCTTGACTACAGATTTTTCTTGCTGTTTTTTCTGTTCTCAGGCAGCCTAAATGGACCATTTCAAGATGAGTTTTGTATTCACAGCAAATTTTCCCTTCTATTAAAGAATAATTTAGAAAAAAACCCGAAACAAAATAGAAAAAAAAGCAGTGAAGTTTAAACTGATGCTGATGGCAGGTTTACCCAGGATTCAGCTGTGATAGACAGGGTCTATCTCCAGCATTCAGGCTCTTGAAAACCTTTAGTTGCGGTGGAAAGTGCTCAGGGTAGAGGTTCAGCATTAGCTGGAATCAAAGGTAAGAAGACTGAAGAAATGGAATTAGGTTTTAAGTGTCTATTCCAAGCATTCTAAATGAACTTCTGCTTACTCATTGATAATTCTTCCATCTCTTTCCATAACCGAAAGATCAAGACCGATTTTCTTTGGGTTTTTTCCCTGCTGTGTGAAGAAAGATTCCCTCTTACAGAGCTGCCCTTATTCTTGACAGAATTAATCTCCTCATTTTTCACCTCCTTTCATTATCAGGGAGATCTTTGAGCCCCAAATCCTGATGCTCACCTTTAAGTCAGTCATAAAGACCAGGTCAGGGAAGATGAATCATTGCAATTGTTCTTAGCAGTGAGTGCTAGTTTTTGCCCATTTGTCAAGATCTTTGTTGCTGCTTGTCTGCAATCAAAGGCTTCCTGTCGCTACTTGCTGTAGCAGTGAGGGCAAACACGTCAGCTGGGCCTTGTGTTTCCCACCAGCCGCCCTTCCACGATCCAGCCCTGAGCTGCCGTTCGCCTCCCGCGCGCTGCAGCAGCACCTGCGCACGGCCAGCTGCCTTTCACTCTCACTGAAAATACTACAGCTGCTATCCACACCAAAGCAGCGCAAACATGTAAACAAACATGTCCATGTGTACGCATACACAAGTTATTGTAGTTGTGTGACTTCTCAGGAGGCTCATATAATGACAATACACAAGCACATCAGTAAAGAGAATGATGTAAGAAAGGGGTGAAAGGCAAACCAGAGGGGGTTGGTGGAAGTAAAAGAAGTTACCTAAGCAAAGAAAGAAGCTGCCAACTTCAGAACACAACAGCAGCTTTGCTTGAGAATATAAAAGTTCCTCCTTTTACATGCAATGAGGCAGTCACATCTCCCATACCCAAGTCCAGTTCTGTTCCCCCTGAATTTCTGTTCCATATAGACAAAGGGAATCTAAGCCTTGGCTTCACAAGTGATCTTAAGAAGGTTGAGCTTGAGTGAATGATGTTCAAGGCAAACAAAAAATTCAAGCCTTTCCTCATTGGAAAAAGCTGTATAAAGGCAGAGATGCAGCCTGTCTGTTGCAGGTTCTCTGAACAGGAACACAGGGCAGGACAAGTAAATGTAACAAAATGATACCTTATGCTTTGCACGTTCCAGTGAATGCTTGTCGGACTAAGGATGGTCAAAAAAAAAGAATTTTCAGGAAGCAGGGCCTTGAAGAGTAGATTGTGACTCCTGCTGCTGTTGCAGCACCCCATCTCACCTTTAGCAAGATTTAGTCCCAGTGTTTTTGCATTTAACCTTCCCTTTTGTGGGGCATGGGAGGAAACCTGAAAGGAGGATCATTTCTAAGGATTAGGAGGTGGACGTTACTCTGAGGTGAATGCTGCCATTAGCAGGTCATGGCTCCCAGGCCATATGAAATTCAGAAACCATGAGTGGAGGCATAGGAGAGCAGTTCTGCCAGCTTGAGTCAGTCTAGTCCTGGAGAGAGAGCATTTGTGCACTGCAGCTGGGGCCTGGAGCTCAACTGTTCCCTCCAGGCAAAGATACCAACCACGGTGTGTAAAGCACTTTGATAAAGGCACCTTGGGACAGGGGCAGCAAAGCATTCAAGTCAGCTGGGACCTGCAGCCCTTTTGATGGGGAGCAACAACCAAACAAGTCTCTTCATCTTTCTAGGCTCTTACATTTACTGTATATGCTGACATGGTTGCCATCACCTTTCCTACTCTTCAGGTTGTTTGATTTCTGTACACCTGGATGAGAGGCAAATAGAGCTGCCAACTTGCTTCATGGGTACAGGTGAAATCCGGTGCATCTTGTCCAGCATACACAGGAAGTCTGCAGCAGGCAACTGAATACAGGATCCCCTGGTCATAGGCTAATGCTAAAGCAGATGGACTATTCACCCCCAAAGTTAAGCCGCCTATTCCTGCCACATCTTTTGAGACACTTGCACTCTATTTGTGTTTGCAGGCAGTTTTATTTTGTTTCTCGTCTGGAGATGAAAGTAGCTTTGAGCAAAAGGGCTGTAATGTCTGCCCATGGTAATCCTGAGTTTGTCTCTGAGGGCCAGTCTTGTTTATATGGAAGCTTGATTAAAGATGAGTGAGAAATTCTGTTCAAGGGTTTGGAAAAGCCAAATATGGAGGAACTATATGTAGTCTTTGGCAGAATCTCAAGGCTAGTTTGTACAGAAATATTTTTTCCCATCCAGTTTTTGCTTTTTTCAGACTCAAACAGAAGTATAATTTTTTTTCCCCCTAAATGCTTGCATGAAAACTGTCTGTGAAGGTTTAGAAAGCAGCTGGCTGCTCCAAAGTAACATCTTAGGGGAAGGGGATTTGTAGCCAGGTCCCTCTGGTACAGTGATTCCTTGGGACAATGTTGATGCCAGTTTTGTAGAAGTCCAGTGAGTCATCTTCATCCTCTGCTTATTGTGCTTCTAATGGCAATCTTTGTATGGGTTAGTGCAGCTAATTCCACTAAATTTACAGTTTGTGATTAGTTCTAAGACAAGCTTCTGGTCTGTTCTTGGCCTTCATGGCTTGGGTGGGCAAGATCTTAGCTGATCCCTTTAACCTTAAGAACAAGATATATTTTTACCCTGATCAAATTCAATTGCTTGCTGGTGGTGGGACCCATACAGTAAATATCTTTTTGAGGCTGTTTCATTCCTTTGAAGAATGATGGCCTAGCTTGAGCTCAGGCCATTTATCTGCCAAATGCCACATCCTGAAACCCATTTCTAATGTGTATTGAGGGCTGTGGAAAGCCTCTTTGTTTCAATCCTATCTCCTATAACACATTTGATTGTGAAAAAGGGCATGTCAGTAGGTCTGCTGGGTAGGGTGCAAGAATTAGACTTCATGACCTCTGCTTTTACCATGAGGCTGAGTATGTTGGTGAAAAGATTTAGGCAGTGACAGGAATTTCACAGACTGCAGTTTCCTGCTCTGACAGTTCTGTATGCAAAGGATGAAGTATGTCATCCTTGCAGTGGAGTATGGTGGGACGTTGATCTGGTCAGATGCCTGCATCCTTGCCTTGAGCTAGAGAGCTGTTCTCTTCATATACCTTAAGGAATATGAATTATTCAGTAAATTAAAAAGTGGGAGACTGTCCAAGAGGATTTGGGCTTATGTGGGGAAAAAGCGTCATGGCTTTTGTTTCTTAAGCTGCACAACTAGTCCCTGGTGGCTGTTGTTTCTCCTCTTTACTGAAAGACAGCCTCAGTTTCCCAGTTTAGTGAATTGCTTCTCAGAGAACCACAAAATACTCCCAATGCATCTCATTTTAGCCCTTCTGCTTTGCAAATCAATAAATGTTCCATGAGTGTGTCAAGGCAAGAAAACAATTAATAGCAAGAAAAAGTACTTCCTTGGCTTGCAGGCAGCTCCCGGCGTGCTTCTTTCCCCACATTAGCGAGGATTTAAGAAGCACATGTTCTGGGTATGCTAAATCAGGTCTGCAGAAACCACAGCGTACCATCATCCTGCTCTTATCTCTGAATTCCACCGACAGGCAATCTCGGCTGCTCAGCACAGGCTGGCAGCATTAGCTTGCCAGTAGGTGCTGAAAGCTGTGTAAGCGTGGAAATGACAGTGACACAACGATTCAGATGTTATCTCTGTAGCAAAGCCAAAGGCAGTTTCCATGGTGATGGAGAAGCTCCAGGCCGCTGGGGATGCAGCTGCTGTGTTGGACAGGATCAGTAGCCTTTTCATACAGAGGCTGTTCTAATAAAGCTTTTATGCGTTTATGTGGCACTCACTAGGTTGTATCCACCTCTGGAACATAAAATGAAGGGTGAGGGGAAGAATCAAATTGTTGGAGTGAGTGCTGACCTAAAAATGAAACAGGAAAAGCAGGGTCAAAATGTTTAAGGTATTGGAGTATCCACAAGGGACAGTTTTTTATGACAGCCTGAGTCAATTTGATATTCTGGTTTGTGCTTTTCTGAGATGTTGCGCACCAACATTGATAGCTCCTAAAGTTCTTACATCAAGTGGAAGAGTCAGGATCATATCCCCAGCTCTTAACTTTCTTCTGAATTGTATCCAAAATCAGAATGGGTCTCTTTCTCTGTATTGAGACTATAAATATCCCAGAGACTTGGGGAAAGTGGATGATCCTGTGACTTCTACATCTGAAGCATTTTAAAATGTCCTGCACTTCACTTGGTCCATCTTTTGGCTAAAAATCTCTCAATACCTCAGCACAGGTATGTGGAATTAATTTCTTACTTTTCCTATAGAGTTTTACGGCCTGTGATTTAGCTTTTCTTATTGCTGAGACAGCAGATAAAACATCTCCAGGTTTCCCACACTGGAAATGCACATTTTGCACTTCTGCTTTGATCTTCTATCAACTGTGCTCTGTGGGTGCTGCAGCACATCAGTAGGAATTGTCCGTAAAACTGCTCAATTAAAATAATAATTTGATTATTTTGACCCAGATTTTTGGTGGTGTTAAACTTTGATTCCTCTCTTCTGAACTGGATACTAAAAGAGATTTGTATTCTGTCTTTCAGGTGGTGCAGGGGACCGGGAAAAGATGCCTGTCAATCATGAGGCTTTCCTGCTCATGGCTAATTCCCAGAATGAAATGGAAGATTGGGTGAAAGCCATCCGACGGGTTATATGGGCTCCATTTGGTGGAGGTATTGCAAATAGCTCACATGCACATAAATTAAAACATTTGCCTCAAGGTAAAACATATTCTTGTGATACTAGGATATGTGTAACACTGTAAAATCACTGAGATGTCTAGATAAGCTCTTGATTGTCTAAAGTGTTTTGAAGGGAGGGAGGGTGTTGATTTTTTTTTTCTGCCAGGGGATGGACAGGAATGAAAGAGGAGTGCACATCCACAGTGTATGACTGTCTCAGAAATGGGTGGTGATAACAAACATACCACTGTTGGCAGTATTCAGTTCTTTACAGCAAAATATTCTGTCAACCTTATGGGAATGAAGGATTCTGTCCAGTTACCTCAATTTTCTTCCATAAGGGCAGATGCCCATCTTGAACATCCATACAGCCAGAGACAGCAAAACTTTCAATCTTAATTAAGTTAATGTAGGGCCCAGTTGAGAAGGCAGAGCTTCCACTGGCATCAATGGAGGTGTAGCCTGAGGAAGAACAGGGTCAGGCTGACTGAACACCTGTAGGGTAATACAGTTGTTGACAGTCCCTGTAGTTAAAATGAACAAAACATCCAGACTTTCAGTGTTGATATTATATCACAATCTTTGAATTCTCAAGTCAGTAGATTAGACAGGAGTTGTTTTTCTGGTTTAACATAGAACAAGGACTCACAGATGTTTTCTTCTGGGTTAGATGTTGGTGACAGCAGCTGCTGGCTTGGTACTGGACACTGTACTTTGAAGTGACTTGGGTACTGCTGATGGAGTTCATGCAAATAGCGGTATTGTGTGCAGATAGTGCTGTCGACCTCTTTTGAGAGGTAAAGATAAAAAAGTGCCAGATAAGGGTTAGGTAATACAATTACTTTTGCTGAAATGAAGTTACTAGTTTTCCTGGATCTAGGGGGAGGGAAAGTGACCTCGATGCGCTAAGAAGACACACTGTTTGTTAGTCACTTTTGCCCTGGGTTTGTTCTTTTTTTCTTTCAAGTGACTCTTGAAATTTAGAGTCTCTGTGTAGCAGCATTTGGTTTGTCTGGAGGAGATATAATCCCTACTGATGCAATTTTTTCCAAGGTCCTTCTTTCATTTAGCAGGGAGGGTGTAGGTACAAAAGTTAGTTTGTGTCTGATCTGAGGCTGCGTGTGAGGCTGTTGTGCTGTGGACAGAAAAAGCCCTCTCGCTAGTAGAAAACTGTTCTACCAGAATTTCTCCTCAAACATGAGTATGTGCTTGTTCTGCTTCGCTTCTGAATTCCAGTCCACGGTGAAGGGTCTTTTAGACTGAGCTTAGTGCAGGTCCTCCATCAGAAGTCTCAGAATCTCAGAGCTGGTATTTCTGTGGCCATTTGTAGTGGACCTTATGGTGTGTATTTTATAACTTTGCAATGTGCGTTCAGGAAATACTGTGAGGCAAAAGGAGACATTCAGCCACAATAAATGGTGCACTCTCTAGCACTAGCCATCTTTAGGGCATGGTATTGTCAGCACTGCTGGTATCAGTGCAAATTTGGCTTCATGTTTTGCTTGTGTTTTTTCAGTCTCTTCAAGTAGTTTCAAAACAAACATCTTTAAGTATTAAAATAACAAATAATTAAGAATCCTAATATTTTAAAAACAGAAGTATGAGAATGGCATAAAGGTAGTGATGGATATCCTTTTGTCTGTTTGTTTCTTTATGAGGTTAGTATTGTCCTAATTAATTGGCTAAGTTTCTTTACCTTTGAATTTCTCTGCAAAGTGGTCAGGTAATATTTTGGTCTTTTCTTTAAATGAGGCAGATACTCTTACATTGATTCCCGGAACTGGAGCTTTATGAGGCATCAAAAACCATAAAATTAAATAATGAGAATGTGGAAGCAAGGCAGCACAGGGGAGATTAGAGCAGTGCAGGGGGAAATACAGCAGCTTCTGTTTGTTGCTGTTTTCACATACTGCAGGCTTGATCTGGTTCAGTGATTAAAGTCAGTAAAGGCTGCTTTGGCTGTTGGTGAGAGCTGGCTTAAGCACTGGAGAAGAGAAGCACTGGTTTGCAGAGTTGGAAAGAATTGCAGTTGCGTATCAATGTTTTTTCTCTATCTGTGGATAAAAACTACCCAACATGAGTACATGCTGGGCAGTCAGTCTAGCCTGAGCTCTCTGCCCTGATACTCAGATGCATTAGCCTAAAGCTAGCTTGACTATGCCTGCTTTGTAGTCCGAGTTGCAAGAGCAGATTCTTATGTTGTGGTCACTTCTCTGAGCTGGTGAAGCGCCAGCTAGTGTCAGGAGTGGTCTTCTACCCCCTGGCAACTGTGTGTTCCACCATGCTTCCTTCTGCTTGTACTGGTGGTTATGAGTTGTGCAGTAGGAAGCGACCTGGCCAGAAAATAAAAGTGGGGGAGGATTAGTTTGTAGGTGGATTGATTCCTTGGCCCTGCTAACCATGCAGCTGCAACACCAGTAATTCCAGCACAATGAGGGCAATGGGGAGACGTGATGGAGACGTGTGGAGAGGGGCAGGCTTGTTC
Organism: Melanocharis versteri; assembly: GCA_013397845.1. Classification (NCBI taxonomy): domain Eukaryota; kingdom Metazoa; phylum Chordata; class Aves; order Passeriformes; family Melanocharitidae; genus Melanocharis; species Melanocharis versteri. The sequence continues at coordinate 789,922 of VZTG01010512.1, read as the reverse complement.
ATTCTGGCTGCGACCCATGCGTAAATTGGCTTAAAGAAACCAGGGGGCTGCATCCTCAGTTTCTTTGCACTTTACAAAGAATGTATAGGAATATCAATAACTAGGAAACAGTAAAGATATTCAAACTGTTGTTCCCAAATGTTTTTTAGCCAGTTTGGGGAAATGATCAAACCTGTACCTTCTCCATCATAATCAGAGCAGGACAGTTTCTCTGACTGAAATTCCAGCTTAATTCAAATGTGGGAGGACAATAAACATAGCTGTCTCTGTTTTAATGGAATAATTTGAACTCTGCTTTGCCACCACCACTAATTTGAGAGCCAAGTCTTATCTATCAACACTTTTTAATATATTGAGCTAAAGGGAGGAATTAAAAAGCAGGCTTCGTTATTAATATGCAAATCTCCAGCCCTGGAGAAGGTTGATATGGTGTAAAAATGAATTATGCCAAGATAAAAGGGGAGGCATAACCACACTTTAATCTTTGCTGATGTATTGAAGAAACATAAACAAAGAAAGGTTGAGGATACCTTCTTATGTGTTGATGTGGGCATATGAACTGTGCTTAAAGGTGAACAGCAAAGGCTTCTTAAAATAAAACAGAAAACTCCCGAAAGGTGCTGAGGATCACAAATTACTAATAGAAGACACAGTCATATGGAATGTGTTCTTTGAAATACACTTCAAATGTGGCCTTAAAATAAAATCCTAGAGTTCCTAAGTCTTTTGAAGAAGAGCTGTCTTGTTTATAGGGAAAATAATCTCTAACAAGTTTCCTTGAGTTTCACGCTCCTGAATTCTTGAGTCTAGTACGTCTCAGAGCAGAGGATTTTGTAAACTGAGATTTGAGAGTACTACATAGATTTTGATTGTCTTTAAGAAAGAAGTTTGTCACAGTGACTTGATAAAAGCAAGTTTTGGAGCACATTTTGACAGAGGGTGATTGAAACTGTTTTCTATGTCCTTCTTACCTCTGTGACAAATTTTGCTCCAAGTTTACACCACTAAAAGCTTATCTGGAGAGTCTCTCTGTGTCCTGCCGTTGTGCTGTTCAGTGGCTGCTCTTTAATGTGAAGTGCTTGTAGCAGTGCCACAGTGCTAAATCAAAGGGTTTGTGGCCACAGGCTTAGGGGTGAGAGTGAGCTGGATGCATTGAAAGTGTTTGGTATTGCTGGGGGAGAGAGGAGATCTTGGTCTTAGTCTGTACATGTGTGGTGGGACTGTACTTCTAGTCTGAGGAGGTACAGCCACTGCAAGGAAATTCCTTTCCATGTGCCTTCCTCATTTCTGTCTTACATCAGCTGTAAAACAGAGTTTGTCTAGGACTGAATTTCTGGCCATGAGATACAAGACCTAAGCTTTTTGGTGCCTGAGTTGAATGCCAAGTGGCATAACTCTCTCACAGCTCAGCACATAACCAGCACAGCATGGGGACAGAATCATTCTGCGTTAATCTTGATTTATGTTTGTGTTTGTTTTCTTCTGTTTACATATTCTGTCTTGCCATGAGCAGTTCCTCACTTCTCTGCCAGAAATACATGTCTCAGCCCCTTCCTTTCTCCATTACTTTATCCTAATTTCTCCTCCTCTTCATCCCAAGCTTTCATCAGTTACTTGTGATGGAGGGGAGGTGAAGCAGTTGGAAGGGATGTGTTTCCCTTAGGCAAACATGAAGAGCTTTACCCTGTGACAAAGTAATTGTGTTGCTAGAGCTTCAGGAATAGTTTCTCTTCTCAGGAGGAATAGTCACTGTTAAACTGATGGGCTCTGAAGAAGTGTCCACTGAGGAAGCTGTTCTACTGTCATTAATTCCAGACATCTTTCCCATATAGATAAATGATGATGTGTGGATTATTTCTTCTTCTGCCAGCAAACAGTGCAGAGAGTGGGTTTTTTGGGGAACTAGGGCCCTGTGAAATTATGTCTTGTATTAGGGGAGAGCTGCAAGATGTGGGACAGGTGTCTGAGGTGTAATTTAATTCCTGGCTCAATGTCCTTATGGGTAATAGAAGACTAGCCCTGCATAGGCCTAATTATGGATTCTGCTTTAGATGAGTAAATGTCTTTGAGATAATATCTGCATGAGAGCAAACATGACTGTTTTGAAAGGTCGGGTATTGATATTAGATGAATGTCTACCAGGATGCCAAACTATTTAGGAGCTAGGATACGACATTAAGTTTTGGGAGTCTTGAGTTTCAATTTTTCCACATGTAAGATGGGAATTTTCCAGTAAGAGCAGCATAAACCTAGAGCCATTTCAGTGAATTTAAGATGCTAAAATACCACTGAAGAGGTAATGAAGAGGAGGAGGGAGGTGGCTTCTGTTATTTGCCCAGTCTGAAGACAGAGAGGTTTCTACTCCCTTTCTTGTTAGTGGGCTCACTCAGAGTGACAGCCTCAAGTAGGATTCCTGACTGGGTCAGGAGGAGCCCCTTCAGGAGGTGTCAGGGTGGGCTTCCCTAGTGCAGGCTCCCCCAGGTGTGTGGGGAGTGGCGCTGGGCATTTGTTGTGCCTGATACCTGCTGTTATCTCTGCACTGAGATAGCTGGCGCCTGATGCAGCTTATCGGTGTTTGCTCTTGCTGTTGTCTAATGCTGGGAGATGGGCCCAGCCAGGGGAAGAGGAAGAGAAGGGTGATGGGGGTTATGAGGTCAGGTATCTGCCCAGGACTAGGGGATGCCTGAGTCATCTGCGAGGAGGTGCTGGGTTAGCCTTGCCCCCAGGCAAAATATCACCAACAGATGGTACACCTGTAGATATGGAAACTAAGATACAGTAACGAAAGTAAGCTGGGAGTTGATCTTGCTGCCAGAACTGTTTACAACAGAGAATGTTTTAAGATCTGTTTCTGAGACCTGATTCAGTTCTTTTTTTCCTAATGTATCTCTGTCAGATATATCTGGGGCTTCTATTGCTGCTTTATGACCAACATATTTTACCATGATGTTGCAGCCTTGAGGTGGGGAAAGGCAATTGTCTTCATTTTTTGTTAAGGAGGAATCTGAAATATTGAGCAATCAGATGACTTGCCTGAGGTGACAGTGACTATCTGTAAAAGAACTGCTCTGATGACATTGTTCTGCAAGGCACGTAGGAAGATTACAACCATGGACCTTGACCATAGGGATATGTTTGGAAGAATGCCGTGGGATATGATCCTTGAGAGAAGAGGGGACCAGGAGATATTGTGGATTTTTAAGGATTTCTTCCTTCAATCTCAAGAACAGTCTTCTTCCTTGTGCAGGAAACCGAGCAAAGGTGGCAGAGGTTGCATGGATGAACAAGATGCTTGTGACAGAGCTCATTGGCTAAAAAAGAAGCATAGAAGTGGAAGCAGGGACAGGTAACCTAAGAGGAGGAATACAGAGAAATTCCTGAGCATGCAGGAGTGGACTTAGGAAGGCTAAAGCAATCTGGAGTTGAGTCTGGCAAAGGATGTGAAGGACAGTGCCGGGGCCAGTACTGTTTAACAGCTTTGTTAATGACCTGGATAATGGGACAGAGTACTGCCTCAGCAAGCTTGCAGATGATATTGGGAGGACTGATTGGTGCATCAGATGATTGTCATCGTTTAGAGAGGACTCAACAAGCTGAAGAAAGGAGTGAACAGGAACCTCATGAAGTTCAACAGAGAGTAATGCCAAGTCCTGCACGTGTAGATGATGAACACAGGCAACAGCACATATGGGGAGCTGGCTGACTGGAAAGTCTCTTTGCAGAAAACTGTGATGCTCTTGGTCAAGTTGAACATGAGCCAGCAATGCACCCTTGTGGCCAGCAAATTCCAGGGCTGCTTTAGGAAGAGATCTGCCAGCAGGTTCAGGGAGGTGAGCCTTCATCTCAGCACTAGTAATTCAACATCTTTTGTGCTTTGTCCAATTTTGGTCTGCCTGGGACAAGAAGGACATGGGATTACTGGAGTGAGTCAAGTGAAAGGCCACTAAAATGATTAAAGGATTGTGCAAGTAAAATGCTAAGAGAAGCTGAGGAGGCTGGGATTGTTTAGCCTAAAGAAGAGAAGGTTCAGAGTGGTTCTTATCAAGGTTCATGTATAGTGTGTGGAGACGTTAGATGGAAGGATCTAAAACTAAAGCATGTCAAGGTGTTCCTTACTGACTTTTAAAGATCTTACCTTTAGAAGTCAGATCCTGCTCCCCTGCTCCTTGTACGTATTTCACCTCTAAAGCTGCTGGCTCAAGGCTTTCAGTGACAGTCAGTACTAGTGCCCAGGCTGGTCTGGGCTCTGAGTGGAGGCCATGCAGTAGCTTGGTCATCCCAGAGCAGAAATGGGTGTTCTCAGAGTGCTGTGTCAGGGCTCTTCAGGGGGAAAGTGCTCCACTACGGGTTTCAAAAGCCCCAGGCAGCAGCCTGAGCTATGCACTGCACCACTATCCCCAGCTGTCATTAGCCAGTTTAGTTCCAGTGGCCTCTGAAGGATGATGCAGTTTGGCATCAAGTGAATGAATTTCTAGTGCTTTATCTGTTACCATGGATGGTCTGGGGCACCAAAGAGCAGGGACCCAGAGCTGGGGAATGACAGGCAGCTTCTCAGTGCCTCTGTTCAACCAGATAGCAGGTAAAGGAAAAACTACAAACAGAAGTCACCTCTGATACATTTGCAGGTAAGCAGAGTAAAGTTTTTCATGGGATTTGCTTGGTGGAACTTCATTTGGTTGGGAAATGCTGATTTGATAAAATGAAATGTCATATGGGTATGTTTTCATTTGAATGACACTTGTGGTCATTGAAATGGTGTTGTATTCCAGAGGTTGTAAAGCAATTAAGATGTAAAATCTATCTGAAGCCCTCTTCCCCCCCCAAAAAAAAATTACTTTGAAAAGGTCCTGGGAAAAGAGAAGATTGCAGGAAGGTCTGATATATAAAATGACACATCTAAGGAGAATTTGAACAGTTGCACAGTCATGAGGTTTACACCAAGAAAAAACTGTGTTTCATGCAGAGCACCATCGAACTGTGAAACTCATTGTCACAAGATGCAGAAATAAAAAGAATAAATTGATTAAAAATAAAATTAGATGTGTTTGTAGAAGATAAGTCTACCTGGGCAGTCAAAGAAACATTTCTGGAGGCAGTCCCTAGCTCAATATGTCCATTTTACAAAGAGCAGTTCAGCTTTAGATAAAATGTGAGGGGCTTGTGTTTGCTTTCCTCTTCTCTTCAGCTACTAAGTGCCATAACGAGTTGACAGTGGCTGTGCATTTGTTATGTTGTTGGTGGCTACTGCCTGTAGCACATAGTCTGACAAGTACCACCCCCTACACTGGTGGTTTCTCAGTGAGACTATTCCTGTAATCATTAGAATCGTGTTGGACATTTGAGAGCTGACAGTCTTTAAACACTGGTGGTTCTCATTGCACGTCCTGGCAGTGTGTTAATGGGACAAATGTGTTCCTGTGGTGTTTCTCAGCTTGCAGGCAAGTATTTTAATTTCTGTGTATTAGTCCTTTGAAGAATGTTATGAGGATAGGTGATTACTGAATGAAAGGGAATGGTAACCGGCTCCTTGCAAGTTGCAATTTTAACCGTTTAGGAGTTGAGATAAAATAAATTCACCCTGTCTCTCTTTTCCTATTTTCTTTCTAATGTTACCCTTCTCCCATCCACAGTTGCTCCTTTTTTCTTCTCCTTCATCATCATGTAATTGGACTTGCAATTTCCCCTTCATGTCTTCTGAGTTGCAGGTTAGAGAAGGGAACATTCAGCTCTTTACCAGTTCTAGAAGTGTTCTTTAAAGGTTCGCAAATTTACTGAAGTGTTTTACCTATTTTTCAAATAGGAGCTAAATGCTGCCCCTTTCCCAAGCACAGCTGGACAGGTTCAGCTGTTGCTGGAACTTAGACAATGACCTTATTACTTGGGTGGTGAAGCTCCAAGTTGCTGATGATTTTAGCTGGACAGTGGAGGATAAAGATAAATATATGGGAATTAGGTAACAGATTTTCATCATTGATTGAGTGTGAGGATGCAACAAAGTGAAACCATATACAGCTGACCTGGTAGTGAGTTTTACAGTTGAAGGTTAGAGACTGACAGATGTATTTATGATGAAGTTTGATTTAGATAAACATCCATGTGTTCAGTGTTGATCCTGTCTGCATCTCAGTGAATGATTGTGCTTAGGTTATCAACCCTGGGATATGGGAAGGCTTGGGATATGGAAAAGCTTCAGGTCATAAGTTTGTTTGGCTTTCTGAATGGATAAAAGTGCCTAATGTGTTAAATGGTGGCTGTGAGTCTGGATCACAGTTGCTGCCAGGTTCCTGGATGGCCAGAAATCCAGGTGAATAATTTTATTCCATACTAGAGGTTTCACACTCTGTGATCCTTTCATTTGAAACCACAGCTGGAATTCTCATCCATCTCTAGTGACAAGACACTGGTGGCAACAATTACACTATGTCATAACTATTTTTTACTTACCAATACCCAGAATTTTTGTAAGGCTTTTCTGTGCAGTGGGGGCATCAACAAGCAGCACCACTTGAAAGAGATGACCTGCTGATCAGGTGCTTTCTACAGACAGAGCTTCTGACAATTGTATGGAAGCTGTCTTTTAAACATAGAGAGACATATGCAAGAGTCAATAAGTAAAAAATTCTGTAAGATGTGATCTTAGGTTGTGGGGAGAAAGAAGTTGTCCAGGGCACATTGGTCCTGATCACTGCTTGCTAAAAGGCATTTTTTGCTGCTCTTGATGTTTTGTTCTCTAAATACTCTTGCCTTTGTTTAGAGAGAAATAGACCAATAAACACAGGGGGTTGGCTCTGGATTCAGAATACTGTGGTTAAGTGATGTTTAGGTCTGTTTATCATCTTTTCTCTGTGAGTACAGTTGCAATCTCGGTTTGGAGCATAAGCTGGTCAGTCCATCACAGGGTAATTTATAGTGCTGCTCAGTCAATTCCTTTCTTGGCATATTTTAGAGAGATGGGAAGACATCACACAGGTTAAGAAGAATCTACTGTGGTAGAAAGGTGAGCATAGCTATTTGCTAATCTTTAACCCAGAGTGAACTGTTTTATCAGTCAGTAAACAGAAGCCTGTTTATCGTCAAAAGATTTAATTTCACCAGTAAGGGTTGAGACCTCAACCCAGAGCAGGTGAGGGACATAATTTTGTTCAGAGAAGGATCTGACCAAAGTGTTTGGAGAGGGAGGAAATGGGAAGGGAAAATTTCTGTACAGAAGACATTCGTGCTGAAGATTTTCCTGCTGAGTTCACCTCTGACTGATCACCTCTCGCCAGTTCACTGCCAGCTTTCAGCAGATAAAAGATGTTCAAGTGCCCAGGTTTACCTGGGTTAAAAAAATCAGTCTGTACAAGGTTCAACCTTCTTGAAAAATAGGGAACTTAAGCTTTGTTTCTAACTTTGATACTAGGCCCTCTCTGTATAAATAGAGCAATTTCCTAGATCTGAGCTCCCTCAGATCTGCTTGAGTATACCTGTATTTTAGCTAATCCTCTAAGCCAGCATCTAAAAATACACACACCCTATGGGCACTTGCTAGAGCTGTGCAAGCCAACAAGTTTGCTCACAATCAGAGATGAGGAGGAATACTCTTGAGTTCATGCAGGTTCACCATTCCTGTCTGTTGCAACCAGACTGAAGACTGAATTTCACCCGAGTTAGAGGCCAAGCCTGAAACACGCCTGGATTTTCAGAGGTTGTGTGAGCTGTAGTGAACTTTCCAGCCAATCTCGAGGCTTGTAGCGATGTGTAAATACAGGATGCTTTCTCCCTGTTTTGGTACCTGCAGCAGAATAACTGCAGTGGTGCTAGCTCATGAGAGCAGTGCTAGAGCTCTCTCCCTGCAATGACACTGGGAAAGAAAATGCCTCCAGCTCCCCAGCAGCACGTTCATGGGAGATGTTATGTCTGAACAATTTTAGAAACCTAAGTTGTTTTTTGGAAAATAAGAGCCACTAAACTTTTCTACAGTTAAACAGCTTCATACCAGTGGGGAAAGAAGGAGTTCAGTCTCCATTACCCGTTCTCTCCTTGGCACATGGGTATGGGGAGATCTCCAGGTGAAAATTTTGATGGTATTTTATATGCAATGTGGCAAATTCTTTGGATTATTTTGCTATTCTTGCAGTATCAAGTATACTTCTGGAGTCTGCAGGCCCTGCATTCCAGTGATTATGTGTGAACCTTGGATTTAATTTTTGACAAATGTGGTTAAAGCAGGATCCAAGTGTGATGTGGAAATTAAAAACACAGAAGAAAAATTTTTTCTATATACATATATAGTGATTTTTATGTCAGTCTCATCATATTCCATAGTCTGTCATGAATTTTAACACCATGTTTTTAAAAGGATTGAGAGTTTTGTATAAGACAGGTGGTACTTGTGGAGTGTGTAGCACAGTGTTGCTTTCACAGGACACCAATAGCTGCAGAATTCCCTTGTGCAGGGAACAACACTGAAGCAGCTGCCATTTTCTGCATTAGTTCTGATGCTTATGTGAACGAGCATGTGCTCCAGCTTTTTTCTCCCACCAGAGAGCTGTGTTTGCTCTTTGGAGAAGAGTTTGCATCATCTTCATCGTCTCATAGCATTGTAACTTCTGTTGAAGTCTGATCGTGCTTTGAGTTATGCTGTGTCCTTGGCCACAGAGAGGCTGTGAATTTCACAGGTTAATTGTACTTCAGGTATAACAATATCCATGTTAAACAGCATGACTTTCTATTTCATTGGATACCTCCTTGTTCCTGTGTTTTGAAAGATGGAAAACAGAAATGGAGAAGTGAATGGAAGAATAAAAGTCTGCATTTGCTATCTGCTGTGCTCTCATCCCAAACACTGAGTCTTAGGCTCCATAATGTTATTAGCAGATGTGACACGTTTTGAGGTATTATTCCAGGAAATAGTGCCAGAAATTCTGGTTGTATCTTAGCCATTTAAAAGCAGGTTGGTCCTGCTCACCAGTTAGCATTGTGGGCAGGCTCTCCCTAACCTGCAGCGTGCTGTGTTCACCACAAGGAAAGAGAGGATAATGAAAGGGTAAAGAATACTCAGGACCTCATTTGTATCTTCGGTTTAAGGATTTCCATCACTTTCTAAATATTCTTTAGTGTGCTTTAAATACTGTCTAATGTATTGACTGGGCTTCTGGTGTCCAGCTGTGCAGTACCATGCTACTCAGAGTATACCTTAAATAGCTAAGGAATACCTCACTGTCTTGCCAGTCATAGAATATTTTGAGTTGGAAGGGACTCACTAGGATCATCAAAGTCCCAGCTTCTGGCCCTGCGTGTGACAGCTCTTAGAATCACACCATGTTCAAGAACTGAAGCTTTTGATTCTGGTGCTGCCTTCACTTATGGTGAGAGGCATTCTTTTCTTCAGGAGCTTTCGGTCAAAACAGAGAATATAGAAAAGTTTGTTGTGAGACAACACTGTTTCACTGACTAGAATCTCATAGCTTGTCTGCTGCATCAGTATCTTCTTAGACATGTGTGTTGAAACTGGGCCACAGTGTAGCTAAGCAAGGAGTGGGCCACTAAGTTTGGGTGAGTGTGCTCTATATAGACCACAGACATTTTAACAGCCGAAGCAGATGAGCAGCTGCAGACAGATATAACTTCTTTTTGTTGGGTTTTTTTTGTTTTTTTTTTTCCCTGCAGAGGGAGAAAACTTAGGTAATAGTGATAAAATTACTCAGAAGCCTGGCGCAAGGGTTTTGGTTGGTGACTGCTGCAGATTTGCAGTCACATGAGTGCATTTTGTGAATGGGATGGAGGCCTGACCTCTGTATAACAGCACAGGGCATTGCATGGTAAGCATTTTTGTTAATGACAGGCTTCTTACCCTGAGAGCAAGAGCTGAGGGGGGGTGAATGTTTTCCTACAAGTAAAGTGGTTGGGTATTGGTTCACATGTAAGGAGCTGTAGTCCCTTCCTCTACCAGTTATTCAGCTGAGCTTTAACTCAGGCAACTTCTCTGCAAAGAGCTAAAGCAGAGGCGGTAACCACCAAAAAACCTGCACAGGTCAATGAGTGTAGCTTTTCCTAAGCTTTGTTAGACTTTACAACACGTCCTAGAGCTGTGGAGGTACTCTCACAGCATGCTAAGGCTACTGTGGGGAAATGTTCCCCTCCAAAACTCGGTTTCTGCTTCTGGTGCTTTGAAAGCAGATGGGAGGCCAGACCAGGGCACCAGGTTGCCTGCAGCAGAGTAATATTGCCTGTATCAGAAAGGATCCAAAATGTGGCATGCAGACAGCAACTGTTGCTCAGCTTTTCCAGCTATCTAGAATAGATCTGACAAGCAATTAGAGCATGAATATATTACAGAGCCGATGGGGGATGCCTTTGTTAAAACTTGTGACCCATACTTAGCTGCTGTTTACATTGGCGGCTGCTTCGAGGGTGGGCAAGACCCTACCTGCCTGTCTTTCTCCTCTCTCCTTCCCCGTGCGGAGCGAGCTGGGGAGCTCTGCATCTCATTGGATATTTCAAATGCTTTCTGCACAAGTCATAATTAATGCCGAGTTGTGGAGCTAAGACCAGATGTGCTGCCGAGATTATCTCCCAGGGCAGATCGGCTGCTCTCTGCTCTGTAGTGCTGGGTGAATGGAAAGCTGCCAGTGCTGGGACTCAGAATGTGTCTGATGCCTGAAGTCAGGACTTTCTTTCTCTGCCGCTCCTGCTGTCTGACACTGCCTGGTTTCTGCTTGAAGCTCAGCGCCTGTCATGTAGCGGAGTGCTGCACAAGAACGAGAGGTATGAGATGATTTTTCAGACTTTAGATTTGTTACGGGTTTCTTTTGCTAGAGGAAAAGCAGATATTTGTGTAGCCTTAGACAGAGGCTAAGAATCTAAAATAGGAGCTGACTTTACAAAGAGGGAAGGAGTGGGAAGGACACAGTCTATGGCCAAAAATACTACTGGATACAAGCTAGCATGTGGAGATAGTTCTGGGGAGAGGTGTTTCTCTTTGCATATTCACAGAATATTTAAATGGGTGTATGTGGATGAGAGCAATCAGCTTCTAGTATATGGCCACTGCTCTTTCTGAGAACAGGGTCAGAAGACACCGAATTGTACCACAGACCCATTTGTGTGACTCTGAGCAAGTTATTTTGTCAGTTTTTCCTGCTTCCTAATTGTCTGTTGCTTCCTTTCTTTCCCCCTATTCTTGCATTCTTTGGCTGGTTGGATTGTTTAGTTGTTCAGGACTATCTTTTTTTAGGTACATATGGCTCCTACCATGAAACTCCTTTTTCTGTTGCTGCTGCAGTAATTCACGTAGTATGTACTTGGGTGGGCTAGGGGAGGGGAAACAAGTAAAAAGATTTGTGTGTGTTTTGTGCTGTGGAAGCATATGCATTTCTGAATGTCTGCCCGTGATTTTTTCTCAGTGCTTTCATGTGTGAGAGGGACAGATAAATGGGAACTTAAGCATGAAAGTGGGAAGGTAAAAGCAGGCACTTACCTGTGCAGGTGAGCACGTACACAATCTTTATATCCATAAACTGCCTGTCTGTGAGGCACCACATGCATGCGCGGGTGTATGTACTGTTGTATAGCAGCATCCAGGTGTAAGCCTGATTATCTTCCCACACATCTTTTAACGTGTGTGGAATAAGCTGTAGATACAGCTGACGTAGGTGTGCCTGGACTTTTCACACTTTAAGCAGATGCGGAGTCCTTAGTCCTCCCCATGACGAAAATCTACTCAAAAACTGACTTTATCTCTGTCTTTAGTTTATTTTGGTTGAAATCAGAGCCTCTGATGAGGAAAAATGTAGCAGAGAGCATATATTTTCCTGCCCACTGCATGTCTGGACAGCATAGCTGAATGTATAGGCTTTGTATGCCTGGAGCTGGTGGGTGAGCTATTCAGGCCAGGACAGAGAGCCTGTCTGTGTCTTAGTCAGTACATCATTCCTGGCTCGCTCTTTCCACAAAGAGTCACCTAAATCTTTACAGAACAGAGGCAGCTTGTTGGAGTACAGGAAAGAAATTCTGTAGCTCTGCTAACTCATTTTTTTAGTATCTCTTGAATCTTTCTGAGATTAAGGATGTGGTTCCAGGCATGCTGGAGTTTTTTTTCTGCTTTGAAACCAAACAAAAGGGCCTAGCTGTAGATAAGGGTATGACAAGGAAGGTTAACCCTTAGGTTGCTAGTAAGCTTTTATTCCAGCTTAACTCTGTCTGGAGTGTGACTGTATGGCACTGGCTCCCCTTCTTTAGAATGAAGAAAAATACTTTAATGTCCTCCAGCGGGATCATCAAATGGAGTGAAGCGCTGCCAAGTTCAGTCTGAGCTGCAGGGCCCAATGATTAAAAACAGGCCTGTGCCTTGGGGAGCTGGCGGATGAGGCTGTGTGTGACTGGCTCCACATTGCTCCTCCTTGCAAGGCAGGGCAGCCCCTGTCCAAACCGGAGGTGTTGTCAAATACTGGTAGTTTCAGGGACATTTTACTACATCACTTTTACAAGCTCTGAGACCTGATGGAAATGAGATGAATGATGCAGAGCCAGCAGGACACCAGTTGCTCAGTTTGTCCTGTGTAGCGCTGGGAGACTGAAGCAGGCACATCTGCTAAGTCTGTTGCCAGTGTGACTGAGAGGGCCCAAGTGATAATTCTCCTGAGCTTCATCAAGGTCCCCCAGCAGATGCCCAGATGAAAGATTTCCGCAAGCCTGGAACTGTCAGCATCTCAAACTTGTCTTTGACAGTCCCTTTCCTGCCCCACTCCATAGATAGCTCTTAGCTTGCTCTGTTTATGAACCTTAACACTACTTTGCTTTTCTAAGCCATGGACGAGTTCTGCAGCCACTGCACAGATGAACAATTTCTCTAAGGCCAACTTCCCAGTCCCACTAACTGTAACTCTGTGCTTCTTCTCTCTTAACACCTACCATAATGCTCTTACTGCCAAAAGACTTGGCCTGGGTGCAGTCTTTCTTCTGAGCAGTGTCTGTGGTGGCCCTTGCCTACGGCTCAGCAAAAAAGTAGGATAGAGAGAAAGAAAAAGCATAGAGCTGCAGTATAACTGAAAAATGTAATGAAGGGAAAGTTTCAGTTAGCAACAGACTTAGCTTTGGTGAAATCATTTGTCTGAGCAATGTTTGATGGTCCCTTCTAATGCCTCCCTGGAAATTTAGGGTTCAGGTTCAAGGAAGAGAGAAACGCATAGATCTGCAACTAGAGTTGGGCCTGAGTGGGGCTGCCAAACCAGAGTGGGAGGCAGCTGAGAGAGCTGGGCTGGGAGAAATCTTTCATCCTGGCAATGGCTTGAGTCCTCTTCCCACCAAAAAATGACCTATGCAGACTGTGTGATCTCACTAGCACAGCCCTTCAGTAGACACTGTCGCACAAGAAGAAACCCACATTTGTGCCAGCTCCTTTCATTCATCATGTGATAGGTAGGTCATCTTCATCCTCGGTCATGTTTGGTTTCATGCCTGTTTTTTCTTGTTACTTACTTGGAATGGTCTGGAGGGAGGTGAAGTGTATTGCAGTATAAGAATATTTCAGTGCCTTTATTTCCTCCAAAGACTGTTGTTTTCATCAAGGAGAAAAATGTTACTGACCTCAGTGTGAGAGAAGGAGGAAAGATGGGATCCCCAGCATTTGGCTGTGCAGGAGACACCCACAGTAAAGGTGATACTGTGTTTGTGAAAGGTCCGTCTGCTGCTCCATCTGAGTCTCAAAGCAGATCACCCTTCTGTCTCTGTTACCTTAGCATCACATTCCTTAATCTCTGTGTCAGTGGCCTCTATCTGACTGTAGCCCACTTGTCAGTCACAGGTAGATTGCACCTACAGAAAGCTACTGCTGTTGTGATCCAAGTTGACTGTGAAGGCAAGGACTGATGTTGCCTGAAATGTATTACAGATGTTGCTAAGCACAGACCAGTCAAGGGTGGGGAAAACTAGACTCTCTTCAGTGGAGATTATGCATACGGCTGTTCTGTGTATGCTTGCTTATGTGTGTGTCTGACACTGCCTTTGTCCTTGATCTAAGTGTAGAACATCAGAACATGAGCTTATAGAAGAACATTTTATATGTGCTTTATGCCTGGGGAATGCAGAGCATTTACCTCTTTCCCAGAGTTTTCTCTAGACAGACCCATTAGGAAACAGATTCAGCAAGTAGGGATTTGAGAAAAGAGGGTTGCTATTGCCCTGACACATGCCACATCCTGACCTCCCTGAACTTATATGTCTTGAATCTAGAAAAGTGAACAGCATGTATCATTTCAAGGAAATAGATTTGCCCCATCATGACAGCAGGGATTACATTATGAGATTACAAAGCAAACGGTGCAAAAGCAGAAATATATCCCCTATTCTAGAAACTGACTTCAGAGACATCCAACTCAGGGAAAATTCAAAGAGACTAGAAATAAGAACCAGTAAAACCTTTACTCTGCAATAAATCCAATATATACAGTGATAAAGATAAGTCACTCCCATGCCCCAGGGCATGCCCTCCTGCCAGGATGAGGGAATTTCCTTTGAGACTTTTCATGGCCCTCTGGCTTTGATACTGTAATGCAGTTGTGTAGGCTGTGGTGTAAGGAAAGTTTCTGTCTTCTGATGTATAACAAACAGGCAGGGAAAGGAAATTGGACTTCAGGATTCTTCTTGCAGGTTTTGTTCAATGAGTTGAAACTGATAATGAGAGGTTTGTTTCACTTAGGATTCAGCAGTGTTGGACTGAATATAGGAAGCAGGTATGGTTTGACATGGTGTCTCCTATGAAGAACAGTGATCGGTGGTTAGGGAACATCCTACCAGGAGTTATCAGCCTCTCATGAATGTAGCACTGAAAAAAAAATAAAGGAACACATGGTCACTAGTGGGGGAGGAAGGAACACATGGTCACTAGTGGGGGAAGGTAAGTAGAGCCTTCAGAAATGACCAAATTCTCTGGCCTGGTGTGAGCACATATGTGCAAGTATTAAAAACTGCTTCTGGCTATTGGGTGTGAAACAGTGTGACTCCAATATTGCATGCTGCTTTTTATTTTAGACCTGCAGATTTAACTGAGGGATGAATGAATGATCTAAAGAGCTTTGATATCTGTAGAAAAGTTTCTGTAGCTTTGAGCAATCCCTGAATAGAGTTTCCTATATGCTCTAGTCAGGTGTCATCTGAAATTGTGAGAGTAGGTTCTGAAGTACTGGGAGTAGATTCTGAGATTTCCTCATTTACTGGATTTTTATTGCCAAAACATGATTAACTTGGATACTATCCTCCCTTACTCCACCAAACATTTTAGAGTGCCAGAACTAGAGTTTCAGAACTCAACTCAGTGGCAGTCCTTTTAGATGGAGCAGTCTCCTAGTGGTAGGAATTGAACTAAGACCTCTGGCTTTTACAGCCTGAGCCCCTTCTGTGTTGTCAAAAGATCTGATGCCAGTAGTGACATTCAGCAGCTGGTGTTGGCCAGGAACTCCATACTCCCCAGAGAAACAGACAGTGCTTCATACTTAATGATATATGTCCACACTAGATCTGACTGAAGAATTAACCTAGGCCAATCTGGTTTTACAGAATATGGTTCTTCTGATATTTTCAAGATGCAAGAAGTACAGCACACACTTTGTAGTGGGAAGGGCAATGGATTTTGCATGCATTTTACTGTTTGGTTTTTTTTTAAATTTTCATTCAGCAAGTTTAATTAAAGGAAAAGAAATAGAAAGGGTCTCCCAGGATGGTGGAAGATTCTCACAATATCCAGTTTTAATGTTGACAGCTGTACTCTGCTGTGTTAGCAGTCCCCTCCTAGTGGGATTGCTGCCTGTTGGGCTGGCCAGCTGCAAACTAGTGGAGGGCAGCTGTGTCACAGCCTAAGTAGTGGGTGCATGCAGGAAGGAAATGTGTCCCATCAAGTCAATGAAGCCTTTGTTTTGGTCTTCCTGGGATGGAAGATGCCATGAAAGTATAATTACTTAATCCAAATTCAGCACAGCTGTGGATAACCATAAACATAACCTTAAGCCCACCTTCCTTGTGTATGAGATATAAACCAGCTTAGGGCAGAGGATAGTTTGAAGCACGCTTAAACAGAAAAAAAAATATTCATCATGTAATTCTTGTTTTTTAAAATAGATTTATTCTTCAGAATCTGTTAGAAACTGGATCTTCACACAGGCTGCCCCCTCCATATGAAAGCTTCCCTCCTTGTGTGCCCCAGGCAACAGCTCAGGAAGAGTTTAAGCTAACACTCAGATGTCTCTCTTGCTCTCTGCTGTCAGGGATCTTTGGACAGCGCTTGGAGGACACTGTACAGTACGAGAGGAAGTATGGCCAGCGCTTGGCCCCACTGCTGGTGGAACAGTGTGTGGATTTTATTCGAGAGCGAGGTCTTACAGAGGAGGGGCTCTTTCGGATGCCTGGACAAGCCAACCTTGTCAAAGATCTGCAGGATTCTTTTGATTGTGGAGAGAAACCCCTTTTTGACAGGTGAGTTGACATCACCAAAATCAGGCTGGTGTATGTGTGACATGTGAAATCTGCCAGGAATATCCATGCAGTGGCAATCCTAGATTATATGTTCTTTCCACACCATCATTCTCTCTGTTGAAAGCGCTGATGGAGCTTTCTCCTGCATGGTGGTGGGTGCGGAGGCCTTTATTCAGCTCAGTGGTGGAGCAGAGCTCATTGGGCTGTGTGGGGCTCCTCCAGTGTTTCAGCTTAAGCACATGTTGGATGAAAAGCATTGCTAGATTTGGTTGCAGCAAACTGAGCAGTTGGTGGGATCCCATCACAGAAATGGGTGTGACAGAGGTAAACTAGGTGATGTACTGCTTTCAGATGTTGCATTCTCCCAGCAGATCTGCCTGGGGCAGTATCTTGACTCTTTCTTTGTCACCAGGTTTTGGAATAGTTACCACCATCTCATCATGTTTTCCCTGGCTGTCATGACAGTGGCTGTTTTGTAGATGCTCAGCTTAATACCAGTTCCCATGGGAAGAGTGTCAGCCCTGTCTCTGAGTGCTCCATCCAAGGGCAGCAAGGGAAGGGGCAGCTCCCAGCTGTGCTGTCTCCTACGTTGGCCCTCAGGCAGTCAGATGATCAGAAAGATGGATTCTGTCAAGGCTCTTCCAGCCAAATACTGTCCTTACCCTGTAACTAACTTTTCCTCCACTCTGTGGTATGTACATCCTGCCCGGAGTGAGGGTCAGCATTGTGCAAAGCTTAATAGCCCTTTGTGAAATTGGGCTGGACCCTGACAGAGACCTTGGACTTCAGGGATGTTTGGATCCAAGGGCATTGTGTAGATCTGGTTTGATCTCTCTCACAGAGCCATAAATGAGATCGGATCTGGGATCTTGTCTTGGAGACCTGGCACCATTTCTTGCTGGAACTCACTAGCCCCATTTTTCCAGGCGATGCTGGTGGCATCTGGTGTATTGCCAACACATTAACTTTGGGAGATCCCTTCCCCTGGACCTGCAGCTAGTCTCAACATTGCCAATACCTTCCCTGCCCACCACTGCAGGAAGAGCTAGCACTGTCTCCTGCGTGGGCAGAAACAGTGTTTGGTCTCATCTTGGGAAGTGTATCTTCAGAGTTTATTTGGAACATTCTTCTAATTCTTCCCTTCCCTCAGCTTCCCAGACCACCCATCCTTCTTTCTTTGATTCCTAACCACAAACAGTATTTGCTCCCTAAATGGAAGTGTCAAACATTTAGAAATATTTTCATGAAAAAATAAGTTTGAAATCATCAAATTGTCTCACTTAATCTTTTCTTAAACAAAACCTTTGTATTTTTAACTGAATGTCTGGGTGTTCTAGTTCAGAATTAGAATTATCTTAATTCAGTGCTTACACTCTGGAACAGGAGTGTCTACAGAAGGAACGAATTAGGAGTGAAAGTTTCAATTTCATGTTTTACTTTAGCCTTATCTATACTAACTTCATTGTTATGTAGATAAACGAAGCCTCCAGCCAGCATTTTTAAAGCAAAATAGAGTTGTACAATGGTTTGGATTGGAAGGGATCCAAAAGTTCATCTCCTTCCAGCCCCCTGCCATGGGCAGGAATACCTTCCACTACACCAGGTTGCTCAGAGCCCATTCAACCTGGCTTTGAACACTTCCAGGGATGGGTCATTCACAGCTTCTCTGGGCAGCCTGTTCAAGGGCCTTACCACCTCAGGTGCACAAAGCACCTTTATTTCCATAGGCATTTGCACTGGCTAAATTTGAGAGAGGCACTAAGGACCTTCAGGAAGGAATGCCTGCCTTTTGGGTAGTCAGTGTGTCATGTGGTAACTGAGGGTTCAGTACAGAATTAAAGGAAGCAAGCCTGGAGTACCTGAGTAGTGGAAAGTTGAGGGTGCCCCAGTTCTTGCCTTTTGCTCTTTCCACCATGTCCACATATATACATACAGTCTGTCTTATGTATCTGTAGTCACAGATAGCAGCAAGGGAGAGGCAGTTCCACTTTGGCCAAGTGAAATTCTTCTCCTAGCAACCATAATTTTCTCTATGTGTAACTATAACTTATCTCTGTATGGCCTGAAATACCTAGGTAGCAGAAGTGTGAAATCCTTATGCTTCTTTTCAAATCAGGTGCAGTGAAAGGAATATCCTTTCTTATTTCCCAGGTGCAGTCAGTGCTTTTAGATGTCTTTTGTAACTACAGTGATATCGCAAGTGCTTACAGCTTGCCTGCCCCATGGTGGATCAAACCTTTGTGATGACTAACAATTAAAAGATTTATTTTTAAAAGGCTTTCTTTTCCAGTGTTCTTATGAAAGGCCAAGTGTTGCTGTTTTGGAAGCACCTGTAAGAGTCTGCTCCTATTGCACTTTCATGCCACTCAAAGTCTGGCTGGGTTTCACATGGCATTGTGGATGAAACAGTTACTGCAGCCAGTGGCCCTGAAGCTCTGTTCTAGTCTCTGCTTCTCAGTGACAGTCAGATCCACCATCTATGCCTGAAACTCCGCACTAAAGGAAGAAAAAAAAGAATAAGGGTACTGATCTCATTTGTAAAACATTATAATCAACTGAAGAAGACAGCTGTGTAAAACTGTGATATTCTCAAATATGATGGAGCTGTTTAATAGGAATAGCATTAGCAGGATTAGGAGTAAGTGGTATCTGCTGACAGTTTCCTGTTGTAATTTTTCCAGTTTTGTTTTAGCCATGTGTTCCAAAAGAGAAACACACTAAGTAGAAGAGATTCAGCTTTTGGAGAGAAGAAAGGATTTGAAGCTCCCTTGCCCAATGTTCACTGATATGTTTTTCTCAGAATGCTTTTAAGACTGTCAGGGTAGTGGTGGGTAGGGAGGAGCTGTTGACAGAATCTGTTTAGACTTCCAACAGTCAAAACCTTTGAGGAGGTCATCTGCAATGATTAACAACGTTGTACCACAGGAAAATTGGAATGAGGGAGAGGTATCACCATACACCAGAAGCTGGGTAGCTGGAAAGGGAAGAGCAGGTGGATCTTCATCATGGGGTCTGACACCTAAACCCCAACTTTAAAGCAAAGGAGAAAGAAGAGGAAAAAGAAGTTCCTGGACTGGGAGATAAAAAAAAAGCTGATATCCTATTATAACAGATGGGCTAGGAAATTCCGGATACCACAAGCCAGGCAGCCATACCAAAGGGCAATAGAGGACTTGGAGGAAATACAGCTTCCTCCATTTTTTCTGTATGATTGACCAGGACACTTGGGAGCCCATCAGCTGTACGTGTGTGCTGGCTGGGGAGAGTATCAAGAAGGATCAGCGAGAAGCTCAGAGGTTATGTTTCGCAGAATCAGGATGCAGAGCTCTGTTGTCAATGCTGTGTGATCACTGTGCACTTGCCTGGGCTATTCCTCACGTTCCTGGTCCACACTGGCAGAGGAACCACAGTGCCACCTTACCTTAAGCTGTATCATGGGCATATATCTTCCACTGCCTGTGTTGCCCGAGGTGCATTTCTATCTTGACAGGATGGGGATTTCCCTTGTTCCGAGGCAGACCTTCCTGCCTAGTACCAATGACTGGCAGAAGAGCTTCCTTCCATGTGCCTACTTTGTCCCCGTCCCTAAGAGGGACCTTGATGCACCCCCGACAAAAGGCATCAAGCTTTGAGGTAGCGTGGGTTTCTAAATTTCCTTCCCTCTTCTCTATTGCAGCAACACAGATGTTCACACTGTGGCGTCCCTCCTGAAGCTTTACCTTCGAGAGCTGCCAGAGCCTGTCATCCCCTTTGCCAAATACGAAGACTTTCTTTCTTGTGGACAGCTACTCTCAAAAGATGAGGGAGAGGTCAGTGATCCTTCTAATCTCCCTCCTCAGAGGATGTTCCCGAGACTCAATGTAGTACAGGTTTTTTCCTCATCGCTCTTCAAACTTGATTTAAATGAATGAAGTCCCTGGGAACCTTTCCCTGAATTTTCCTGAAGCTGTGAATTGGGTGCTGTTAGCACAGGCTGCTGCTTAAAAAAAGTCAAGTCTTGTAGCCTGGTGCTTCTTTCTTCTGAGGGAAGCTCTTGTGTAGCATAATTGGCAAGAGATGCAAGGCAGGGGGAAATCTGGGTTCCT
The DNA here is from genome assembly GCA_013397845.1 of Melanocharis versteri. NCBI lineage: Eukaryota > Metazoa > Chordata > Aves > Passeriformes > Melanocharitidae > Melanocharis > Melanocharis versteri. Next base: position 769,388 of record VZTG01010512.1, on the reverse strand, counting down.
TTCCCAGCCTTGCTGTTCACTCACTAACAAGCTGTATGGAGTCACTCCCTTCTTCTGTGTTTTCCATTTTATATATCAGAACAGTATATTCTCTTTCCCAAATATTTTGGTGGATAAAACATTGATCAGTGCAATGGTCTTTGCATTTCTTAGAGTAAAGGCGTTATGAGAAGGCAGGCTACGATATTATCCTAGAATGGGGGGGAAATAATGCTATGAATACTTTGCCAGAACCTTCTTATGATGTTCTTCTCTTTGGTTTCCAGGCAAGGTAAAGGGCTGACAAAATCTACCAAGTCTGTGGCAGTCATGGAACAGGATAATTTACAATATGATGGATTGATCTGCTTCATCCATATTGTGGCACTCCCTTAGCCCTTTGCAGATTGCAAAGGCACGTTAGGTCTGGTCTGATGTGGGTGCCACCTTCTAGAACAGAAATTTAAAGAAGCTGTAAGGGCTGTTACTTGTGTCTTTTCTTTGCCAAAGAAGAAAAGGCCTGAGGGCTTGCAAGCTGTGGTCCACAGTTCTGTCCCTTTTCTGTGTGTGGTCTTGTCTTTGCCTCTGGTGGGATTTGTAAAAACTGTTCCTCACTGTGAGTCTGGGGTTCACCTTCAGTTCAAGTGTCAGAAGGCTCTGTGGAGATTGCCCTTCATGATGCCCACAGGAAGATGCTTGTTTGCGTGCATCGAGTGTAGCATATGTGGCAATATAAGTTTTTTGTGGTTAAAAGGCAAGTTTACTACTCTCTACACTCAAATAATGTAACCTCTAGTCAACTGTGAGAAAGCAAATTTCTGTGCATGGCACAGCATGTTACCACACATGGATATGTACTTGCGTTCTCGACACAGCCACATCAGGGTGCCAGTGCACTAGTGTTGTATTTTAGTAGGTAGAGGTTTGTGTCTCCTACCTCCAAAACTTGCTCATTTTCTGCTTTATCCTCAGTGAACTCAGGCATCTCTGCAGGGTGCCGTGTTACAGACCGCACAGCGGTTATTTCACAAGAAACAGCAGCATTTCTAAGGCCGTGGAGCTGGTTTGATTTTGGTCACAAGATGTGAAAACTGGGAAGTTTTGGATCCATTAAGCACTGTTGCACAAGAATACAGACACTGCCAAATTGGGCAGACATAATTGTACATCACTGCTCAGCTTATTAACAACATTGTTTGCCTGATTTTGTCTGTACAGGCTGCAGCAGTTTGGGAAGCAACACCTGTGTGAGCAAGGTCAGACTCAAATGACTTGTAGAGCAGAATTCTCTTTAGATTAGAAAGGCAATGGGGAGCACTAGGTAGCTAAAATGAACACTTACAAAATACAGCACTGCTCATAGCACAGAGTTGTTTTAAGGTGTTGTTGTAAACATAAGCAATTTTGGTTTTGTCAGGGAAATCTGGAACCTCAATGTGGGCTGTTTACCTTTTCAGAAAGTAAGGTGGAGTGCACACACGAGGGGTGGAGAGGCTGTACGTGCACAGTAGCACGTGGAGCAGAATGCAGCACAAAGCCATGCGTAGCCTGTGGGGCCTGACTCGCCTCCCACATGGAAAATCCCCCTGCTCAGAAACGTGGTTTCATTGAAACCATGATTTTTAACACATAATGGTAAGCAGGAAATTTAAAAATCAAACATTTTATTTTGTAAAAGTATTTTGAAACAAAATGTAGTTGTACTGGTTTAATTTGAAGTACTATTTTCTTTTAATTTTTCACTTGAAAGTTTAGAATGAGACTTTTGGACTCTTAATATAATTTTCTTTAGTTTTGTACAGCCACCCCCCTCATACCCAAAAAAACCAGAATTGCTTACAGTAAAATAGCCTGTCAGATAAAATTGTTGGCACCTCATGCTGCTACACTGTGACCATGGATAGGAATTATTGTGGTGATTACTAACCTGGCCTAGCTCCAGTACTTCCCTAAGTTTTTATTCAAATTGCTTTTCATCTTCATTCTGCACCCAGCTGATCTCTGGTGTTCAAATGCAAACGGGGACATAAGAGACCTTGGGTGGTGCTGAGGTTGCCAGGTATTTCAGCAGGACTGCAGCATTAAAAAAGATTTGATTCTGGTCTCAACTGATTGATTGGGAGGAGGGTTTGAAAATTGAGAGCAAGAGAGATCTTCAAGAGTCTAAAAACTCATTTGAGTCTGAGTTGCCTTGACATGGTAGTGTTTTAGCCTTCACTTGCTACCTGTACTCTAGAGATGCGCACAGCAGTTCAGTGGATTGAACACAAGGCTTTGAGTGTTTTTTAAAGAGGCATCTGAATTTTTCATGAGCATCTAAAGTGTTGCTAGTTTTCCAGCCAAACTAGAAGCTCTGAATTGGTGCCGATCTGTTACACACATTGCAAAATCCTTGGGTTTGGGATCATTCATTGGAAAGCAGCATTTTCAAGGAGGTAAGAGTTATTTCTGCAAAATCCCACAATCAATAACAGTACAGTGCTTCTCTTGCTTGCTGGGCTGCAGCCATTGGTAATGCTCAGTGCTGTTTGTTACTACAGAGGTTTCAAGCTCGTGTTTTCCTCTGTGCTGTCACTATAGTGTTCCTAGGCTAAGCCTCTGCCTTCTGTTGGTCAGGCCTTGGTGATGACAAATCTGTGGCAGAGCTAAAAAATTCTGCAGTAGGGGAGAGAGCTTTATTTTACCTGTCATTTTTTACCTTTTTTACCTTTATTTTACCTTCGATGAATATAAAGATACTCTCTGTGTAATACCATGCCTGGGATTCCTTGTGACAAAGCGTGGATTATAAATTTTTAGAACTCTTTTTTCTTTCAGGTAGCATCTTGTACCTTTAGGTCATGTTTCCTGCTGTTCACAGCTGCCTGAGTTTCTATTCCAAAGTTTCCTCTTACATCCAGTGGAGCCAATGGCATTTTAATTCAGAGCGCTTGAAATACAATGCCAAATACCATCCTGATTTCCCTATTTGAAATAAATTGGGTTACAGAGCAAAATTCAGGAGAGAACTAGGTCTGTTAGCTCACCTAGTTCTGGTTCAAACTTGTTACTTGAAAGCTGATTGACCTGAACAACTGACCTTAACCTTCACATCAGTAGCAGCTGTCCTTGATTGAAAAAATTTCAGAAGTTTAAAGAGGAGGATTGAGATTTTCAGAAGAGACTGGCCTTTTATTGGTGTCTCCATTGCTGTTGCCATTAAACCAGCATAGTGTTTAAGCTAAGGAATTAAAAAAGGGTTACTGCTTTTAAGAATTTTAAGTTTCAGGTTTTTATTAGGGAACTTTTTTTTTTGTGGATGTACAGAATAAAAAAGTATCTATATATTTAAGGTAATGAGGAAGGCAGGAGTAGGCACTGCTCTACAGATCTTTCTGACTTGTCTCGACCGGAGAAATCAGGAATACATTGCAAGAAATGGGCCAACAGAATTCCCTTCCAAACAGTCCTTAAAAATTCAAGGAGAATTTGAAATAAATGTTCAACTGCACTTTTTTGGAACCAGTTCCTTCTGGAATTTCTCCGTCATTAGTTAGCAGCTATCACTCTTCCTTAAATGTGCTTCAGTATCTGTTTTTCCACAAAATGTTTAGTTGTCTCCAAAAATAAGCAAATCTCCAGGGCAACAGCAGCATTGACAGGAACAAGCAAATGATACTTGGGATTGTGGCAGGACAATAGCCTCCTGAGTCAGAGGTTTTCATTAGATGATTTAAGTAGCTTTGGGGGTTTAAGTCATTCTTTCATCTGATGTCTCATCTTACATTTTAATGTAAAGACAGAATTTTGTGAGGAAGTATGTCCCAGGCCAGAATGACTGCAAATGGAAGCACGTCATTAAAAAGGAGGCAGCTGAATTGGACTCATTTAGCTTTTTTAAGAAAAAACTTTCTTCTGCTCAACTGAGCATTACTGCAATGTATTTATACTGCACTCAGTGCCTCCAAGTTTCAAATAGGCAAAGGCACATCTGCTGGTATATTGATACCAATGCCAGTGGGCAGGCTTTGAAGGCTGGCAGGACTCACTAAATGAAGGTTTCTGTATCAACCATTAAAGTTTACAGGAGGATTTCCACTGAGAACTGAATTGAGTTCTGGACATTGGGCTTTTGGTAAGGCTCAACACACTGGATGATACCTCTTCTAAAGCAAAGCCTCTTTGTATTATCATCTGTTGTTCAGCATTTGGCTATGGAAAGAGGACTTTGTAGTCCTGAAGGAAAGCCACATCTGCTTTGCAGCATTTACATTAATAGCTCTGCTTCTTGTTTTTCCTGTCCCTCAGGGTACCCAGGAACTGGTTAAACAGGTGAAGAATTTGCCCCAAGCCAACTACAACCTCCTCAAATACATATGCAAGTAAGTGAAATTAATTAACACTTGGAAAAGTCTCTAAGTTTTGTGAGGCTGTCTTATATGCAAATAATATACTCTGAAAGTATGAATATTCAAAAACCATTTAAGTATAAGTTACAATCCCTTTAAAAAACATGGGGGTGAATGCAGCCTGCCTGAAGGAAGCTCTTGGTTTATCCAAGGGGATCAGCCAAGCAAATTGCTGCCACCTGCAGCCTTGGCAGTAGGCATGAATGATACTAATACATTATATTGTTTATTTCAGAAGTACCTACAGACCACTAAAGATAGACACTTATTCCAGATACTGCACACTTGGAAGATTCATGACACAAGCTGAGTAGCAGATGCAGTCAGAATAGCCAGTCTGGCATTTGCTCTGGTTTGGAAGTGGGGTTAGTAGTGGCTTCCTCTTGAATTACCAGGGATGCCGCAGCCTTGTCTCCTTTCATCTCTGCTGATTTTCCCAGTTTTTGGGCTGCCCCTTTATCTGGTGGTTGGAAGATGATTTTTAGAGGCTGCTTCCAGCTCCAACCGTTCTATGATTCTGTGATCTGTATTTTGTTAGATTAATGCCAAGCCACAAAGCTCTTTCCACAGGCTGCTAGTTCTTGGACAAGGAGATGAGTGAAATGACTTATTACTTCTGTTATATCTGTAAGTGAAAATTCAACAGTCAATCCATGTAATTGGAGAATTCCTATAAAAAACACAAAAGTGTGTCAATCTGTCCTTTTAGACCCAGTAGATGGCTGAGTCCCTGCTAGGTGGGTGCTTCTGGCAGAAAACATCCTGTCTTCTCTGGTTCATACACTGAGGGATCTGGGGTTATACTGAGTATCTAAGCTACAGTAGTTCCTAGAATCATTTCAGATGTCAGGGTTGTATGAAAACAGGACAAAACGGAATGCTTATAGTCTGAGAAGTGACTTACTTATGAGTTCCCTCCTCCTTTGATTTTTCTGGGGGGGCTTTTCAAGGTTCCTTGATGAAGTTCAGGCTCACTCCAGCATTAACAAGATGAGTGTCCAGAACCTGGCTACGGTATTTGGACCAAACATACTGCGGCCCAAAATGGAGGATCCAGTGACCATGATGGAAGGTAGGTTCTGCTCTGGTGGGATGGCACAGCAGTTGTGTTTTGGAGCTGTAAGTGAAAGCCATACATTCCTTGGCAGCTGTATCAGTTGCCTGCACAGTCAGAACAAGTCAAGCCATTCCTTTCATCAGGGCCTGTGAGGGGTATTCCAGATGGCATCTTATCCCACTCACCGCTGGACTGGGAGTGTCTCTCCTCTCTACCATGTGGAGATGCGTCCACGCCCCTGAAACTCCTTTTGAACCATCTGCTAAAATGAAAACTCAGCTGTTTTTTCAGAAGGACTGTGCTTTATGTACCAAACTGCAATCATTTAGTATTGGTGCATTTCTGTGGTTATACAGCTCCCTGTAGAGAACATCTGGGCCATGAGGAGAGGACTGTAGTTTTGGCTGTGCCACAGTGGCTATAACTAGAAGTGTCTTAAAAGTGTTGTCTTCTAAGCAGACTGTATGGATCAAAACTTCACAGAATCAAAAAAAAAATGAATTGAAAATGAGTTAATTTTGGATGTAAAAAATCTGAAGCTTTAAAATTATTTACTTCAATATGAATCAAGCAGACTGACATTAGGGCTGTGATACAGCTCTTCTTCCAGGTTGCACTGAAACACAACTACTGTATTGCAAGTTTTAGCAAGGTCTCTGCATAAAGTTTTGTAGGATTTTGGCAAGCCTGCAAAAAGAATTGAATTAATTAGGCACAGATGGAGATGCTGTGCCCGGGATGCTTGAACTTGGCTCTTATTCTGCTCCCTAGCTGTAGGGGACAGCTGACATGGTATTTTGTGCAATGCAAATCCTTCACAGAAGGCCAGTATTGTTGTGCCTTAGCAGCAGCAGTGCCTTTAGCTGTTCACAGGTGATGTGCAGATGTGTCGTCCCCCACGATGGCAACTCACTGTAAGGCAACAGGACAACTTCAGAGCATGACCTGACATATTACAGTAGTTCAGGGACTTGAAGCCTACCACAGAGATGTAGGCCATATTATTCAGTGTAGATTTGATATCTTCCCCTGGAGGTGCGGAAGGTACAAAAATTGGGGAGGAGAAGGGAGCAGTGCTGGTTATTCAGTGTTGGAGGTGGGGACAGCTGCAATCAGCCTGTGTGCGATGCTGGGACTTCCCCTAGTGGCCACCGGGCCAGCGCTGGTACGGCTCTCATAGCCTTAGCCAGCAGTGTGCTCTCTGCTCAGCTGGCACAGGGGACAAGTTTGGGTTCAGATCAGCTCAGGCATTTCATTCTGTGGCTCACCTGATGGCAGAGGTGCCAGTACTATGTGTAGGTGCACACCTGCTGATGCTGGGGTCTCTCCTAATCATCATATAAAAACACTACAGCAATCTGACCTGGAAATCTGTATTGCCACAGATGTGAACTGTAGAAAAATTGGGATATGTAGGCTGGATTTTGAGACTTAATCATTATACTCATAACAGGATTGGCAATGTTTTGCTTAAGTTGAGAATATAAAGTTGGTTAGATAAAAGTAACAGAGAAGGGGAAAGACTCAATTTTTTTAGCTTCAGGGTAATTCGAATCTCTTGAATAAACTGATAATGAGATCTTAACAAAAAGCACTCTAATGGTGTCTCTCTTCAAATTTAAACCATGAATTTCTAATAGAAATACCTGAAGTCTGACAGCTAAATTACTATGAATGCCCTTATCTCCAAGACATTTGGTTCTCTTCCTGCATTCACAGATGTAAAATAGAAGTGGTAGGTGAGCTCAGTACATCTTTCTGTTAGGCCAAAAACTCATGAATAAAATCAGCCTCTTGCCTTGAACCCCTGAGTATGTTTGCTTTATTCTCTATTTCAGGCAATACTTAAAAATAGAATTGCTTATTCACCCTTTTAAAAGTTTTCTTCTTTTGTAGCAAGTGCTTTATATTAGGTTTGGTAAGTGGCGTTCTCTATTAGTTCATAGTGGTCTGCTCCACTCCTGGAAAACAGTGACAGCACATTTCTGTGGATTTAAATGCAAGTACTTTGTGCACTTGCTATACACCCTCTGCAAGAGCATGTATAATGCAGATGTCGTACTTCTGCAAGTGTCTCTATATACCAAGTGCAGCAGAAGGCCTGAGCTGAAATTTGTAGTTTTTCAATCAGCAGTAGCTCTTGGCCTGTTCAGACCATGAAACTGGGTGCAACCTAGTCATGGAAACAGGCTGGGGTGAGTTGCAGAGGTCTTCCATGTCTCCTCAACTGCTTGCCTTTGTTTTCCACCCACAGGCACCTCACTCGTTCAGCACCTGATGACAGTACTGATAAGTGAACAGGGGCGGATCTTTGCTGTTCCTCAGGCGGATGTGCCAGGGAGCCAGCTGGAAATCAGACCTATGCGCCAGCGCAGCACTGTCGAGTGGATCTCCGAGGAGGACGGGGAGGACAGCAGGTCACAGAACAGCGCTGCCAGCCCCGCTGATTTGCCTTCTGGCAATGCTGTGGCACTAGAGGCCACTCCAGGACCTGCAGTGAAAATCACTCCTCCAGAGCACAGTGGTAAATCCACTCAGCCTGCCACGAGCCCCAGTAAAAGAGTGCAGACGCTGCCTCCATGGAAATATTCTTTCCGCCAGCAGGGAGCACGGTCTGTGAGTCCAAAGCTGGGCAGCTCATCCTTAGATATCCCCAATCTCTCCTCCAGTGGGAACTGGTTGATGAATGGCCTGTACTCCCTCCGAGGCCATCGCCGGACAGCCTCTGGGGAACGAGTGAAAGATTCGTGTTCCTCCCAGAGACTCTCCACTTATGACAATGTCCCTTCATCCAGCCTGTCCCTCAGCACACACAGCATGGCCAGCACCACCTGGTCTACATCATCCTGTGAGATCTCCGTGATGGACTCGGTGAGCAGCTGCCCAGCCTGCCGGGCCAGTGACTCTTCTGCTTTAAGCTCCCTAAAAACCGAGTGGGTAACTCAGGGCTCGCTGTCTCAGAGCGAGGTCAAGACAGCAGATCTGGAGAACAGCATGGACAGGTTTGAAGCCTGCAGCAGCAGCAGCAGCGAACAGAGTGACCCGGCTGCAGCTTCCCGAGACTCTGTCCAATGCTCCAGGGCCTTACAGAGCTTGGTGGTGGAGCTAAAGACAGAACTGAGCAAACAGAGGACTGAGTATGAGACTAGTATCAAAAGGTAATGTCATCTGCAGGGGGCACAAGGAAGTCATCTGTCAACATTCTCCCTGTCTAAACATGGGTGTGGGCTACCAAGGGTATCAGGTTCTCAGCCCTGAAGTGTGGGGTTGGGTGGCAGCACATTTGGTTCTGCTTTTTCCTTGCTACCCTCTGAATCCAACTTTTCGTTCTCTGATTTAAGAGAACAAAAAAAAAAAAAAAACCAAAGGGGATTTCTATGACACAGGGAAATCCAGTACTTCATATTCTGTGTTTTCACTGTAAATGAGAACTGCACAGGCAATACCAAAGTCTGCTCTTAGCGTCCTCGGAGAAATAGCAAAGCAAATGTCTTGTAGGGAGGAATTGGGACCCAGGATGGTCAGGCCTCAACAAGGAACTCTGCTGATGCGCGCAGGTGCTGATACTTGTACCAAACCAGTCTGAAACTGAGGGCTCATTGTTGCTTTTCCCAACAGCAGCATTCTTGAGGAAACTGCTCTTGACTATTTTCCACAGGTTTTTTTGGGGTGGTGGTATTGGGACTGCATCTCAGCTATAATGTTTTCAGCAGCCCTTTTGTGTTGAACTTCTAGAAACTTCACTTTTGGTTTCTGATGTAGAGAGTGGTCCTTGGCTGATGGGGCAGCCTGGTTGGGGGGGACTAGCATGAACTGTGTCATTTGCCAACTAGTGTTTCCTTGCACAACTACAGCTGCTGTACTTTCCACCTGAGCTCAGAAAAATTCCTTTCAGTTTTCAGGAGAGCTGTGTGTAGGGCTGGGGCTGTAGGAAGTAGAAAGTACTAATAACAAAGGAGTCATTAATTTGTGTGAGTATATTAGGTTTTATGAGTGTATGTGCTTAATAGAAAGACTTTCAGGAAAGCATTCAGGGAAATAGGCACATGAAATATTGATGCTTGAAGGAATGAGATATATTTTAATATACAGCCATGTGCAAAATTGCACACCATGTTATAACACATGCTGCTCTGCAGCACCAGTACTCTGCGCTGAAGAAGGGCTGTAGTCCCATTTCTTAGAAAGAGTTGAGTTCTCGGGATTTAGGGGTTTTTTTGTGTTAAGGTGTTACTGGTATACTCCTTCAATTATTAAAACTCAGATTGGAAATTGAGGAATGATAATGCTGCCAGTCTTCCAAACATGGCACCAAAAGCACATATGACTGTTGGGATTGTATAGCACAGCTTCAGGCTGCATTTTTTTTGGCACTTTTTTCTTGTTAAGATACATTCTCGAGAAACTATCTGAATTGTGATCTCTTCCCATGGGCCAGTTGTTAAGGTAGGAATTCCTCTTGCTATCTTCCTGCTTTATTTTATGATTTCCTCTGATGGTGGCTTGCCAGCCTCTGCAGCATTTCTGCCTCTTGCACTGTACTGCCTTGGTGTGTGGCGCTGAAAGGAGAATCAGGCTGTGCAGCAGCTTTAGTTCCCACCTAACATCCCAGAGTGTTGTGGTCCAGTTGTGAGAGCTTATGAAACACCAGCAGTTGCTAGCATGGGGTGTTGGGAAGGGTCTGTGAATGAGAGTGGAAGTTCATGGCTTTTACATGGTTTGTTTTTTAGATGCCCTACTGATGCTGAATGGCAGGGAGGTGAGGGTATGTGTCTTACATTTAATTGTGCAGAGCTGCTCTGGCAAGCCTTGTTGCAGGGATACAGAGTAATAAACAGAAATACCAAGCTGCAGACCCTGGAAATGTGTAGCTGCACATTCTTGCCTGCTGCCGGGGGGAAGAGATGGTTTTCCACCTCTTATCAGTAAAATTGTTCCAATGGGGCCTTAAGCTGCTGACATCAGGGGCATCCCGGAAGATCTGTTCTTCATTCCAGCTGTTGAGCTGCTTCAGCTCCAACACCTGCCTTTCCCCTGCAGCTGGACAGGGCAGAGAGCACCGTGGCTCGAGGGGAGGACTCTAAATTGGCCAGGTCTCACAGGGCAAAGTAGCTGAGAGGAAAATGACTAATGAGCTTAAGAGTTTCATAAAACCAGGCACGATGCAATCACTGCCTTTTTGTATTAAACAAGATGACTCCAGCTGTTCAGGATTACAGCCTGAAGGACTGTGCTGTCAAGTCTAAGAATTTCAAGCCAAGTTTTTCAGCTCTCAAAAATTTTGCAATGTTTTTACTACATCTGCAACAATTTATGTGTGCAAAAGTATGTTCCTTTTGAGACTGCATGGAAGTCTGCTGCTGTGGAAAGACAGGAGCTAACTAGCAAAGAAGGGAAGCTGCTTAGCAGGAATGATTTAGGCTGCCTCACCAGGTTTATTTTATTGAAGATAATTTAGTCCCCCAGAATTGTACATGTGCTTGTGTGGTTTGCAGAACTGTATATCTAGCAGGACATGTTTTAATGAAAGAATATGAGCTTTTTGTTGGCACGTGTATAAATGAAGGGAAAGCAGAGTGAGTACCTGCCTGGGGCAAAGGTAAGGAACACTTGCTGATGGAAAAGCTGTTATTTCTCATCATCAACTGCCCATTTTCTCTCTCTTAGTCAGAGGGAGGCAAGTTTTATGGTCTTCCTGTAACCACTCTGTTCCAGAGCATTTCTCCCTCGAGGTTAATTTAATTACCAGACATTCTCTGTTGAGTTTCAGTAATTCATGTTTACCACCTGGCACTCTTAAGAAAGTTTTGAATAGTTGGAGAGGACTGTTAGCAATGTAGAAATGCTCCAAGTACTGTGACCCTGTGTACTTCAGTCCAGGCTGCTGTAGTTGACCCCTAAACTTAGTGGTAGAAAATGTAATTGGCAGCTCAGAGCTGTTATGTGTGCATGGGGAAGCATCCCAGCTTTAGAAGTGTCATGTTACAGCTGGCTGGAGATAAAGGTCTGCCTTCATCCACAGGGGCTGGATGTTTGCTGGACTTGGTGCAGGTCAGTGTACCTCTGACTTTGATTCATTGTGAAAATAGTGACAATAATCAAACGACCATCTTTAGCTGTTACGTAAAGGAACAGAAAGGAAAACTTTAAGGTGATGCATTGCACTGCCTCTTGGTCATAGAGTAGAATTCAGACCCTTCTAGGACTGCCCAAGGCCTGCTTTTTTTTTATTTTTGTTTTGTTATGGAGTCAGTAGCATGCCCTTCTTGATAATCAGTTACCCTGTCTAAAAATAACCCATTCACAGTTCCACTGGGATGCCACACCCCAGCTTCACAGTTGAGTATTGGACTGATCAATGAGAGGTGGGGGTGGTTTTGTGTTTGAAATTATTTTTAAAGATTTTATTTTTTTTATTTAGAGGAGGGACATTTTTCATAGAAAAAGCCTTATTTTTAAATTAATATTCTAGTGATCGGTAATTCCTGTCTGAAAATACTCCTTCCTCAGTATTAACACCACTACTTGGGCTTGTGATTGGGAAACACAATGGGGAGGACAGCAAGTGCTGTGCTTCTTTCAAATCACAAAACCATGAACCTTGTTCTTTGACCTCCTCAGTGAAAAGCTCTGAATTTTGCTTCAGAGCTTTGTGCCCAGATAAATTTAAGAACTGTTCTTCTGATTCTTCCTCATATGAAGGGTTGGGTTTGGTAAAATCTTGTACCCCACCCCAATGTCAGTGATAAATGTTACAGAAAATACCATCAAATGGATGGTGAGGAAGGACTGTGACCTTATTCCTATCTGAGCCCCAAGGATGTTCCTCTGTACTGGATATCCATATAGGGAAACACAGTAGCAGGATGAAAAGAGAGGTTAAAAGATTATTTAGAAGTTATATATTTGAACTCAGCCTAACTGAGGAATTAACACATCTCCTCAGCCCTCCAGTCTGGTGCTGGTAAGTAAGCATTTTTTCCTAAGATTTGAGCATTTTTCTCAAGATGCAAATAAAGGAAGCTCCAGCTTTTAAGGAATCTCTGCCCTTAAATTCAACAGTAATAAAATGGCATTTAGTTCTCGCCTTTTAAACTTCTACTTAGAATACGTTAAATTTAAGTTGTTCCTCTTAGAGTTATTCTAGTTATCAGCTGTATTTATCCAGCCACTTTAAATAGCTTTATTTTTTCTCTCTCCATTGGTTTTAAGAATTGAAGAAATGAGTGCAGACCTGAGGAACCAAGTGGTTAGGTTAGAAGAAGAACTGGACCAAGAACGAAAGAAATACACGATGCTGGAGATAAAGCTGAGGAATTCTGAACGTGCTCGTGAAGATGCTGAGAAGAGAAATTACCTCCTGCAGAAAGAAATGGAAGACTTTTTTTCAACATTAGGATGTTTAACTGTTGGGAGTCAAAGTGCTAAAGTCCCCAAGTAGAACAAGCATAGAAAATCCTGTTTCTGACAAAATGAGTGAAAACGCATATTTTGTTCTGGTATACTCATGTATCATGAGTAATTCTATAGTGATTGTGCTCTCAGTGACACTTGCCCTGTTGTCTTTACATGTGCTATAGTATTTGGGCCAGCTGGGAAAGACTGATGACCATAATGCTTGAAAATTTAGTGTCAGATTGCCAAGAAAGAGTGGGTTGCCTCTGTATCCACAGAATGTAAGAGACTCTTCTCCAGAGTGTTCTGCTGCAATCTTTGGATTCAACTGCACCATCCTTTTTGCTGACTCAAGGACAATGGAAAGTCCTGCAGGGTGGGTGGATGGCCAGAACCAGTGGAGAAGCTGAGCCTGGAGCTGAGGGATTCCCGCACTTGTGCTTAGGAAGGTGGCAGTTCCAGTCTGTCACCACAGCCAGGGAGTTTGCCAGATGGATTTAATGAGGTGGTTTTCATCCCCCTCCCTCCATAAAGTTTGTTCAAATTTCTGATTCCTAGAGTGGCATTATTTTATGGAGATATTGTGAAAACAAGGTCTGCAAATATGCTGAAGATACCAAAATCTTGACAATTCACTAAAATTTTAGGTAGGCATGCCCTACCCACCAAATGGTTTCAGTGTTTCACAAAAATGCAGCTTTAAATTAAACTGTATGTGATTAACAATCAGATTGGCTACACAAACTCCGTGGAACTTTAAATATGCACATTTTGCCCTAGGTGTACCTGGGGGTTTTCTGAGCCAAAAACAGAGCAGTATTAGCTGTGAGAAAAAAAATCTCCTGAGTCGATGTATGTATTAAGGTAGAAGATGGAAGATTCTTATCATCAAAACACATCCAAACTTTAATAGCAAAAGTTATGGTAAGAGGAATTAGTGCAATTGGGGTGGGGGGGGTGTCAGGGTGGTAAAGGGGGGGGAGGGTGGGGAATCTCTCCTTTACCTTTCCTGGACAATGTACACTTACCGGCCTTGTAACATTTCTCATGATACCAGCTGATATTTTTGTTGTTAGTTCTTACAGGGAGATGAGGGGACAGGAGGAATACTGCAAACAACCCATCATCCCAAGTTCCTTACTTCTGCTAAGGAAAAATCATTAGAACGAAGCTGTAAGCTCTGGTAATTTGCTGCCAGGGCTGACTTCCCTTCCAAGTGATTTCAAGAAGTTGTGCATAGCCATTTTAACACCCTGAGCCATGCAGAGTCTGCACACAGAAAATTGTTTCACCAGATTCAGCTTGAATTCCACCTGCAAGCCCAGCACCGTTCACTTTCAGCACTGTAACTTTGACATCCTGAGGTAGCTTGGGAGCCTCTAAGGAGAAAGAATTTTAACAAAAAGTGCCACAACAACATGAACTGGCTAAAGGGAAAGTATAGGCTGTAACAAAGAAGATTGCTTTAAGTATTTTGAAAAAATGTCCTGAATCTCATTTCTTACTAGAGAAGACTATGACTCACTGTCTGGAAATAACCTTAGAATGGGGGGTTTTTTCCATACCAGGAGATAGTCAATACTGAAAGGTATAATTTCTCATCATCTCACAGATATCCAGGTATTTCAATATTTAAAACATCTGGGTGTTAACTTTTTTCTACTGCATTGTAACACTTCTTCCTATAAAAATGAAAAAAATTTAAAACATTTAAAGTGAGCAAAAAGCAGAATTTTAACCTAATCTTTCCTGGATAAGAAAAGTCAAGCAAGGTGGTACAGTAAGCCATATGGATAGGTTAATTCAGTTATTTCAAAACCTTTTTCCTTCTTCCCAGGCTCTCCGGCTGCCCTGGATTCCTCACTGCCCCTGGCATGAGGCAGGTACCTGCATGTCCAGCAGCAGCTGCCTGCCACCTGCAGGCATGAGCATCATCCCCATCTTTTTTTCCCACCTCTGCCTTGGATTCATTACTGATAGTCACAAGTGATCCTGCAAGGAATAAGATGGCCATGTAAAACAGCAGCATCAGATCCATAATGTGAGAGAGAAGCAGTAACAGTGACTGAGCTGGAAGAGCACAGTGTGTCAGGTAGCTGGAGGTACCAGGTCAGTCATCACAAAATAAACCTTAATATTGGAGGGTGATCTGAACCAGGTTGTAAGTAGAACATCAAAAAGCAACATTCAATCCAAGAAGTAGGAGCAAGCAGGGTATTTTAATGCTTTCTCTAATTTCTACCCAAAACAGGGAAGCCTTTCACTGTATCCATCCTGACAGCCCCCACCTCCCTTACACTATTTATATTGCATTATCTCCTGTATGTATCAAGTGCAGACTGCTCCCTTTAGTTCACACTACAAACTCAAGAGAGTTAACCAGCAGTCTTGGTCATATGTGGTGTTTAGTCTCCCAGTCAGCAGGGCTCAGTTCTTAAGTATTTAACCTTAGGTAACGGCTAACAAACACACCTATCCCACACTTGCAGATCCAGGATAGGACCATGAGAGCTATAGCACTACATAATCTGGAATCCAAGATAAAATTAATTCTTTTTAGTATTAGAAAGAAACTATCTTCTCAAAATGATGAGTGAAACAAACCAGTTCCAAACTGGCTGTTGTGCTTCAGCAACATCTATACCTCTTGTTCATGAGGAATAAATTTCAGCTCCTTTTGAAGATGAGCGACTGCAGTAAACAGACCCTGCAAGAAGCTGCAAACGACCCAGTTCACACTAAAGTGCACCACAGTGGGATGTCAATTCCAAGTGCAGCAACAGGACCGTAATGTTAAATTCCTGATATGGGCAATAATGCAAGAAATGGGAATCCACTAGTACACAACTTCATGGAACACTATTCCCTTACGTGAGGAAGATAATACCCTTTCCTAGTTTTAACTCCTGTTTCTGTGCTCTTCCCCACCAAAGCATTTCCCCACATCAAGCACTGGAGCCTACTCCTTATTTTGCAGACCTTTCACTCATTACAGTCCCTGATTTAAATGTCAGCTTTCTTAGCAAGTGTTTACAAGGTACAGGTTTCTTTATTATTAATTAAACATGACAGAAGGTTCCTGGAGTAGATACATTTTTACCACAGCTTCACCTGTGCAATTTTCCCAGCCTGGAATATCCCTTCCACTATTATGCAGGCAAAAAAACCCAGTAAAAGCTTTTCAGTGGAAAAAAAAACAACAACGCAAGCATATGCTTTAAAAAAAGCAAATCAGCCATACTTCAGAATAACAGAAAAAACTTCCATAGGTCCCTGTGGCATTTCTAACACAAAAAGGAAAACAAACAGGGATAGCTTAATGCCTCATCTACATTCACTGAAGCCAGCAGCACTATGGAGTGTTTCAGTCCTTAGCCACCAGCCAAAGCCTGGGCAGAGCTATGACTCTCTCTGGCCTGCCTCTGTATTAACATATCACTGGAAATTGACTACACTTTTTCCTGACATATGCAGATAAAGAAGAGCATTTCTGAGTCCCACCATCTTCCTAGAAGAACATCCCACAAACTGCTGGCCCTGATAAACAAAGCTGGCTGCACTGTAGTCACAGTCCCTTTCCCTTGAAACTGGACACAAAGGCACCAACAGCACAGCTCAAGGGCAGCTGCAGTCCTTAACGAAGCACTGAAACCCTGCTGGAAGTGAAAGCAATCAAATGCATTATGTTTGGATTTACCTGCAGGAGAAGTGCCAGTGCAGTGAGTGGTCCAGGCATCCACATCAGCTCTCCAAAAGTCAGATCTTTCAGGCTTCTCCAAGACTCAGTTTTGGGAGATTGTCCCATACACTAGGCGGCCCATGGCTTACCTCTTTCAGCAGCACAGGGTCTCAGCGCTGTATTTCCAGGAACTAAGGTGGCTGGAGCTGGCAGCAAGGAAGCAAGAATGGATTCCCAGTGCTCACAAAGGCACTGAATGTGTGGCTGTTAACAGTCTGCAGCACATTCAAAGTCCATGCAAATGGAGAAATGGAAAAAACATGTCATTTTGCCCACGAGTGAGCTCACACACAAGACAGGACACTATCATTAAAAAACAGATGAATTCGGAGGCAGGACTCTCACTAATAAGATTTCAAGTGCAGCCCTATTATGCAATCCATATGAAACCCCTTCCAGCCTGGCAATGAAGAAACACTAAATGCATGGTGGTCAAACTTTTTTTTTTTTTCTTTTTTATTTAAAATATCATTATAACCAATTGACATACTAGATAACAATGTATACATTCCAGTGGTGCACATGTAATGACCTATGGCATGAATGAGTTAAAAAAACCCACAATGTTCTCAGTAATGCCCACCAACAGCTTATTTGGAGGGAAAAAAGGAAAAGCAGGAAAAGGTATCAAATGTGGGGAAGAAAAAAAAATTAAGTTTTCCCCAGTCTTTTTAATGGTGTATCTTCCCCTTCATATTTCTTGGGACATAATAAAATTAAGAATATACTTCAAAAAGGGCAGAAGGAATGATCACAGTAATTGGGGTGGGGGGTTTTTTCTCAACTTTAGTAATAAAAGTTAAAGAACTCTCAAAAATAGACTAGATATTGGGCCTACAAAAGTAATTCATCTGTATGCAAAGCTTACCAAGAATTATTCCTTTTGTAAAATGTAAAGGATGAGCTGACATTACTAGTAAGCTATTTTTACCCTACAAAACCAGACTACAATAATAAAATCACCAATTTACAGCTAACACAATAATCTAGATGTACATTACTGTACACAAGCTATATACTACACATGAACATCTTACGTGAAATAGATAAGAAACATACTGATATTGTCTCAACATTGGCCAATAAGTTTGTTTTTCTAAAGGAAGTGTATTTTCTATTCACATTCAGTGTAGTTCCAATAGCAAGGGTTAGCTTTGCTTACTTAAAAAACATAGAAAGTTTGTGTGAGGTAGTTCAAGAAAACCTAGCTTAAATTTTGAACTGCAGAAGTAGAAACACATAGTGATCTGATTCAAAACACGTTTAACACAGACATGCAAAGAAGAGAAGGGAGTGAGTGCGACCACTTAAAATACCACTTTTATCCAGTGCCCTTAACTAAGAATAAATTAAATTAATTGAAAATTTGGGTAGGCAGTACAGTCTTACCATATTTCTTCAATAAAAAAACCTCTTTCTGATCCTACTGAAAAATACAGACAGGCTCTCCTTTGACTGCACCGAACCACTGACAGGAAAATAAAATGTAATAGCATGGACAAGCTGCTGCCAACAGCAAATAAAAACAGATCTAGAAACTGTAATTCACTCCCTTTAGCAACTTGAAAGAGTAAGACCAAGTGTAAAAGCTGAACCTTCTCCCCTTTTGCCCATGGTCTTTATCAAGAAACATTTACTGTCACTCTTCGTATTATTGGCTGGGTAGGACCATCCTCCTGTAGGAGTTTTTCGACATTTTTCTTCACGCACTGCTGAGCTGAATGCTCCATCCATCCATCCATCCCCTCCCTGCAGAGCCCCTGCACAGGTGCTCAATGCTGGCCCCACCAACCCCAGGCAGCAGGGCCCTACTGCCACACCCTGTGCTGGGGACACGGGACACCCCCACCTCACCACTGCTGCTGATGTAGTCAAGCTGGAATTCCTGCCCAGAAAGATGCTGCTGCATCTCACATAGTAAATGTTCTTCAAAGCTAGAAGCCCAAGCTTGGCAGGGCTAAGTGCCACATCTGCTCGCTGAGCAGAGTGACCCAGGGCTGAGCATGTTCCACCAGGGAGTTGTGCTTGGACAGCACAGCTGCTCACACACAAAAACACATCAGCTCTGACCCACTGTCTTGCACTAACAAAAGACTTCCCAGCACAGCATCCCAGTACACCCTAAAGATACTAATTCCTACCCCTCATCTCTATTTCAAATTCTTGAACAACCTACTACAAAAGGAGAAAGCTGCTTTATCCTTGCTGCATGCCACAGCTCTGCCCAGAGAAGGTAGAAACCAATCTCGCTATTACTGCCCAACTTGGAACCTCACCTGAGGTAAGAGATCAGACAGCTCGTGGTAGTTCAATCCGTACCAACTCCCAGTGAATTGGAACGGCCTTAGAAAGTTGCATGCACTTTAGTGAAACCTGTTGTCATGAGAAGATTCCAAATCATAGTCTAAAATAAAGCTTAAAAATACTTTAAAATTGTACAGTGTATTGGATAGCATATAATCTAACAATAGACAAAGACAGCTGAACTCCAGTTACTCATTTGTTTGCTATCTGAAAAATATTTATATTTCAACAAATAAAACAGGAAATTAAGACTAGGATGCTGTTATGATAATTTGATTACTGAATATTACTTTCTTGCTTTTGAAATTAGCCATCACTTTAATTTGTCTAAAATGCAAGCAACTGAAAAAAAGAAAAAAAAAAAGAAAAAGCAACACTCCTACGAAGATGGTGCCAAAAGTGAACTCTCAGTTTCCACAGGCAAAGCTCTGACCCTACTGAAACAAACCCTTTAAGCACAGCTTTCTCACACTGCAGTAGGCTGCAGAGGGCAGTTCCACACATTCACTAACCCTGCCCTGAAAGAAGAAAAGCCCAATTCTCCTTGGAGCTTATGAGCTCAGTTCAGTTACTATACATTTAGGACACTGAAAAGTGATAGCAAAAAAAATTTTAAGTTTCAAAATATTTCAATCATCACTGCAATCCAGTGGGGTCTAAAATAAATTTAAATAGGGACTGTATTTACCAATTTGTTTTTAACAGCACTGAGGCATCAGAAGTTACTTTTGTCACTCTTAACTTCATTACACTGTGCTGACCACACTATCATTTGACCCTATAGTAACAATTGAGTACTGTTTGACCAAAAATTTTGGCTTAATTCACAGCTTAAACTTTGATAAAAAAAATTACAAAACAGACTTCTGTTGGTCTCTGTTCAACATTTTCTACATTCCAGTGCTAGATGAATCCAAACTTGTCCTGCCTATTCTGAGGTAATATACAATTTGGCAGGATCCTGCAAAAATAATTGCCTTAACAAATGTGGCTTAGGAAGGCAATATTGAAATACTAGATACAAGTGAGGAAAGCAAAATTACACACAAACAGCACTTACCAGCAGTCTAGCCAGGCCAGGAAAACAACTGTGCAGTTTATCAATTTAGTAATCTTTGAGACATTACCATTCCTTGCAACCCTGCATGTTTTTTTAAAAAGACATGTTAGATATTGAAAGCATTACTATCACTTCTATTTTTCTGAAACTTACTATGAAGACAAATCTTCCTCTTTCAGTTAAAACTTCAAAAATACACTTATTTAACCCAACAAGCAGAAGGAACCACACTGAAGACCACCAGTCATTCCTGGATGACCTCTGTAGCCAGTTACATTATTTGCTTATACTCAGCACCGGCAAGACTTCTGTATCTTTTATGCCCATTTTTGTGAACTTTACTAATTTAAATTCCTTTTCACATTCTAATTCACTACACGAAATATGCATCTACACAAGGCAATCAATTATACAGCCCAGCTTCACTAAAAATCTGCATTTTCCAAAGAAATAAATTCTGAATGATTGTTTAACTCATACATAAACTTAAGTCAGTTATACATAAATCATTCTGTAAATATAAAATGTAAACAGTTAAAATACTTCTGTGAGAGCAGCACCATCTTACATGACTATTTAGTAACTGTTCTATATATCTCAATATATCTTTTGTTTAAAAAGTATTGAAACCTGGAGCTTCAGTGATGAAAACTACTGAATATTTATGACTTAAAATGGACCACTGCTAAGATTTCTGCTACACTGATCTCATGGTGAAATGAAAGAGATAAATATTAATTTATACAGCACTACTTCTCCCTCCTTTGGATGCCATATATTGCTCAATTAATGCATTAGCTACAGGAATCCTGAGGTTCTCCTACCACTTCATGGTTTTTAGCTATCAGTTACTTTTGGTGGAGAAAGAGTAGCCCAAGTTTTGCCCCTATTGCATTCACGTCATTCCCTCTTTGACCCAAAAAGCACTCAAAAAGCACTTGCCTTAGTAGACAAAACTAGTAAGAACCAGAACTCCCAAGAATCACATCTCACATGAAAGTATAGCTACAGCATTTTCATTTTCCCTCTTGTCAATCTAAACATCCTGGATACACTTCATTTTGTGTGTACAAAAACAGGCTACGAGCTAGAAGTAAACAGTTTATTGGCATTGCAATGTATTATTCATGAAGTATCCTCATGTTTTATGGTGATCACAAGATTTGGCATGCCACAACTCTGCAGAAAACATCACATTACTCTGCTAGGCTGGATATTTCTGCAGCTTTGAAGATATGCTTTGCTTTCTTAAGTTCATAAACCCATTCAGACAATGTAACTTTGCAAAAGATTTTTTCTGTTTCTCTAAAAAAACTCACTAATTGTTGCTTTTGCTGAAGTATTATAGGCAAGTGGCCAAAATAAAAGAGGATTTTGTTCGCTACCCAGCACCACAGTAGTATGCCTGAAACTACAGCTGGCTGCACTGAATTCTCTCTCCCTCCACCTGGACACAGATGTATGACCAAGCATAAAACTTTGAAGGATATCATGAACAAAACATCTGGAATAAATTCTAATTAAAAAATTGAAAACCTATAAAATCTTAAATAACTCATCATATGGTAATGACCACAACATTAATATGTGCTTTGATAAAACAAATCTTACAAATTCAGTAAAAAAAGATCAGCAGCATAATAGTAAAGCAAATATGCAGATTTTTAAAACCACAATAAAAATTATCAGGTTTAATATTTTACAGTTAATTACAGCAAAAAAGTGGCTGCTTATAACACAACTTACAGTTTGAAATTACAGCACTTTATGATGAATTCCATGATTATTTTTGAAAAAACACTCAAAAATACCACCAAATTTTAAAAGTGCCCTATTAATGACTAAAAGGACCCCCCTCCCACCCCCCAAAAGACCAAGTAGTCATCTACAGCAACCCAGAGGTCCAGCTGAGGTTTCTAGACTGCTGTCTGTATCAGAGGCCAATGTTGGATCTGTTGACATTGAAGACACATCGTTGACAGATGACGATGAAGATGGGTGTTGAGAGCCATTGATCATTGCTGCACCTGTGCTATGAGAAACAAAACAGCAAATCAGTTGCAGATACAGTTGCACAGTTCAGTACTTGCATTAGTCTGTCTCTTCCTAAAGGCTGTTACTTTTCCCTGTTTTGGCAAGTTTGAAGAGATGTGTTTCAATCCATTGTCACAATAAATAAAACCCACAAGTCTTTAATGTGGGGCTTAACAGATGGCATGTCAATAACTGAAATGAATGAAGTATCAATTACACAGGGACAACGATAGAGGGATTGAACAGATCAATAAAAACATGCCAGCCCCATATATTCCACTCAAATATACAATGTCTCAATTAAAGAGGTTAGGTCATTTAAGAGCCATATTTTTAAGTCAGGTTACTTTTGGATGTCTTGATGAGCTTTACTCCCTCCTACCTACACCTCAGTGGAGCCTTGTACTGTGCTTTTATTGTAACCAACCTAAAGGAGCTGGTTGGCCACGTATAACGCCATTCTTGGTTCTCTCCTCCAGGTCCATGACTTCCTTGTATATCAACTCTGAAAATGAAGGGAAGGCAAAAAATGAATTTGCAACCCGAAGACTAGGTCAATAACACACCTCCCATTAAAATGTCCCTTTAAATTTCATAGGTTTATTATAGTTCAGAATCAGTTCTGAACAACAGACTGTAGGCTACACAACAACTGGCAAGTGATATAAAAAATGTACACTGTTTTCTGTCGGAGCTACAGTGGCCTGGCACTCTTGAGAACACACTGGCATTGCTCTAAGGCTCTTTTATCCAGGCTGCTTGGAGACCTGAGGCTAAACTGAGTCTTAAGATCCACTCAGTTTTTATCAGTGGTGTCTTTGGTAAGGTAAACTTGATCAGCAGTCTTCAAAGGAAGAGCTAGGAACACTTGGAAGACTTGTCCTTCTAATTCAGCCTTACATTGCTCAAGCTCCTTTTTCAATTCTACCAGTTTGTCCAGAAGAGTTACCCTCCCTACAAATGCTGTCCTATGGATTGCAAAAAGTGACTGAGATGAGCAGGTCTTGAGTTCACTTCAAAGGTTCATCTCCTTTGCCTGAAAAGTTTTAGTGTCCCAACAATTGAGAGGTTGTGAAGCACTGATCTGTCCCCCTAACATCCAAGCAGATGAAGTAAATACTATTAGGTTGCTCAGAAGAACTTCAATAACAATAATCACTGGGGCCCAGCATACTCCCAAAAGCCTTATTATATTTTAAATGCGCCTTTCTTACCTTTCCACTCTTCTATTGTGTGCTCCCTCTCATCTAACTGCTTATCTGGTATCTTTGGTGGAGGCTGAAAAACAAAAGTAACTCATCATAAAGCAATCAAAAAGGATACAAAACCAGTATAAATTAAAAATGAAATTAACCATTCAGAACATGAACCTGATTTAAAAATAACACACTTACATGATCATATATCTATTCATATTTGGACTTAGCCTATTTTTTAGATGCTACCACAATCTTTGAAGTTCTTCTGATTAACTAATTTGCTTACATTACTGTAATAATTAACACAGAAATCAGTCTGGCAGAAGAGCTCTTAAGTGCAGCAGTCTGTAGCACAAACAGCTCTTTTTAGCTACTTTTTGTTAATTACTATATTTTCTATCTAGCTATTACAGAGCAGCAGAATTATAATTACTCCATTTACATCAAGTAGCTTTTTCTATTCTTAGTGGCCATCACCAAACACTTTTCTTTTTAAAAAAATGACACTTTTCTCATAAGATGAAATTGTCTGAAACGAATTTTTCAAGGAAAAATTTTAAATTAATCCCTTTGTTCATTAGTTTTAATAACTGAAAGCTCAAGATCTTGTATTCAGATTTTGCTGAAACAGTTATTTCTAGTTGAAGAATACTATGAATTCCTACAACTAATAAAAGTATTTCGCTTCCCTAGGAGTAAATACCTCAGAACCCCATCAAGGGCAATCAAACCACACTGAAACAATTGAAGCTCGATACATTAGACCCCTACAAAAAAGGTTTCAGATGCATGACTACATGTTCAGGAGATGATATGCAATTATACATGAACACAGAGATACACGAACGCAGAGACAGGTACTTCAGCCCATTCCTGATGCTCTTTCTAATGAGCACATCTATCAACGTCAATAAAAATGATTATGGCTCAGTTAAGCTTCTAATGGAATGTGCAACAATCTTCTGTCAAGCAGCTGTACCAAGCATCACAGTAAGATGGCTTTATACAGTAGCTTCCTAAGCAGAGACCTAAAACAAGAACTTACAGCTTCTGCTTCTGATGGATCGTACCAAACATTGATGTATGGGTGCTGCAGGGCTTCATCCACAGAGATTCTTTTAGAGGCATCTATAACCAGCATTTTTGATAACAAATCTCTTGCTTGACTTGCTGCAAAAATAAAATTTTCTGTTCAGATTACTGCCATATATAGAACACATAACACAGTGTTTCAAACTTTTAAAGAGAAAAGTCAGAGTAATCAAGTTTCAGTTAAGTATCTATGCAACCCTCACATAATTTGAGGTTTAGGAGAGTGGTCCATTTGATGGGAAAAAAACCTGAAGAGAATGACACAGGTGGGAAAGGGGTGAGACGTTTTATTATCCATTTTCAGCATACAGTGTCCCTTGGTGTGACATCCTTATGTGGAACAGCTCAGGTGGCAGTGCATCCTTGTCTGGAACAGCAGCAGGCAAGCATCTACTGTCCCTTTTTGTCACATGCTTTTAGTCACAGAAAGCACTGTGAGTGACTCCACTGAGTAGGTGGCCTTTAGAACCAGTAAGTCACTGAAGTAGCTACAGGGTATCTATACATTATGAACATAAATCCCTTGTTCTCATCCCTAGAGAACAAAGATCTGCTCTGCCTACACAACTTCTATTCCAACCTCCCCCCACTTTTCTCTAAACTGTGTTGGCATCTGTCATTGAGAAGAATATAGATATTTACTTGTCTTTATAAAGACAGCTCCAAGAATAGGAGCTGTCTCATGAAGATATGAAATTGGAGGCAAGCACATGTCAGAACGTTCATCCACTCTCATGATATAAATATTTAGATCCTTAGCGGGATGATTTTATACTGAACAAAACCAAGCTACATTTGTGTTCAATATACCACAGTTTTAAACCTTTTAAAATGTAGAACACACAGAAGACAGACCTTACCTTTAAGTTTATTGTGTTCGGAGTCAGCTGGGAAAAGGACATCTGGAAAGAGTTTTTCAAAACTATATCCAGCATATTTAGGTCTGTTCTCCACGTAAGTTCGGACTGTAGGCTGTAATTTCTTCATAAATTCGGGGCATGGTGTTCCTAGCTGCTCTATAACTTTATTCCATTGATCAATATCTAAGGTTATGCAGCTAAGAAAAACACTGTGTCTAGTTTTCAGGTAGAAAGTTATGTTAAAACTACATTAAATAACCAACAGAAAAAACACAGGAAATTGTAATAAAATATAAAATTCATCATCATTACTTAGGACTACTTTCTTAAATGGTGAAACAAAGCAAGACTATGATAGCGTAGTCAAGGCAACATGTATTTCACTCAAAATCATTACTGGCTAGAAAAGGATATAATTCTGAGAAACAGAATATTAGAAGACTCACAAAATATTTAAATACAACAAATTTAACTTAAGACCTTGTTTGGGTTCTGGAGAACTCACTCTCTGATCTGAACACACATTCACAGCAGTCAAGCTACTACACATCACCAAGGCGCTCCTGAGAATGACCCCAAGTGAGTGCTTTGTCCTTCATTCTTACCTTGGTACCTCAGCCCAGTCCTGGGCAACACTGAACACCAGTGGGCACACAAAGGACTAAGGCTTGGCCCACACAAGTCAGTGACAATACTGTAGGGACTTGAATGAGGTTCAAGAGTTTCAAGGATGCATAAGGAACATCTTAACTGAGAAGTTTACACACTGTAAAGGGGAGACTGACCACTTAATGGCAGAAGAATTTAATACACTTTACTGAACAAAAAAAAGTAAAGTTTGGCTCAGGAATTCCTAGTTGCAGATGGTTAAATACTGGGGGAGAGCTCAGATAAAATTTTATATACACTTATTCACATTCTCCTCAACTTTTTCTTTTTGGCTACCATCAAAGACTGGATACTAGGCTACTTAAATCTACAGTGGGTTGAAGCAGACTTTCTCTTATATTCTTAAAACTTAACAGCAGATCTCTATATAAGGATTCTCAAGCTCTGCTGCGCTTTAGTACAGGCCTTGACAAAAGGAAGTATTTCCGCTGTATGGCACTGAGTCTAAACTGAAAAGCCATGCCAGCAAACCAGATGCATAAAGCAAAGCACGGTGCAGCTCATGCAATGACAGAGCTGTGTGAAAGTAATGATGCTCTGGATTTCCTTACCATAGCTCAAAATTTCCACCCCATTTTCACCCCTAAATGGTACTTTATCAATTTTTAAACAGTAACCTGCAGCAAAAGCAGGAAACATTTCTGATGGCATCAAAAAAAAAAGCCCTGTAAGTAACAGTCAAACAAACAGGATATCAAAGTCCAAATATTTCACTAATTTTAGCAACAGTCTAGAGGTTTCAGTTCTGCTGGTTTGGAGCAGACTCTTTGTCTGAAATACTGTTCACAGGACAACCCATATAGACACCATCAAACCATTCATGCAATAGAAAGACAGAAATGTCAAATATTTCTGAAAGCTGCCTGCAGGATCATTTCTGCATACAAAAAATAAACCTCCAGAGTGAGATTTAACTAATGAAGATGGTTAGGAATTTTTGTAGACATTTTCTATAAAATGGAAAGAATAATATCTGCTAACGTGATCAGGTACTAAACAAGATTAGTAAATTACTACATAAAAATGACCTCCAAAGTAAAACCCAATGCAGGTGAACCAGTAAAACACCACCTAAACAAGAAGAAATCTGTCTTAAGTGTGACAACATTCAAAAGTAATGGATAAGGACTGTATTAAACTGGAGAAAGAAAAAAAGAGGGAAAAAAAGGAAAAAGAAAAAAATAAGTCTGATCACCCAAGTGGTATATAATGAACTTGCAAATTGCAATTTGAAAAGGCAGTTTAAAACCAGTATTTTAAAAATTAGAACCACCTTAATCTGGAACTGTATCATTGCAGTATCTTTTGATCTTTTACAACTATATCCTAGGCCAAGGGTAAGGATACGATCTGTACCAGGAAATAAAACACCACCTTTGATCATTTCTCCCATGATGCACCCAACTGACCAAATGTCAACTGAAAACAAAATGCAATGATATTAACATAAAAGATAGTTATTAAAATAAAATAAATAAAAATATCTAGACACACACATACACATGAAGTGACTATAAAAAGCATGTGCAATGAAAATGAGTGAAGGTGAATGTATGCTAACTACAGGACCAGCAGAGACTATGTCCTACTGCTAGGTGCAGCCTGAATATAAATGATTTTTTTTAAGTGTATCACAAGAAAAATCCATGTTCATTTAATAAAAAAAAAAAATTGTACAATATGCATCTTTCATGACACAACATCAATAAAAAGTTAATCACTTCCTAACTAATTCGACCTGCTGCAGCAGCACAAGGATACAGTCCCTTCCTGGAAAGAGGATTTTGTGGCAAACCATTTCGCCCATAATGCACCCCACAGACCATAAATCCACTATGTTTGTAGCACAAAAAGAAGGAAAAGCAAAGCAAACGGTCATTTAAAATTAAAAGAAGCATAACATGACTGCATCCTATAAACTGCAGAGACAGCACAGGAAGAAGAGAAAGTCTTTGTATTAATCAATGAAAACAGTTTAACATACATGATGTGTAAGGATTAGCTTTTAACTGTCTCAAATACAAGGCAGAAAAACATCCTTTTGTTTAATATAGTGCTAGAGCAAGAGCTTGAGCAGAGAGAGAGAGACACGAATCAAGCAGAGTAAAGCCCTCCTCCAAGGCTGGAGGCTCCAAAGCTACCTCTGCCAAGAGAATAGACAGATTAATTACTTGAAAGGAATTCCACTGTAGTTGTAGGAATAATTCTAAAAGTAATGAAGTAAACTGACCTGTAAAAATATTGCCTATTGAAACAATTCACGCTTTTTAGGAGAATTAATTAGGTATTACATAGGAATTAAAATTTGACATCAAGTATTTCCTAGAAGTCAGATTACCATGCATCTCTCTCTTGCTTTAAATAAAAAGCAAACAGAATCAGTAAAAGATCACTTAGAATTTTAGAGGATCAGTTAATGTTAGTATGCTCCTAGATTTTCTGTTAAAATAATTTGGTTTAAAATATTTCTCCAGTTATGCTAAAATAACATTTTTTATAAAAGACAAACTCAAAAGCAATTTTTTAAAAATGAAATATGCATTTTCTACATTACCTTAAAATAAATCACTCAGAAGACATTACTTAAAAGATGCACAAGTTTTTGTACAGGTAAGCCAATTTCTTTTGCAGTTACTTTCGGAGGTATTGTTAATTCTGTATGCGAAAGTTTTCTTTAAGTCATAATAATGAAATTTGTTTATTATGAATATTTTAATGTCAAATATGACACTGGAATTTCAATTAAGCACATGAGAGGGGGATTTAAGTGAGAACAATCATATAAGAAGAATTTTATGTCAATGTTCTGAAGGAGCTCAACAATGTCAAGCAAACAATACTGCTTATTTTTCAATATTCCTTCTCCTTTATTTATAAGTTCCTCTAAAATAGTATCTAAATAATATGACAGATCGTAGTTGTGCATATTAATAGATCAAAATTAAGGGCCTTGTTCATTTAAAAAAAATACTGTCAACACTTTAGTGCTCTCTTTCCTTTAAAAACTTTTTTCAAATACTTAAGTACATATTCTT
The DNA here is from genome assembly GCA_013397845.1 of Melanocharis versteri. Lineage (NCBI taxonomy): Eukaryota > Metazoa > Chordata > Aves > Passeriformes > Melanocharitidae > Melanocharis > Melanocharis versteri. The sequence continues at coordinate 740,577 of VZTG01010512.1, read as the reverse complement.
TGGCTCAGAGACCCAAAGAAGCCAAGTTTTGCATTTGATTTTTTAAACAGAATTCTGAATGCTGACGTTTTAGTCTGCTAAACAACCTGCTGCCATCAGAACCCAAAATATACCCAAATCTCTTGTAATTAGCTGGAGTCCAACATGATAAAGTTAAGATTTTTCTGCTATCTCTATAAAACTTGAGATGTTTTGGGGTGTTTTGATTTGCTGCTTTCATTAAATCAAACAAAGTGTCGAATTACAGATCTCTAACTTTCGTAGCAAGCTGAACTAATGCTAATGTGAATACTTTTATAGAAGACTAAAATCCCATTACAAATTTAAAAAATACTTTAAAAAATCTACTGCTGTCATAAGGAATCCATTTTATTCTTAACAATCCCGTTTGAAGTGAACTTACTGTTTTTTATAACTCTAAGAGAAAAAATACCATGCAAAAACGAAGTTTAAACCTAATGTGCCTACTGAGAAACATAAAAGTAGTTGTTTCAGTGTGTTTAGGACTTTCCTTGTTTTTCATTGTTTTCTTCCTGATAATCATGGACATAACAATGCATAAATTTGTTAAGGTGCATGTGCATGAACAGTTCTGGTGTCCTTCAGTCGGTTTCTTAATGTGACACCCCCAAACATCCTTTGGTAACAAACCCTACATAAAAGTTAATTCTATGTATTTGTTTGGGATCCTTACTGGTTTTAAAACAATTGAAGATTTTGTATATGTATATATGTGTTTGTATATAGCACCAAAATAATGTTGCTCTGCAGTACATTATCTCAGTCATCAAAATACATATTGCAATCCTCCCACAAGTTCAGCAGGAAAAACAAACTGCAGGAAACTGCCAGACAACCCTGTAACCATAAGTTAACTGTCAATTTTCAATATTTAACTCCACATTAAATAAGTTCACAGTTAATTTAACTCTGCATTTAATGGGCTGTAATAGGCATCAATACTAACAGGTGAGGCTCCTGGACAGCCCATGGTTCTTACTGTAAGTGCATCCTTGATACCCATCTCCCTGTCATGGCAGCTCCACAAACTCCTTGACTGAGAAGAGTAACAGCTCACATAAATTGCCTTTTAATGAGAGCAGTACACACGGAAATGCAATTGTCTTTGGATTCACTCCATGCATTTGCATTCTCCAGAAGTGCCATTCTCATTTCAATGACCATGTATTTGGCTTTGGGAAGACGTGATAACTTTTCAAATGAAGGTAAATTGTTATTTATGATGCACAGCACAACTCACGCTTCCATAAGGAAAAGGATTGTCACAAGCTTGACAGGATACTCTAGAATACAATCTAACTAACTCCAGTAGTGGAAAGAATGTTCCACACTTTTGCAACTCAAAATTACTTACTATTTAAGAGAAAAATTTAAACTGGGCAAGCTGAGTCAGAAAACTTGTGACTTTCATTTTATCAATTCCTTCTGTAAGGCAGCTGCATGACTCACTACTACAGCTTTAGGTACTTTTATTTAATGTCCCTTAAATAGCCAATATAAAGTCTCGGGGGAAAGAAAGACAAACTTAAATTCGCAAATCTAGAAAGCTTTAGGAATTAAAATAACTAACTTGCTCTACTCAACCCCTGACTCCTAACTTACAGGTAAAACAGTCAACCATGGAGGACATTTGAAGAAAAGTATGTCTTCACAGGCACACTAACAATCCAAACAAATAAAAACCACAGTCTTGCAATAAACATCCACTCTCATTCCTTTGAGCTGGCTTCTTTCATTGCTAGCAATGTTCACACACAGCCTGAAGTCACTTGCTGCAGTGGTATGCAGCTGCCAGGCAGGTTTGCAGACTGTATTAGGAATGCTGAAAGGCAGAGCAAGCCCCAGTTGTGTCAGGAAGGTGAGGAGCCACACCTCACATCCCCAGGAGACAGCTCAGGGCCTCCCTGGAGGCCTGGCCAGCAGAGGGTTTCAAACACTCAGGGCAACCTGTGGGCCAGCCTGAGGTGTTTACAAGTGAAACCAGGCAGCTGCCTGACCAGGGGACAGCACAGCAGTGAAACACCAGCAGAACCAGGCTGCTCCAATGGAGTTCCAGGAATGACATGTCACTTTGTTTTCCTAATGGCTACCACTAGCTGTTTCCTTGAAGGTGCAATGTACTAGATGGTGTGCTTCCCTCAATTGACAGATCATTTTTATTTTCCTGCAGAAGACACTGAGAGGCAGACTGGTCACAGAGCGAGTATGGTGAGGAGGAAGTGTATGCAATCAGAGGGACAAAGTAAAATTCCCTTGAAATTTATCATGGACCTCAAAGAGTCTATGATGCATCATGACAGTACTCTCTGTATGCTTGTCTGAAGTATGTTATTGAGTTTTTCTTCAGCAACATTAAAAACTTAGTGCAAAAGGCTTAAAGGAGGCTGGTTTTAATAAAAAGCAATACCATAGTAGGTAATCTTAGCTTGTTTGTTCCTCAGTAGACTTTACGCTCCCTACGTCCTGAAAGGCCATATCCAATATTGTTATTTAGAATCGAATTTAGTACACATATCTACTGATGAATCACAGTTTACATCCTCACCAGGAATAAAGTCAGATGAAGGTATATCAAAGTACATACCACACATTAAGAAAATATATTTCCAGTTCTTCCTGGATGTCATGTAATCTACCAAGGAAGTTATTTAAATTTTTAAACAAACAAGGCCCTCAATTTCTTCTCCTATTAAATGCAAACATTTTCTAATGGGTTGAGTTGAATAAACAAATTGGTGTATTCAGGATCTGCATTTTGGTCACAAGACTAATTTATAAAATTTCTACAGCTTGAAAAAAACATTAACATGTAAAATGTGGTGTGCCAAACAAAAAAATAAAGCTATGCCAAAGAAATACTGTATTTGCTGACCGTTTTCTTTGTATCCCATCCCTAGGATGACCTCTGGTGCTCTGTAGTAACGAGTCACTACATAAGGCGTCATCATAAAACTAGTTCCTGCAGTTCTGGCCAGTCCAAAGTCAAGAATCTTCAAAGTGCAGTCTGACTTTACTACTATATTACTGGGCTTTAAATCCTTTAAAAAGAAACATCATATATGACTGCTAAGACAAGCACAAAGTACTCTGTGGTTCACATTTTAAAAAGATAATATTGCTAACATCAAATCCCACACACACAACTAGGTTATTGCTATAACTGCAGCCCTTTTCCCCTTGCATTAATTTATGTGCATTCAGCAGATTACAGAATTAATTCCTTTATTGTGCTTGTAGATTTATATAGCAATTAAAGAAGGAAAAATACAACCAGCATTATAAGATACGTTAGCAATGTCTGAAATAAACTGAGGTTAGTAAGAAGTGTTAGCTCTGAGGAAAGGTCTAGAAACTGCTCACTGGGACAATAATTATAACTACAATGCAGAACACAAGCAATATGACAATCACTTGATTCAATAATCATCTTGATACAACAATTACTAGAATTGTAATTTGAATGTGAAAGGCTTATTTGCTAGTTGAGGTTACATTACCTCTTTTGAACCAATATATTTCTCTGAACAGAAAGGAAATCTCCATGTCCACATGGTTTTAGTTTCCTATTTAGGTCTTGGTTTTATACTAAGTTTGGCAACCAAACCCAAAAAGGCATCATTGAAAAACTGCCAAAAATTAACACAATCATTAAACTGGAGTGGAAAATGCTGGCATAGCTTCAGATCATTTTAGTTAGCAACATGGTTACTATTCTCTATACTTGAACCCTACTGACAATAGTGGCTTTGCAACATTTATTCACACAAACACTACACAGGCTTTCTCTGTCATCACCTCAGCAGGATCTTACACACACCTGAATGTCACAGAGTAAATATTACAGTGTAACTTCAGAATAACTTTGCAATCATAAAATCATTCACAGCACACAGGCTAACACTGGTAAGACTTAAATACTTTCTGCCTACACTCTACTGAGATTAATGAGAGAAAAACCTGAGATATGACAGAGGACTCCAGCACTTCAGCTGCAAGCATTTGATAAGTAGCCCTATCTGTCATTGTTTCTTAAATACTTAAAGGTGGATATCTGCAGGACTTATGTAGTTTTCATTTGTACTTGGATAGCTTTCAGCAATCTCCTCATAATGCTAAGAAAACTGCATTAAAGATAGAGAGGAAACAACAAAAAGAGTTCCAGAACAACAGAATTTTAATGACTAATTAAAAGTCTGCATACATACATATTCACACATGCATTTCCACACAAAGACTCTGCAGACAACTTTAGCTTAAAACATTTTCAAACATCACAAATTAATTCAAGTTCTATAAGGCCTTCTGGCCATTTAATATGCATGTTTCAGATTCTGCTGCTGTCTTTTTTATTATCAGCTTTATTTCTGCACACTTCTATTATTTTCATGATGTTCACTGCAGAATGCCAGGCGCATGCTCATAGTATTAGCTACACTCATCCTCCCCAAAGCTGCAGGATTAGCACTCAAAATGTTAAGAGATCTTCTCTTTGCTTACCAAATACTGTCCATCCTTATTTCTGAACACCATGTAGTTGTCATGAAGCCTAGGATCAAAATGATGAATTGACTTACACTACATTCAAAATCATGCAGAGATGCAAAACCTGCATCTCATATATATATATATATATTCTGTTAAATAAACAGAAACTCAAAAGCTCCTTTGAGAGTGATCAAATTAACTAGGATGGATAAATATATCCAGAACCTATAGCAGAAAATCTCTCACTGAACCTTGAAAATGCGAAATGTCAGTGCTTAAGAAACAGATTCTTCATGGCCATCTCCCCGTTAGCCAGTCAAGGAAACAGGGACATCTCTGGAGGATAATTCATGGCTTCTATGGGCTTTTCTCTTTCTAACAGTAGATTTGTGAAGGGCTTCCATAATTAGGCCCCTTTGTTAATTACTCAAAATCGGGCAGAATTCAATGTTTCAGAGCCTCCATGCAAGACTAATGAGACATTCTGTGTCCCTCAGAAAGTCAGTGAGGCACAACCCTGCAATGCTGATCATTCATCCTCAGATTATGAAATATAAATCAACATGTACTTCTACATTGGCTGGAAATTGCGTCTCTGCAAAATATTTGGAACACCGTAATGCTGATTTGCCAACATCTGTCAAAGTCAGTGCAAAGTTATAGTCAAATCTTCACCCATTGATGTAGCAACTAAGTTCACCCCTAGAACTTCAAGGTGAAGTTGACTGAAACTCTTCGTGTTTGATCTCTGCTTTGTTCCATGACTCTAGCTGGCTATGAAAAAAACCATTTATTTCTATGGTAAGTAGTATCCAGTGCTATAAGGCACATATATACAGATTTTTGTTATTTCAGTCATTCAGCCAGCTTTGGAAAATTACTGAGATGCTGAGATTACCACAGCTATGTTAGAAGCTGAAGAACCCAGTCAAAAAACATGTGAAACTGCCAACACCATAAAAAAGCTTAAAGCTTTAGAGATCACTGAAGTAGAACACTGGATTCATAGCCAGAATGCTCCTCGGGCAGCCACAGTAGTGCTGGGTATGTTTAAGAAGTTTCAATAAAGTAACTAGCTTTGGACATTAAGGACTAGTGCTGAGAGCCCAAAAGAGTGATACAAAGAGCTACCACTGCAGCCACATGGTCTGTGCGACACATGTCCCTTGGCAGGGTATCTTCCTTGTCTTTCAAAGTTTTTTTCAGCTTGCTCCACAGAGAAACAAAATTTGATACTTTACACCTTGAACTAAAAAGGCACAATGCATACAGCTAGCAATGCTGTGCCTGAATATACCCACTCTTCTAACAAAGTCTAAGAAGAAGCTGTCAGCTGAAAATCTACCAGGAAGACATGCAAGTGTAATGTCCTTCAAAAGCATCTGTCCTTTAAAAGCATTCATGCATACATATGGTGCTATTTACAAAGCAGTTGTATTTAGCCTCTTTAGGATAGTTTATCCCTATATGATAGGAAGCATTTCAAAGACTTAACCCATATTTACAGAAGCAGGAATTCTACCCTCAAAGCTCTCTTTACTCTTACCCAACTACTGAAGTAGTTACTTCTTTTCTGTAAATGTAAAAATGTTTAAATTTATCCACAACTTCTACAGGATCAATGCCCACTTCAGAGGAGTACAAACTACCCTGAGGCAAGCATACTTTTAGAAACTCCCTTAAGCTTGTGCTAAGATTCACAGAGAGACATTCTTACTTTACCTACTCTATCATATCCGAAACTAAAAAAGACCTAGGAAAATCCACAGCATTAAACTTGCATACCTCAGTATTGAAGAGACCACGAAATGTGAAACTGCATGCAAACTATTATTTCAGACCCACAGGCATATACATTAGAACACCAAGGGCTGCATAATTTCAGTCACAGGCAACATAATACCACAACAGTAAGAGAAACAACCTAGTTTCACCGAGCATTCCCAGAATAATGCAAAAAGCCCAAGTGACCTATCTCAAATCCCCACAAGCAGACCAAGCAGCATCACGTACAATGCCTGGTTGCAGGCAATGCTTCTCCCTACTTATCCTTGCCTATCTCTTCCAACACAGCAGTTCAAGGAAATGGCAAGCAAGAAGGAAGGTTTTACCTTCATTCCCTGAGCTCCTCACTGGAATGAAGCAGCTGATGAGTACTAGAACTAGCTGAGCAAAAGGAAGCAGCATTTGCCCAATCAAGCTGTATTTTCTATTCAAATAATTGTCCCTGTTTCCCTGGGGAAAAGACAGCACATTGGATATGAGTGTCAGACTGCCAGATCCAGCTTGCAGACCATCCAACACCCGAGTCACAATGTGGCGGGCCACTGACCCGGACAAGCATCCTAACACAGCAATTCCTGTGGTAGTGCACAGAATTGCCATTTGTGATTTGCCTTCCTGTGCACATCACAAGTAAGACTGTGTAGTAATGACTGAAACCATCGCACATCACTAAGGGTTATTAAATCTTCTCTACCGGGTCAGAAATGAAAACTTCTCAAACTCTTTAAAAAAGTTACAATGAAAAATGTAGTACTATAAAAATACAAGCTTACCATTACCCAAACCGACAAGATTATATTTGAAAAGTTATAACCAGACAATCTCAAGCGATCTTTAATCTACATATCATTATATACGAGATGCTCAACTTGAACAGGCAACCTTAAATTCAAAATCTCTTGACTGGATTGCAACACACACATGCCATTTAAAAAGCAGTAGTCAGTTTTGTCTGTTAACCATCTGAGTGAATGATTTGTGACACACAGGTGTTATCGAAGTTCCACTTACAAGTCTCTATCATCATCTTCTTATCTGGAGATTTCAGATAGTTATTCATTACTCTGCTAGTAAAGGAGCAGAAATAAAACGGGCAGTTCTTTCAAAAGATGGGATTTCAGGTTTGGTTACCAAAACCGTAAAGGCTGAGACCATTCCAGATATTCTTTCCTGCCATGACTACTAAAGTAGAACATTATACAGAATTAGAGGAGGTAATGCAACTCACTGCAAAAATCTTCAGTCTGCTCTGTGCAGATCATTATCAAATCATCTAAACATTCAAAAGGCTCATTCCAGAATTACCCTGGAAAAAGGTGTGATGATTTCCTTTCAACTTTCTCTCCCTGCTCATGGGACAGGCTATAAAACACCTTTCATGCTCCTATTTCTAACTTTTTTCATCTTCTAAATACTCAAGATAAAACCAGGTGCAATGCAAATTATACAGTTTAGTTCACTTACCCTATGAATAATCCCAGCTGAATGAAGATGTTTGATACCACACAGCATTTGATAAAGAAGATAGGACATTCGTTCATGGTCTAGCTCCATCTGAATCACTTGGCAGAGATTTGCATCCATGAGCTCCATCACTATGTAGCTTACAAAGAAAAAAAAGAATAATAATCAGATAATACTACCATTTCACCATATTCCTTCTCTTGTTCATCTTTTCATATGAATACTTTAAAAATAAATTCTCAGCTTTAGCTCAAATCTTACTTACACATCTTGAAATTCTTCCAGGGATTTTTGTGGTGTGAACACATTCAGTAGGCCGATTATCTGCAGGGAGGGGGAGAAGAAGAGTAATTGTACCACAGCAATAGCAAAGTTGCAGAGTCAACATTTCATAACAGGTAACTATTATTCTGATATGAACCTCTTGGTACACACTGAACCTCAAGATGCTCAGTAGCTCAACCAGGCCTAACATGATGTAAACAGATACAAATGATTCTGGAAGGTGTATTTTTCCTCCACAAATCACGTAATCTAAAGGCACTCTGTGTGTGTTTACAAGATATTTAAATCTTAAAACCTAAGGAGCTTAGTCACTCTTCCCTTTCCTCCTACTTTCAGTTTCAAGACCTGGTAAAATTTTTATTGTATATAAGGAATAATAAAATTAAAACCTGACGAAGACTCCCTAAAAGTTACTACTTTGCCACTGACAGAGGTGAAGAAACAACTTCATCTAAACAGAAAAACAGGTTGTTACAGATGCTTTAGGACAGTTTGTATTAAGAATGGATGGGATGCGCAGCAAGAGGCCAAGCTACTACTCATCAAGAATTAGGCAGGCTTGCGATAGTTTATCATCATACAAATTATGCTATTTGGTGGAACATCCTTCAGACAATCCACATATAAACCACCCTGTCTGAGAAAAATCACAAAATTTTCCCAAAAAACGAGAAGACAGAGTAAGTTTTCTACGACACTCTCCCTTCCCTAGCAGCCAGGAGAAATTTTATCTTCCTGATGGGAGAATAAAAGAGAAGGTAAGGAAAACTGCACACATCTGACTCTGAAGGAAGAAAATGGCCAACACCAGCCTTCTGCAGTTCAACTCCACTGAATTCATCACTTATTCTCTCCCCACTTCTGTGATTTTGTCTACTGCACAGGTTCATAAACACTGGAGAGCTACTGCTGTCACAACACAAGATTCTAAACTCATTCATGCACCAGGGAAAAAGAAAGGTATTACACAGCCTTTTTCTTTTTTCTCCTATGTGTCTGGCAGCAGGATGCACTTACCAGCCATGGTACTTTTATTTGACAGCTGCTTGTAAATTTTAGCCATGTAACACTGACTTCCTTGCCGAGTTTGAAGGGAGTATTTAAAGATTGGGCAGGTATTATAAATAGTCAATAATAGCTCTTCTGCAAGACCCCTCTGTATTTATCATGGAGATACAACCATGCAATGGAAGTCTCCTCTGAAGTCACTTTCCAGACTTTTACAAAGGATAACCTTCCAGTTAATCCTTTAACATCTGAAGCAGGACACTGCACTCACATTTTTGTGATTAACGCACTTCATAAGAACAAGCTCTCTGTAGGCTCTTTTAGCATGGGTTTGGTTCTGAAACGGTCGGCTTAACTTCTTGATTGCAACATTCCGCTCAAGGATGGCATCATAAGCTGCACTGTAATTAAAAATAACATAATTACATCTCTAGTGTCAAGGTCCTTTAAGCCCTGGCAGTTGCAAACATTTTCAGCTAATTTGCACCGTGTCTGCAGAAACCCCATATTTCCAGTGTTATCCAGCTTTAGGAATGTGATATCACAAAGTGCTCTTGTATTTTGAGTGATTCAAAATTTTAAAATATTTCCCAGCTTCAGAGCATTAACACATGACAATCCCTACAATATAATGCAGTATTTCTGCTTCCAAAGATACTGAGCTCTTGCCACACACTGGCACTCAAGAACAGACCATCTAAAAAAGATCCAAAACACTTCAAACATAAAAAGCACATCAATTTTACATAAAATCTTCACACTAAAAGGGAGAAGGCAGGAAAAGTAGGTTATAAAAAGGTCCCATGCTTTCACTTATGTAGTTGCTTAATACCCTGATGACAATGACAGCATCAAAGTCGAGACAAAAAAAAATGTTAAGAAAGCTTTAACCTCTAGATGTCACTGGCTTTAACTTGGTGAAAAAAAAAATTACATTTTGTTTGCAGACTAATGCCAAGACTGTCATACGATTCAGTGACACAGGCTGTTTAACTGATGAAGACTATTATTGGAGACAACTCCCTTACATATCACATTTCCATGACAGGAAGACATGGCTTGTTTTTCCTGTAAGAGCTAATACAACAGCTGACTGCCATGCAGACTCAGGAAATATTTATCAGTTACTAAAATAGTCTCAGCAAGGAAAATACTATTTTCTTGTCTCTTCTCAAGAATGGTACTCAAATCTAATGAAGAATATCTTCCAGTAAAAAGTAGCATCTATTAAATCCAACACACTGCTTTAAAAAGTGCATTGTCTATGTACAGTGTAGGCTTGAATGATTTGTAATTTATCATCAACAAAACCTCTAGACACTACTGAAGAAAAAAATGGGAACAACATGTACTGGTAACTTTCTCTGATGTATATTTTCCACTATAACTGGAATTCCCCCACCTGCCCCAAAGATAAGGATTATTTTAGGAAAGATTGCCAACATGGGACTCCTGCTCTAGCATATAAACTTCTGCATTCCCAGTACATAACAGCAGCCTAGAGGCTGTTTCAGTATTAGGCCATCTTAATATTCCTCCAAATCAAGTTGGATCAGTTACCAAGAAAAAAAAAAAAAAGAAGAAACAAATACAAACCATCAACACTGACAACAAAAACCCCAACCCAAATCAGAAGAATTGCATGGTATGGAGATACATGGGCAAAATTTAACCACAGTCTTCATCAGGGCAAGCTGCAATTTAACTAGAAAGGTTTCAATTACCACTACCAGCAATTACAGAATGGCACTAGAGTAATTACATGGTCAGTTTTGGGATCTCAACCCTAGGAAGGGCAAAAAATTTGGAAAATAGGCAGCAGTAACATATGACTGGCCATCAGAAGGACAGTAATAAAATCTAAAGCTTTCATTGGCATTTCTATAGCAACTAAACAAACTAGCCAAGCAATTTCTACATCCTCAGTATATTAACACACATGCAAACAAAATTCAGACCAGTTTTTTTGTTGCTGCTAGTTAATACCAGTAATCTTAATGCCAGAAGTTACCATTTCAAAACCAGCTCTTTCTAGAGTTCTTTCTTCAAGTTTCCATTCGCACTTATTACACTGTTTTATTAATCCTGCTAAAACACAAATGCGAATTAAAAACCCACCTATACCACATATCCTCTTTACACTGATCAAGACAAGATCAAGGTAGTAAAGAGGTGACAGAATTGAGATTATGCTTTCCCCTACCCTTCTCTTTCTTGATGTTTTTGTATTTTTATGTACCTGGTTAACATCTTACAATAAATTGAAAAATCTGTAAGGTCCTGTAATATTTACATCCTTCCCAAACATTCAAAAAAAGCTTCCAGGAAGGTTAAACCAACATTTCTCTTTGAGGCAAAGCCACTGCACAGGAAACAGCGCCTACAAACAGCTAGCTGTCAACAACTTAAATCAACTGGACACTTTTCAGTCCACACAGCAGAGCTCTTATTCAACGAATGACATTGTCAAGTCATACTTTTCTGAACTGCATCAGGCACTTACACATGACAGTCAGCATGCCAAATGCTCACTCACTGGTATCAAGGACATTCTCAGACTATGAAACTAAGTGAAGCAGACTCCTAACAAACCATTGCAAGAAGTGCAAACAATTACAAGCAGCAAATATTATTTAGAGAATTTCTGGCTTTTGTTTCACTGCAAGTGGTGTGGTTTAGGATTAGTTTCTTTTTCCCCCATTAATTTACAGGACTCAGCACAGCTGGCTGAATTTGCACAGAAGGGCATCAGTTCCAAAGCTGGAAAGGACAGAGGTCAAAAAGCAACAACCACAGTCCTTGTTGAGGAAAAATAGCCATCAGTTACCATTGCTGTTTTGCCTGTAAAAGGTAATTCTCCACACTACTGCTCTGTAACATACAACACCTCAAAAAACTATGTAAAGGAAACCTAAAGGTACATTTAAATTTTAAAGAAACCTTACCATACTATCCCTTGTGCTCCTGATCCTATTGGTTTCAAATTCTGATATCGTTTCAATACGGTGAAAGTTGAGTCTCCGATTTCAACGCTGTAGAAATTGTTGTCACGCTTGCTCCTGCTCATGACGGCGACTTGGTTAGTTCACTTCATCCAAATTTTGCTTCTGGCCTACGAAGAAATAAAATTTGAAAACCTAAGATTTTACAACTATATGTAATCTGACATAAGGCAAAATTTCTTATGAGACATACAAGACATTTCCCAAATAAGTCCCAACTGCACATGTAAGTTATTTTTAATGTCTGCAGGAATAAGATGGCACATGTTTGAAATGTCGTATTTTTAGGAGTGTTCCTAAGGTAAGATTCCAGAAGGTCAAAATAATAGAAAACTGAAAATTAATGGATGGTAGCAAAAATCTTAGATGGAAATGACAGAAGATCAAAAGGCAGGAAGCTCCACATCATCCAGAGAGCTCCAAGAGTCCGACCATCCCTTCATACACACACGTGCAGCAAGGGAGCAAGGCTTGGGCCAGACACTCTCCAGAGGCCCCATTCAACCTGAATTGTTGCATAATTCCATAAATAAAAGAGTGACAGAACATCAACAAGTCTTCCAGACATTGCAATCATTAAAATACTTTTGGTCACAACCACCAGGAATACCTGACACTGATATGGAAACACATACAGTCAATCTAAGCCAGAAAAGGAAAACTGGCCTTGTCAGACATCTTTCATGACGAAAAGGAATAATCACATAGAGAACAAAAGTAAGAAAAAAAGGATGTATACTCCACCAAAGTCCTCTCATATGAAAAAAAGGAACACAACACCTCAATGCAGATGTCCACAGAAGAAAAAATAAAACGGCATCATGGCTTTTACAGTAATATTTCTCATTTCTTTGATGCTAGGTGTGCACTTCTAACTTTGTCTTTACACAGGTTTTGAGTGTAGCTGTAAGAGATGCCTAGTAATGCAAATATTTGACTAGAAGAATTGCCTTTTCTTCCTAAAGGGTGACAGCATGCTGTCTTCCGTTGTTATTAACTTAAGGAACATTTTCCCATATTATTCAATAGTCCCGAAGAGATTCTTGCCTTCCATATGCCACAACACTAGATATTTGTTAAATTTTAAGCAAGTTTTGAGAACACAGACAGTGCAAACATGGCCTCCACAAATAATTACAACTGTTGTACAAGTAGTATTCTTTTAAGAATCTATGCATTCCACTTCCATCTAGCTAACCTGCATTCACTTCACAGCTAGACAGGTACAATCAAAACACTCTGACGTTCTTTAAAGGGGGTATTTTTAACTATTTGATATATTACTAATTAAAAATGCGCTACCTTAATTGGCATTTATCTCAAAAAAAATGTCAATTTTAAGACCCCTTTTCCAAAATACTGTCAAAAAAAACAAACCTCTGTTATAAAGAGTTAACTAAATACCAAAGCAGCTTCTCACAGTAAACTGGCAGTTTTGTTAAAGACTTCCTTCCCCAGTAGACGGGGGAGGTGTAAGTGGACAACAGTAACTGTTCCTTAACACAAGGAAAAATCTGTATCCAGACTGTACTGGTAGGATGCAGGTCAGCTTACTGGAGGGAGCCAAAAAGCCTAATTTCTTAACAAAAAAAGCCACCAACCCCAGCTCTTTCTTCCCTACCCATCTTACCACTATGTCTTTGGATTCTGCCACTTTCTCAACACTGTTAACAGATGTACTTGCACATAGTTTTGTAATAAAAATGCCCAACAACATATAATGACAAAACCCCCTGTGAATTAGGAAAGAGAAAACTTTTTGTGGGCAGTATGAAATCAGCCAAACACACTGAAAATCAGAAAACAAAGAATGAAGACACTAATTCATGTAATCTTACATTTGTTCATCATCAGCTGAGAAAAAACCCAGTATCTTGAGTTTATCCACTAAAACTGTATTAAGATCTAATGACATTGAACAATTCAGGATTAGCTGGAACAGCTTAGTAGACAGAGCTCTGTTGTTTGGTATCAGCATCAAGATAATGAAAGTTTAATACCTCACTTTGGATAATTCCTCAGAAACGAATGCAGGAAGGACTGCTTCCCTCCTTCCAAGGTTTCCAGGTGAATGTTGACACCTTTCCATTAAAAGTCAGTATTTTGAATAGCCAAAGCTAAGTGTTTAAATTGTATTTTCTTTCATTTTGGCAAACTTCATAGAATCGAAGAGTGAAACAAAGCAAGTACAGTTTAAGAAAAGAATCTTGAGAGATAGTGTTCTCTGAGAAAATAATTCCTTTAGAGGAACGATTTTACACAGATACCATACATAGTATTATAACCAAGCAAATTTTATTGCCTTGAAGCCTTGTAATTTGCTACACATTCAAAACTGTAAAATATGCTTGCCAATACGTACAAGGAAACTTATATTTACTAACCATTTTACAATTCATAGTAGTATTTTAGTATACAGCAGCATGTAAAAGAACTCATTGTTTATTTTTACTAATAATATGAGGAAGGAGGGAGAGGTATATCTAAGTGAGGAAGGAGGAGTGTCTCCACTTGGTGCTAAATTATCATTCCTTTTTCTGCAGCCCTACATGACGTTCATCAAAAATTATCAGTTTGTACTGTGACAGCAAGAGGTACAGTCTCTCTCTTCATTTTAAATGTACGCTCTCCTAGCATAACACAGATTTACTCAGCGCTTCAGAAGACATGGAGCCAATTCTCAGAAAAGTCATTTACTGCACATTTTGGTGAGTGTGGGATGTAAGTAAGCCACTTGGATGTAATGCACTTATATCACCAAAGAGGTCTTAGAAATTACACATGCCTTACCCCTGCCTCCAACCCTCTGGCATTTCATCAGGCCATTATAGCTTCCTCAGACTGAACCAGCCTTGACATCCATCTCCTCTGCACCCCTCGCCTCAATGTCTCATAACTTCTACACAGTTTTGTCTGTCAACCATGGAGAGTGTCAGCCTTTCATTTTATAACCAAGCTTACTTCCATTCAGTGCTTTGCTCCCACTCAGCTCAGAATCTCTTGTGATCACCCTTTCTTCATCCCAACGAAAGCATCCTCAGAAATGCCTGGTCCTGCCCAGCTCTGCGAACACAGCTCACAGAAGAAGGCCAAATACTTATCTTTTTCCTATCTGTTAATTTACTGGTGACCAGTGTTAGGAAGACTAGCTTCAAATAAAGATCTACAACACCAAAAATCCTATCTTCAAATATTAAAGCAAGTCTAAATTCAGAAAATGTCAGGCTTTTAAGATTCTTACACAATGTACGCGTGCATTTCCTTCATTATAACATGATTAAGCTATATCAGATAAATTCACCTGTCTGAAATTTGACATTTTGTTCCGTTTTCTAGCAATTTTGAAGAAGCACATATGGAAAGAGAGGGAGGATGCAGACCCCAGATTTCTATTCTTAATGAGGAAACTAATAATACATTTGTCCCATTAACTGTCAACTTCCTGGAATGCTGCCAACCGTCAGCAGGGAAAGAATCACACAGAAAACTTCAATTTCCTTTCATATATCAAGCACTGTGCCTTTCCTTGAAAATACTGTGCCTAAGCAAATTTCACTACATGGCAACCTTTTACTGGCAGCCTGCAGTCAGTCAAGATAAGGATATTTAAAACTGAATTCTAAGATATTCCTGTGTGGTTACTAATTCTTTATATTGCCGTAAGTACTATTTGCCCAAGGAAGCACAACAAAAATGTAGGAATTGAAAGTAACACCATATCCAGTGTGAAATCCCCTAGAGGATCTGCAAGGCTGGGTGTTCGTTTCATTCTGAATTCACGAACAGCAACTACAATTCAACAGTTCTCCAGGAGACTTCAGATGGTCAACAACTTCCACTCATCAGTTCTGTACAGCCTGACACAGTTGTAAAAACAAACATGGATGCATTGAACACGTAGCTCCATGAAAATGCAAGTAGCATTTACCTAATGAAAGTATCATGGCTAACCTTAAAAAGTATGGACATTTATAAATTGTTTAACTGACAGCTCCACCTCCACAAGTGAATAATACTCAGAATGAAGTTTGACCAAAAGTCTTCATCCAACTTTAAAATAAGCGTAGTTAAAACAGTAAAGAAACCATGAATAGCATTGTTCATACCCAAATATACAAATATTTGCCATTTGCTTCTGCTTAAAGAAAGGCATGTACCTTTAGCATGCCTCAACAAGACTGTTCTTCATAAACTTGCTGACTTCAAGATATCTGAAAGACAGCATAATGCTGTATTTCAACACTAAATTTTGTCTCTAATACAAAAAACATTCCATTTGTTAATCAAGATACAGTATGGACAGTATATGGTAAAATGTTTTTCCAGTACAGCCTAAATATATTGGAGAAACAGGTTTGGGATAGAAAGGTACCATGGGAAAGGGAGGAGCTAATTCTTTGCTCATACAGCTTTCAGTTTAAAAGCCCTACTGCAGATGCATTAAAAATCTTAGAAATGGCCAGATTTTAAAAAACCAACAAAAACAAAACCACAAAAACATGCAGTGTAAAATTAAACAAACAATAGGAATATATTTGGTAAACTTGTCCTTGCAGAGTGTATAAATCGATTTCTTTAGAAGGCACAGAGAGATGGCTTGATACTCATTCCAGACTCTGTTTCACTTAATGCCTTTTACACATATGATACCACTAGTCAGTGCTCTAAAGGGGCTTCCAGAGTAAGAGAGCTTTAACTCTGAAGAGCACACTCCAAAGTGCAATGAACATAATGTGTTTGGACCAGAGCTGGCACGAGTGTGGCTCCCTCAAGGTTCTTGGCTGTGCAGAGCTCATGGGACAGACGGTTATCAGGCCTATCCTCACCGTATCATTCTGGCTGCACTTGGGCAATCTCAAATTTTACTTTTAAATATCAGCCCAGGCTCATCTGCAC
The DNA here is from genome assembly GCA_013397845.1 of Melanocharis versteri. Taxonomy (NCBI): domain Eukaryota; kingdom Metazoa; phylum Chordata; class Aves; order Passeriformes; family Melanocharitidae; genus Melanocharis; species Melanocharis versteri. Next base: position 723,631 of record VZTG01010512.1, on the reverse strand, counting down.
TAGGACTCCACAAACTTTAGCTGAAACAGCAGGCAATTAAAAACTTGCTCGGCTCATGGGCCCCTGAGTTAAGCACATCAAGTTTATGTATCCACAAATAGAAATTAATTGGAAAACCACGTGCTTTCCCCAAGACATCTGGGTATTTACCTTCTGCACAGCACCACCATGAAACAATATTTTCTTGGCTATGACACCTGCTAGCCTTCACATCAAACTGAGACCAAGACAGCACTTTTGAAATCAGAGATCACTTTAAAAACAACACATAATTATGCGCAAGGTTACTTTGCCTAGGCAGTGACCTGAATGCATGCATTCCAGGCATTCAGAGGAACAGAAATGGAACAGGTCTTGTGAAAGACAGCCTCTCTCACTTTAAATAAGAGCACAAAATATTTTACAACCTCTTCTGCACTTTCCCATCACTGGAGATACTGACAATGAACAGGAAAGCTTCAAAGGTTGCATTAAAAAACTGACAAAAATCGTTCATTTGAGGGGCGTCTCTTCTGTTCTGACAAAGAAATGGAACCCCAGAGATAATTTTCCCACTAGGGACGTGGAAATAGAATAGGCCAGAATACTGCCAACTTAAAGGGTGGAGAAACATTTGCTCTGTACAGCCCAGTCTCTAAGACAGCTCTTAAGTGCTGGTTTACACCTTTTTTAGACAACACAACATGAAAATCCAGGATTCATCCCATGCTATACTGCAGAATCCCTTACTTTAAGTATCCTTTTATGTAAGAAATTATACATACTCAGGTTATTTCTACTGCAGTGAAGAAGTACAGCTGAGAAGACATTTTCATACCCTAGTACCTTGAAATACAATAAAACATAAGAAATGAGAAAAACCAGAGATGGGAACAACCATCATTAACTACAAGTTTTGCATTAAATCAGACTTGGTTTTCATGTTCATGATTTCTAAAGCAATCCTCCCCTAACACGCAAGCATCAAGTGGGCTAAGTCTTGGAAAAATTTTGGATGCTAAGCCAGCAAACAGTCTCGGGGCAAGACATGTCTGAGGTACAACACAAACACCAACTAACAGCAATCTGTTTACGTGTGCTGGCAAAAATGTTCTACAGTGAAAGATTACTACAGCAGCCGCTCAGAAGGACTGACAAAAAATGAAGACCATGACAGTCAAAGAGATGCAGAAATGGAAGAAGTTTAAAACAAAACAATTACACATATTAACACATTAAATAGTAATATAATGAACATAACAACATAAGCTACATATTAATGATGATTCAATAACTCCATTTAGAATGCATCTAACACTATGAAAATGAATATTCTGTAGGAATCTGTGGTTGACCTAGAAAAATCCCACAGCTGTTCAAGTACATGCTAGTTTGCTACTGAATGCAAAACAAATGGACAGTGTATACAAAGCTCTTGCATTAATGAATTTTATTTAATTTCTTTGTGAAAATACAGTTCACACATAGCTGATCCGTATGCATCATGTATTTATGAATGCTTGTCTAATTTTTAGCTGTCATGTTTAAAGGTTTCTGGACATCTGCTAAATGGATAGTGCAAACACAGCTTAGTTTTTACATATGCTTCAAAGGCTCAAATTTAGAAAACAAAAGAATTTTTTCTAAAGGTAACTTCATAGCTCATTCAGTTAGTCTCAAAAGTAATTATGGTTTTAATGTATTGTTTGTCCATGATGCCCTTGAAACTGAATGTTGTATTTTGCAATACTTCCAGCTCCCTTAAATGCTAATGTAGATAGAGCATTTGGAAAAAGGAGTTAACATTAGCTGGGTGACAACTGCAGCAAGATATTACTAAACCATTACAAAGGCCAAAGATGTCTAAAAACCTGAAGCTTATTCTAAAATGGAATATTCTCACTGATCACTCTAGGATTTGCACAGCCTTCAAATTATGCTTTCACAGATCAGATGGTTTTAAGCTGAACAACTTCCACATGGTTGCCTGAACTTCTCCTCATGCTGGCATGTGTTTAATGAGGCCTCCAGCTGATGTGCAATGGCCATGGCAGTGCCTCTCCCCTCAGCCAATGCACACCTGCGTTACACAGAACTCAGCCCCGCTCACACCACTCACAGGACATGAAGCACAGCACAAACTGAGAGTCTACAGCTCTGATCTCAGGAGCTATTTCCTACTTGCAACTATTAAACAAAACCACAAATATACTGGAGCAATTCTTGTATAGTTCAGGTCTGAAGCACAGTGCAAGTACATTTCTTAAAATAACAGTACATTTTAATGTATCTTTTGCTCACCAAGAAGTCAAACTTCACTAGTTACAGATTCAGTAAACCCAAGGTGAACACTAGATCTCAGTGTTCACCAAGAAAAGAAGTAGTGAGGCTGGGGAAACCTGCATAAACACAACAAGGGCACATTTAGATTTCTATGTTATGACTTGCCTACTGCTTTCAAGTTCAAACAGAAAAGGGTAGTGTCTCTCCAGTTTGCTCAAAGACAAGAAATTTAAGGCACATTTAATTTTTTTTAAACTTAGGACAGTTATCTTTTTTACAGCCATTTTTATATGGAAAAGTCAAAGCCAATTACTTGATTTCGCAGAACCTGTTGAGTATTTAACAATAAACAGATGGCTTTCTCCACTAAAGATGATAGTGTCAGAAAAGATGACAGGTTTGGTACAGAAAAATAAATTTGGCTATAAAGCAAAGTATTTCTGAGTACACAATGGCAAATGAAACTTAAGAAAATGTAATATGGGCTGTTTGTCAAGGAATTACTTCACTGGTTTAGCAAACATTGTTGCCAGATTCATAAATCCCTTGGAAAGATTTAGAGTCCTCTGTGTTAATCTAACTCTGTCCTCGGTACAGTTTACTGGGAACGACTATGTAGAGTCCTAAATTAATAAACAATGAACAAAAACCATTAATATGAAAGCAACCTTTGCCATAATTTAATGTTGCAGTTTCCAGGTTCATATAGTGACTAACAGCATGCTCCAGTTGGATCACGGGATGACTTTTTCTAGTCATGTAGGAAACTAGATACAGTTTTCTTCATATGTATCTGCCACATCACCTTATTAAGACAGTTACTGTAATTTGAGGAGTCTATTAGAAGGGGAAGACATACAGGGAAACAAACCACCCTCTTCTCAACTCCAGCAGTCTTTTCTTGGCCAGTATTCACCTCATGACAGTTTCTATAAAAGATCATCTATCTGAAGGTAATTGCAATGGATTGAACTTAATTATGCATTCCAGAAGTCACCTGGAGGCCCATCAGTAACAAGGAGGTGCCTACCACTTAAACAGCACAGGGTCACAGTGTCTGATAATCTGATTTTAATCTTCACAACTGATGTCTTTCCCCAAATACCAGTTCTGTTTGGAACAGACAAGTAATCCTATTACCTTACATAGAGGGAGCTTTCTTGCAATGCTCAGCTCCAGATATAAGTACATAAAAAGCATTAAGGGCCTCAAGAGTCACAAGATACCTAAGAGTTTTCACCCTGATTAGTAATGACTAAAGAGTTTTTCCAGATCCTGAATCAAAGCAGAAATAAATATTTAAAATTTACCAAGGAGAACATGAAGACAAAAATAACAACAAAGCAGAGCCTGAATTACTAGAGGAACATTTGGGTGGGTTTTAACCCCATCTGTAAAACACACAATGAGGATGATGCAGGGGATCAGAATCCAAGTGCCCTGAGGATGAACTGAGGATGTTCTAGGGAAACACCAAAGCTACTGATAAATGCTACTCAAGTTCTCAAAAATTCTTCAACAGACTCCATGCTCAGCCCTCTATTTTTTCCTCTTGCAGAAATAGGTGAACTTTTACCTTTTAAACTGTTGTAGTAGATTTTGAGGGGCAGGAAAGGAAAAAACTTCTTCATAGAAAAAAACAACCAGCAACTTTTTCTACCTAAATTACAATTATTGAGCTTCCTGCATTTTAAATCTTCCCCACCCTATTATTTATGTACTTTATAAACTACAATGGACGGGGGCAGAATGTGTCCATAAAATTTCATATCTACTGAAAGCCAGGAGTCATTAAAAGAATATATACATATATATATGCAAAAAAGGATAGCAAATGCATGTTTTGTTTTTCAACTTAATTAAACTGACCTGCTGTTTCTTTCAGTCACTTCAAATCAGCC